>JABTTQ020000350.1:0-600000 GCA_016081115.2 Rehmannia glutinosa | reverse complement strand
CCCTCATTCTTTCGGTGAAATTATTGGATTCTTGGATGGACCCGGTGCAACATTCTCTGTTCATCCAAAAACAATTGGATTGCATTGGGTGGGAGGTTTATTGAATGTACTGGTCCACTGTAACCCTAGAACTTCTATAAATTTGAGCACATGAACAATATTTCCTCGATCCAATAGTGAAACCTAACCAAGTATAAAATCCCATCTCAAATCATCAAGGAAATACAAACCCTAGCAACTCGAATGTAATGTGCTAACCTGCTGCAAGGAGACAACCCATCAGTGCCCTCCTTCCCTCATTCTGCAAAGAGGGATTTTGAACAGGGTCCTCCGAAAATGACGATGAACAGCGGCATCCCAATAATGATGCTTTCCTGTATAAAAATCTCTTTCCTGTACAGACAAAAAAATCCCACGATAAAAAAGTTGAAATTTTGTATATTAAAAGCGATTGAAACATGAAAGTAAATGTAATATAATACAGAGGTGACCGAACCTGTACTGGGAAGCGAAGAGAGAGAATGGTGGAAGAAGGTGGGCTTGAGTGGATGGTGAAGGAGATGAAGTTCCATTTTTTTTTTTAATTTTTTTCTCTGTCAGCAGTTGAGAAGTGAGACATATCAGTTATGCTTTAGAAAAGAATGGATAATACTATTTGGAATAGCAGCCACAATTTTCACATTTGTTTTGAAATGAAATCCCAAGGTCCAATGATTTGGATGCTACTGGTTTCACTTGAAAATATATTATAGCTCATTCTATACTTTTAAATTTGATAAAAGCAAATATGATGATATATTTGCCCATATGACCTTTATCTGGATTAGAAATCAACTATAAAGTGATTTCAGTTTTTTAACAATATAACTAGTACATTATTATTTAACTTAGCTAACATGATTTGAGTTCACATAATTTTTTGTTTAACTAAGATAAATTTAAAATTAGGTAAGATATCACCTGATTGTATTCCTATGTAGCTCCAACAACTTGATCTAAGTAAATGCAATGTGCTTATTGCTTAGAGTTGGCAATGGGCAGGGCTAGTTAGCCGTCGGGTAGCCCAATGGGCCAAGTGAGAAAATTGGGTCATGTCGGACCGAAAATAGTTGGACCACCATTTTTATTGGCCCAACCTAAAACCCATGTTTATGTCTAAATATTGTTGGGTCACTCGGTCTTCTTGGGCGGGCCAAAGTAGATACTTTGGGTCTATACAAATGTAACACAGTCCGGCCCTATCCTCGGGTCGGGCTAGAAAATTGCCCCTACTTATTGCTTATGTGCGCTGTAAAACCAGCCTAAGCGCTCATAGGCCAAAGCAATTATGTCCAAATCGGTGGAAACAAATCGCCTCGGCCAAAATCGGTTTAAAGTAGATTAAAATATTTGTATTATAGGCGTAGGTTGTCGCCCAATATTTTTTGGCTCCGCCATTGTCACTAACCTTGCTTATCAGTCATTACCAAGTCATTACAAATGTCAATTAACTTAATTCATTTGAAAAACCTCCAATAAAACAACATTTCATAAGAAAACCCATAATTTTACATTGTACAATTAGGCACTAGAGCAAGACTTCCTAGCAGGAAAATATCCATCTTCTGCTCCATCAGAAACAGAACGCCTTCGAAAACACTTGTTTTTTCCATGCTTCTCTTTCTCACCACCTTCCACCCATTTTTTGAGCTTTTCAATTAATTTTCGCCTTTTTGAATGAGCATGATTTTGAGTTGTACATGTGAGGCCTAAATATGAGTCAACTTGTCCCACATTGTTTCTGTTTATTTCATTATCCGACCCAAACTCTTCAATTTCTGCAATCCCACCAAAATTATTTTGTTCTTGTTCTTGGTTCCTCCTCATTAGCTCGTGCGTTAAGCATGCATTTTGCCATCTTAGGTATATTAGTTCTTTAATTTCTGCTGCTTCGTCTTTCTGAAGTCGATCTAATTCACATGCTAATTGATTGTAATTCTCTATTGTCACCATTTCTCCTTCTACCTGCACTTACATTCACATTGTTAATCATGTGAAAATAACAAATTAATCAACATGCCCGGGTTATTAATTTTTTAGTATCTTACAATTTGCTGGTTTGGTATCTTGGAAGCTACCAATTTAGTACATATATTTAGTACTCATACTTCACATTTTTTTATAAATTAGTATGAGTACTAAATTGGTAACTCGGAAATGTAAGGTACCAAACCAGCAAAATGCATATAGAGTACTAAAAAACAATAACCATTAATCAACATATGGTATATAAATTAGCCCTTTATGAAAAAAAAAAAAAGGATCACTATAACAAGTCTCATGGCGTTTGGCCTAATACAAAAAAGAAATTAGAGGTTTTGAAATTACAAAACGAATCCTTGATTTTGTCGTAAACTAAAGAGGGTTTGAAATAGTTTTGCTTGTGTTTAATATAGAAAATGTAAGATAAAATTAAACCTGATGGTTTTTTTTTTTTTTTTGTAATTTTCAAAAATTTCCTGTTTTTTTTTTTTTTTTTTTTGTAATTAGTTCAAACGTCATCCCTAAAAATAGGATAATTAGAAAACATTCCCAGAGGCTTAACTAATTACAAAAAAAACTCCAGTTATCTTTTAAAATTACAAATACCCTTAAGGCTTGTATTTAACTAACAAATATATCTCTGCAATTTGTAAAATAGAAACATGATATTTGCAATTTGAAGGATAGCTGGATTATTTATAATTAGACTAAATCTCATGATAGTTTTTGTAATTATTCCTTATTAAAAAAAAAAAAAAAAAAGAGGAAAAACCTTTGATGTGGCTGATTCTTCAGCTACCCTTAACTTGTAAGAAATTTCATTTTTCTCCCTTTGCAATATCTCAGTAAGTAGTTTCATCTCCCTGATTTCATCCTCCATCAACTTGATACAATCATCCTTCGATTCGATCTCCGTTTCATATTTCAAAATCTCTCTTTCCTTAAATTCAATTTGCAAACTTTTTTCCTCAAAATCATGCAATGTACTCTGTTTTTCCTCAAAAACTTCTTAACCCTCTTATGAAGCTTCTGATTTTCTGAACTCGAAATCTCAAGCAACCTCAATATTTCCAAATATTCCACTTTAATATTATCAAACCTCTGTTTTTCAGCCTCCAGTAATGAAATTTCTCTCCCCACAAACTCAATTCTATTTATTTCCAACATCAATTTGTTTTCGAACCCCATTAGCACAATTTCTTGATCTTTCAAGTCTTGGAAATCTTGAATTTTACTTTTTAGCCCCAAAAGCTCTTCTTGCAATTTATCTGCATAAATATCACAAGACTCTGTTTCTTGATTGATTATATTTACCTGATTTTTGGACGGCTGTGATGATGAAGCTGTTCGAAAAGATGATTTTCGGGTTGCAATTGCAATTTTAGCAAGGATAAAACCTGCTAGGGTGGCAGCCAGGGGAATTCAGCTTTTAAAAAACTGGTTTCATGATTTCCATCTTAGAGCTTGAGCTTTCCATGTTTCTTGAAATAATTACTATATCTGTGGTATGATATTCTTGTTTTATTTTTTTGGATCAAATCTTGATGAATAAAATTCAGGTTATTTGTGGGTTATTTATCGATTTTACGCCACGTTTAGGCACTATTTCATTATATAATATGACATGCTTTTGATTTAGATGCTTCTTCCTTTGTGTTTGCTTTAAGATTTCTTAAGTTGGAGGAATTTTTTGGGTATGTTGCTTTTTGACCACTCCATTTGTTAATTAGGTTATTGCATGAATTTGATTGTAATAAGCTGCTTCTTTCATCCTTCATCTTATTTCTTGGTATCGTATTCTTTTTGTAGTTAGTCGGTATTATACTTTGCTATTTGAATTTGCCCTTCATACCCCACAATTAAAGTACGTGGATAAAATTACCCTTAATAATAATTATTTTTAGCATGTTTTAATAATTGTACCTTAATTTTAATTTTATATTCTTTATTAATAAATTAGTATAACAAATATACAAAAATATTTAATGTAGAAATTATTTTGATTATGTGAGTTCAATGTATTTAACATATTGAATACACATACCTATTCTTTTACAAAGTATTTATAATTTATATTTCTAATATAATGTATATGTTACAGTTTTATATAAAGAAAGAAGAAATAATACATATTTTCTTTTGTAATATTAAAATATTTCGAATATCTTTGCTCAAATAACAAGATTAGAGTCTAAATTATTTTAATATACCAATTGGGTGTGCCTTTGATTTATTTCATCCATAATATCGATTTTTCATTAAAAATGTTGATTTATTGATGCTATGTTTTGACTAGGAATCATATTGAATAAATAATAAATGAATTAAGAATTATAAGAAAATATATAACTAAATTAGATTTTAGAATATATATGTGTGTGTGTTGTTTTTAAATATTGAAAGTTTATTTAGTTAAATAGGTAATACTTTTATTCTTTTCGTATTATTTAAAAGAATCAAATTAAATACATTGAACTCAATCGCACATGTTAAATTTGTCCCCTACAAATAAAATTAGAGCACTATGAAAAACTTTATTTATAGGATATAAGTCCTCGAAAATTATTTCAAATAAATAATTTGTGTTATGTGATGTGAAATATAAGCACACATAAAGATCTAATGGCGTAACCAATGGGGGTAAGTGGGGATGTTGCCCCCAAAATTTTCTAAAATTTATTTTTCTCTTTGATCTATATGTTATTTAGTCTATAACTATATAAAACCTAAGGAAAAATACATTTGCCCCAAAAATTTTGGGGAAAATTCTTTCTACATGTCTTCAAAATTAGGTTTCCTCAAGTCCCAATTTATGCGTCGTAAAGATCTACGCGTGTGCACACACACACAAAATTAATAAGTTCAATAAATTAATAATCCTATTTAAGTAACAAAATTTGAGCAATTACAACTTAAGATACTACTTTTGTCAAATTATTTAGGTTCCAACAAATATATCAAATAATAACTGATAGAAAAACAAATATAAATGTTATATTTCTATGGATCTTACTCCTACAAATTAACTAAATTCAGGAAGTTTTAAAACAAGAAACTTCAGCACTTCTTCTTCTTCTTTTTTTTTGTTTTGAGTATATATCCTTGAATTAAAAGGCAATGATAATCGAATCCCATATCTTTAGTTTGAAATTGAGAGTCTTAACCATCCACTATCTGATTCCCAAAGTAGCACTTCTTGACTTTCTTTTAAATATAGAAAATTGCATTATTTTAATATCTAGAGAGAGTAAAAGTTATGACTAAAATATTGATGTGTGCTAAAAACAGAAATAACATATTTTAAGAAACTATTTGTTTCCTTTTCTTCCTGGATTGTTTGCTTTTGTTTTCTTTTTTGGTGGATTTTTCAATTAGTTATCTGAATATACATTAAGATATAATGAAATTATCAAAATAATATTTATGAAACAATCATGCAAAAGTGTCACCTTAAACCTCTTAAAATTTCATAAGTGTCATTGCAATATTAATATTTCACCAAATTCTATTGTCATTATTATTTATAACTCAGGCATAAATCTGGTAAAAAGAAACGATACATATCAAAAAATAATTAAAATATAAATATAGAAATTAGTAATTTATTTATCAATGAATAAATAACCCTCCTTAAAATATGTATTTTTTGGTCCCAATTAACTTATAGAAGTTTCAAGTTTTAGATACAATATAATCTAAAAGGTAGTAATTGTTGGGTAAAAAATTTATCTGGTTTCTGTTTCGGAAAAATGGTTAGTGTTTGAATGTAGATGGTTAGTCGATGCCTGAATTAGATTCAGTCTCCGCAAGACGAAAACGCCCTGTATACAAGTGCTAACAGTTCTGGCGTACGTCCCTAAGATACAACGAAACTATTTCTATTCTGGTTTAGCAGCACCTGCAAAAATCGAAACTTCAGCGAACAACAAAAATGTCTGAACTTTCAATCTTTTGAAGGAGGGAATGAATGCCATATCTTTGATGATGCAAATGACCGGTTTATTAATCGATGAATTTCATCTATTATTTCAATCTCTGAGGGGTTGAATAATATAGGTATCAAGTGCCTCGTATGGAAAGATCACGCGTCTTTTGGCTCGAAAAGATATGTTTTCAAACGAATAGACGATCTATTCGCGCCGCCGATGCACGACGGCGCCGCGTTCGTGCGCGCGCTTGCCCGTGTGGGATGCGAACTAAAATGACAAAGTTCTGGTCGGCGGCCCACGTGCCGCTCGAATGCGAACAAAAACGACTAACGCATACGACCCGCCTTACGCGGGCGTCGCGTCCGCCCGTCTTTCGGTGCGAACACTTCAAGTTGAAATTAATTATTTATTTTAAAGGTTTTTGTCCAAAAAGAATAAGGGCCTTGAAGCCCGGCCCACGCCCGCGATCCGGACTTGGTCAAAGCCGAGCTGCCGGCGGCACGTGCGCGTGTGTGCTTTAACCAAACCCACTAGCATGTGTTTGATACATGTTTTTATCTTAATTTTGATAATTTTATTTTGTCACCAAAACAATGTTTTTAAAGGTTGTCCAAATACTCCTAAATGATTTAAAATGGTTTTAATATTTTTCGAGTATTTCCTCAAGTTTATTTTTGATAATAATGGATAACACTTATTTGATTTTATGTCAATGAGTTTTTACTCCTAAAACAAGTTTTCTAAATGTTGTTTAAATACTCCCGATTGGTTTAAAATGTTTTTACTAAATTTCCTGGAGTATTTCTTGAGTTTTATTTTTCGACAAAAAAATTGGACAACATTTATGTCTCGTGGTCGACCTGGTCGCCCCATAGGGCAACCCGCACTGAAGATGATTTTCAAACAAAAATGAGATGGAAGGAAAACCAGGCGGTCGGCCGAACGCATGCGGCGTCGGCCGACTGGCCGCCTGTGGGTCGACCGTGCACTGCAAGTTTGCAATTGAAACAGAACTTCTTTTCTTTGTTTTTACACTTAGGGGGACCGGTTGAGGCAGGTGGCCGACCGGTCGGCCTATGTCGGCCGTGCCTGTTGAAATTTCCAAAGTGTTTTTCAATTCTCTTATTTACGTGCGGCCGTGCCGCCTGTTCGACAAAGAAAAAATATGACCGTTTGACAATGAGACACATTTCCTTAAATTGTGGGATTGATTTCTAACAGACTATATTCTTGATTTTAATTGTATTTTTCTCGTAGATTTTCAATCCCCAAGAGAGTCTATGCTTGATCAATCATCTCCTATAAATAGAGGAAGTTTTGGAGCAATCAAGACAACAATTGAGATACAACATAACAAGATACACTTCAAGCAAATACTTGGTCTTTCATTGTTATTATTCTTGTTGTAAATTTGCCTAAACTTATCACTTTTACATCCTTGAGGTCTAGGCTATTCTTGATTACACTTTGCACTCAAATTGTATTATTCATTATTGAGTTGTAATCTTGATTTTTGTTATCATTCAAACACAAGATATCCTTGTGAGTGTTCTTGTGGTAAGAACACACTTAGATGATCTAGGTGATAGGTGCAAGAAGATTGTGGTGATCTTCTTATTGAGGTGTTGAAGAATTTAGTATTCTTCAGGTTGAAGATTGTGGTAATCTTCACAAGGTGCCGTTGGAGATTGTGGTAATCTCAAAGGTGGTGTTGAAGAAGAGTGTGGTGCTCTTTAAGGTGTTGTAAGTTGAATTTGTATTAATTTTGGTAATTAATAAAATTCTTTTTCTTTTGAAATCCATCCCTGGATATCTTTGGGGTGGTAGAGGATTAGGTCCTAGGTGGGTTGAACCTCGACGTGTGTTGTTTACATTCCGCACCTTTATTATTGTGTTTGAGCATTCGGATGTAAAAAGATGGCAAAATCGAAAAGATGGAGATAATCTATTCACCCCCCCTCTAGATTATCGTAGCCGCTTGGACTCACAGCATGTAGGTCCTCACCCCTTTAAAAACTTGAGTGCCCCCAAAGGGCCCAAACCAATAAGTCCAACTGGGGATAAATATAGTGTGCAAACTTTACCTCTTTATCCTATGGGATGGAATATTTCTCCTTCCCCACTTTTTTTTATTTTCCATACCATTTTCTAGTATTAAGTGGCTAACTTCTAGCATTAATTTCTCATTCCCTCGAAATTGGTTTTGAGAAATTCCAACATTATTATCATCTACTCTCTTAGTAGAATTTTTACAAATAATTTAATTTGATTTTTCACTAATGGAAATCACTTAATTATTTGGTCAAAATCGGTCAACACTCATTTTACCAAAATAAAATTCCAACAATCCCTCACATGAATGAAATTAATGCATGTGTGTATGCAAATTTACTTGAAAGTCTCGGCGAATCGTTATTGCATCGGGATAGGTAGATTATTGCTTTGAACCTTCATTAGTAAAATACTATCGGATTTACTAGGCGCTAGTGACGTGATGTCTTGAACTACTCGGCCGTTTGAGTAAACCGAGACAACAAGATTTCAAAAAATAACAACTCTAACACTTATTGTTCTCATGTTGTGTCCATTTAATACTGGACCATAACTTAGATTCATAAGTGTTTTTTTTTTTTTTGAAGCGGCCATTACTTCTCACTTATATAGGTGATCTCCTATTAAAGAAAGATATCCCGACATACTCCACATTTCGGTATAGGAATCATTAAAAGTTTTAAACTTAACCTCACCACATTCAAATGTTTCATTCACTTGGATGTTTCGAGAATGAGCTAACACATTTTCCAAGTGTTCACCGAACATTCATAACTTAGTAGTCCAATTGAACCAAGGTCTTGGGATCTCCAATTCACAAGGTTGGGTTACCGCTATAAACATTTTTAAGTTGTGGAATTTAAACACATTCCGCTTAACGGTTTATACAATTGATCTCGATTTATGCCTTTCGTAAATGCGGATCCGCAAGGTTTTCCTTTGACTTCTTGTAGTCAACCGAAATAACCTCATTTCGAAATCAATCAAGTTTTTTGTATTATGTCTACGACAAAATGTTCAGACTTATCTCTTTCCTTTGCAAGAAAGGAAAATACACATTTAATAAATACAATATTTCTTGATTTAATGATCGTACAATCATTTATATCATGAATCCTGAATTTATTTCCTTGGGTGCTTCTACTTTTTCCAAAGCACCCCCACATTCCAAGGCAATCTCCTTTATGTGGTTTACTAAAAAGTAAAGCTCCCCATACAACTTATGGTATCCTTGTTTAACACAAGATTATCCAGAACTTCGATGGCTCTCGGCCACTTCAATTTTATTAGAATATTGTACCAACAATCTAGTTAGAATCTCGTTCTAACAGATTTCAGACCTTAGTTCCAACAACTCCATTAACACCTTTTACAAGGTGTCTAACCTTTGGTGTTATCACATTATTAGTAAGACTTCAAACGTAACTTGTTACAGTGTCTGTCTTTAGTGTTACAACACTTTCGGCAACACTTCATGAAATTGTGGTTCTTGGTGTTTCAACACTTTTGGCAACACCTTCTGTCATATTTAAGAAATGCAACAGAAACTCCACTAGTGTTCCACAAAGTGTGCTCATACCCCCACATTTGCCGATTTCCAATCGAAATCCCAGTTGTCTTCCTCAATCCGAAGTTGAACTATCAAATCCTCAAGCCCCATTTCCTTCCGTTTGTGCTTGAGGTAGTTCTTAAAATCTTTCCACGACGGCGGCAATTTTTCGATAATCGTAGCCACTTGGAATGACTCATTCAGAATCATCCCTTCAGACACTAAGTCGTGAAATATGATCTGAATTTCTTGCACTTGGTTGATCACCGTCTTGGTGTCAACCATCTTATAATCCAGAAATTTACCGACAATAAATTTCTTTGTGCCGACATCTTCTATTTTATACTTTTTCTCTTTGGATGTTTTGAACGAACTATAGACGTTGTAGAGGGTGCCGTCTAGCCCGTTAAAAACATAATTCCGACACAGGAAATTACTGTTATGTCAAGCATCCACAATGATTCTCCATTGGTTGTCGGATTCTTCATTACCAACGGTAGGGGGTTCCTTCTTTGAAAAACGAGACAGACCCAAGGTTGTCAAGTAAAACAACATCTTCTGTTGCCATCTCTTGAAGTCAACACCAGAGAAGTTTTCCGGTTTCTCGCCATGAGCAGGAGCAGCAACCATCGGAGTGAACGACATCGAAGCCATCATCTTGAACAAAAGAAAATCTTTCGTCTTGCGATTGTTGGGTAAAATTTATCTGGTTTTTGTTTCGGAAAAATGGGCAGTGTTTGAATGTAGATGGCTAGTTGAGGCCTGAATTAGATTCAGTCTCCGCAAGACGAAAACGCCCCGTATACAAGTGCTAATGATTATGGCGTATGTCCCTAAGATACAAAGACTATTTCTATTCCGGTTTAGTAGCACTTGCAAAAATCGGAACTTCAGCGAATAACAAAAATGTCTGAACTTTCAAGCTTTTGAAGGAGGAAATGTCAATATGCTGATGATGCAAATGACTGGTTTATTAATCTGATGAATTTCGTCTGTTATTTCAATCTGCAGGGGTTGAATAATATAGGCCTCAGATGCCTCGTATGGAAAAATCACGTCTTTTGGCTCGAAAAGACAGGTTTTCAACGAACAGACGCATTTATTCTGCACTTCGCAACAATGCACGACCTGGCGCACGACCCGTGCGTGGATGCGAACCAAAATGACAAAGTTACTGACGGCCTTACGACCGTCGTCACACCGTCTTTCGAATGCGAATAGTCCGACCGACGACGACAACCCGCGGGTCGTCCCGTGCTCGTCGAATGCGAACAAGTCATCGACGACGACGACGACGGCCGCGTGCTCGGTGCGAACACTTCCCAATTGAAATCCTAATTAATTAATTACAAAATTTAATTAATTATTTATTTTAAAGGTTTTTGGTCCAAAAAGAATAAGGGCCTTGAAGCCCAAGCCCAAAGTCCGCGACCGGGCTGGCGGGCGGCGACGGCACGCGAGTATGCTTTGAACCAAACCCAGAAGCATGCATGTCCTCACCCCTTTAAAAACTTGGGTGCCCCCAAGGGCCCAAACCGATAGTCCAACTTGGGATAAATATAGTGTGCAAACTTTGCCTTTTTATCCTATGTGGGATGGAGTATTTCTCCTTCCCCACATTTTCCATTTTCCATACCATTTACTAGTATTAAATAGCTAACTTCTAGCATTAATTTTTCATTCACCCGGAATTGGTTTCGAGAAATTTCAAATGTTATTCTCATCTACTTTATTAGTAGAATTTTTACAAATAATTTAATTCCATTTTTCACTAATGAAAACCACTTAATTATTTGGTCAAAATCAGATCAACAGTGATTTTACCAAAACAAAATTCCAACAGTAACTGCATGTACTTAATTGTTTTCATTTTATTTTTCATTTTTTAATTAATAAATCAACTTAACTTAAATCACAAAACGAGGTCTGAAAAGGCACTGGTATCTTGGTTTCATCAAAATAAGTCCCACATGATAGAATTGGGCTTCGTTAATTCACAATAACCCATCTTGGATGCTTTTGGATTATTAAATTTGGGCTTACTCCTGAAATCAACTAATCAAAAGCCTTAGTAGAATTTTGTATTAATCAATCATGATTTCTTTTTATATTCCGGTCGTGTGACTAGTAGAATTGTCAAAACCAGGTTCAATTTGAATTCGAACTGGTCCAGAGTTAGGATTGTTTTTGGTTATGATTTTATAAGTCTAAAAAGAGTTGGACTTATTTGGCCATGCCCATTACGCCTGAATATCGGGTCAATTTGAATAACCCGATACATTTTATATGTATTTTTAAAGTATAAGATGTATTTGAGTTCCAAAAATAGTGATATGATGGAATATGGTCCATTTAACATCTCTAGTAATCTATTGACTAGGACTGGCACTGGTTTTACACATCATAAGGGTGTCTACAATGGAGGCTTTTTTGATAGGTTTTTCAATTGAAAAACCTGAATGCAAAAAGTTCAGCCCATTGTGGGCACGCTTTTCTCTGTCGGCATATGAAGCGATCTGATCGCAAGGTACCGCTTCTTTCTATTAATTTTTTTTTAATATAAATGATATATATTTTAATATAAATTGTAACAATACATGTGCATCAAAAAAGAAAAAAACAATATAGGTTTTAGAGGTTATTTGATTTTATTGTTAGGACGTAGGGTTCATAAAAAAACTATTTAGAGGAGAAAGATGAGATTTTTTCTTTTTGAGGTTTGCATGTAGTATTATGGATCCCACCAAAAAGTATGTTTTTAGAGGGATACATTGGAGATGATGACAACAACAATATTTTCAAAAGAAGACAAACTAATTAATTTGGTGCATCCCTCCTGATTAGTTATTTCCAAATCCTGAGAATGTCTTACGTGCGACAACTTTATTTATTCATTTTAAAATTAATAAAAAGTAGGTGCCACTTTTTTTCTCCACTTTCAATGCAGAAAATTTTAAAAATATAACCTGCCAACCCCGAGTTTTACTTTACACTTTACAGTAGTGAACAATGAACATTATTAAATTAAGAGACCTAAAGAATCATGTTTATATTGTGTTGTCCGATTCTGCTAATGGTGGATTTGATTAATAAGTGTGATTATTTTGCGCTGGACAATTTGTCTTCCTGTTACCTTCTTCCCATTTTTTTAGGGGGAAAAAAGGGGAGTTTACCTAAACTACGACAATTTTTACAATTTTTTATATAAATTATTTCTCAATTTACAGGGTTTGCACCTAACCAACCGACGGCATAATTAACTTGTCGAGTAATCTCTTGTTAGACGGTCTAACGATTAGATATGGATCCAAACCAATGTATCTATCCTGACCCGCTAACCTAGCAACCTAGACCTAGCCCCAGCCCAGTCCCAATGACCTAGCGAAATGTTTAATACTTTTATCGGGGACCTACTAATATTTTTCAATGAGACTAATAATATGTTTTATTAGGAAAACTAATATTTTTCAAGATAATTATTAAAAATCTTTCAAGGGAAAAATTAATATTTTTCAGGGGAACTACTAATACCTTTCACGGGAAGACTAATATTTTTGACGGGAAAAACTATTATTTTTTAGAGGAATTATTAAATATTTTCAAGTGAACTACATAATAATACTTTTTAGATGAAACCTAATACTTTACACAACTCTCCTATATTATATCACTGTCCAATATTACAAAACTAATACTTCCAACTGAATTATGTACTAATACTTTTCAGTTTGACTACTAATATCGGTCGATGCTATTGCAAAAAATATTACAAAAATACCACCGGATCGATTTTGGTTTGGTAGGCCATCTGGCATGAGTTTTTATCTAACTTAACTTGTCTGCCTATTTCCTCCTTTCTTTCTTTTTTACAGTAAAAAAATAAATTAGTGCTTGTCGATTTGTTGTGATACATTACAAGCCGTGGTCCAAAATGAATTTAACAAAAACAAAGTATCAATCATGGATATTTTTTCTTTCCCTATAGAATTGTGGCACTAAAACTTGCGCAGTTTTAGCCAAGACACAACTTGGGACTTCTTGTTCTTTGTCTTCACTTTATTATGGGTATTGCTATATAGGTACAACTTTGAAACAATGCATCTAATTATTGCTATATTCAGATTCGTCTTCCCCAACTTAATATTCAGTTGTTCTTAATTAACCCTAGCTAGTTTGTGGTAGTTTAGAAGTCTCTCTCATTAACAGAAATAGATCTTTAGGGACTAATTAAGAGCATTATTTAATATATCCTGATCTTCTAATTGATTTTGTTAGGCTCATTTGTCATTTGATTTATTAACATTGCATGCAAATTTGATTTGGGATGAGTATTTAAGTACCTCTGGAGTTCGGATATGTGGTCTCGTGAGGTACTTAAATGACTAAATGAGTTCGAATAAAGTTTTCATGAAAAAAAAAAAAAATTGAGTTCGAATAAACCTATAAAATCATCATAATTCACATATAGGCTAGTTAGGGTAGTCCCAATTAATATACCTTATGAAAATTAAGTTAGATTGTTGAAATCTATAGATGATAGATCATTAAGAATTAGTGTATAAGCGTGTTGAAAAAATCTTAAATGTTAACTTTATAGTTAATGTTGGCCGATATTTTTTATAACTTTTTCGTAGAAGTGCTAGAGTTCTCGTTGGAGCAAGTGTCCTAGCTTGAGAGCTAGGTTCTAACTTCTAAATTACAAGTGTCAAATAGCTTTTATTACATATCTAGTCCAATAGGTTGGGTCGAAGCTTATGTAAAAAAAGATGAGAATTATAGTATTTTCATTTCGAGCCATGCGGGAAAAATTCAAATACAATGTCCGAAGTATCTACATTTATATCATGAATGACATATACATGGTATTATTATAAAATGCTAAATTCCAAAGAGGGGAAAGAATATTAAAAAAAAAAAACTTATATCAATTTAAAGTCGAGGAAAATCTTTTCATGAATTTTGTTGATTCATTCTAGAAGAAAAACAGCGTTTATTTATACTCGAGCACATTTATATATACTCGAAATTTGGTTCTTAATCCTAAGAGCATCTACAATAGTTTTAACTTTAAACCTCTATTTCTTGGCAAAAACTTGCGTGAGGACGGTCTCACGGATTTAGATCCATGAGACGGAGCCCTTACATAAAGTTTTAAAGGTTTTTTTTTTTCAGATTTTATTTTTCTTAGGGTTTATATTTGTTTTTTTAGGGTTTATTTTGTTTCTTGGGTTTATTTTTAATTGATTTGGGTTTTTAGGATTTTTAGTTTTTTTTAGGGTTTATTTTTTATTTTTTGGGTTTATTTTTGTTTTCCGGGTTTATTCTTCATGGTTCATGTTTTTAGGGTTTATTTTTGTTTCTTCATGGTTCATTATTATTTTTAAATTTATTTTCATGGTTCATGTTCTCAAGACGAGCCCTTACATAAAGTTTTAAAGGTTTTTTTTTTTTTTTTTCAGATTTTATTTTCCTTAGGGTTTATATTTGTTTTTAGGGTTTATTTTGTTTTTTGGGTTTATTTTTTAATTGATTTGGGTTTTAGGATTTTTAATTTTTGTAGGGTTTATTTTTTTATTTTTTGGGTTTATTTTTGTTTTTCGGGTTTATTCTTCATGGTTCATGTTTTTAGGGTTTATTTTTGTTTCTTCATGGTTCATTATTATTTTTAAATTTATTTTCATGGTTCGTGTTCCAAGATGGAGCCCCTAGGAGGTCCGTCTCACGAATTTAGATCCGTGAGACTGTCTCACAAGAGACTTGCTCCTATTTTTTTGGGTTCCATTATGTCACATCAAAAGTAAAAAACCTCTATATTCATCCACAATCAAAAAACCCCATACAACTTTTTTATGGACTCCACAATTTAATTACATTTCTTAAAAGATCCTCACAGTAGCCAACTCTATTTTTCAGGTACAAAGCAGGTTTCTCCTAAAAACCTCATAATCACAATGGTGTAATAAGGTTTTTTACACATATTTCCCCCCTAAAAAACCTCCCCAAAAATCTACATTGGTGATGCCTAAGTTCACCCACATGACACTATAGAATGCAATAAAAGTCTTAAAAGTCAAAGATAAGGGCTAAGTATGTCGGTCGAGATTTGTTTTTGTATATTCGTACGTTAGTTTAATTAGTACTTATTGGCGTTTAATAAAACCATGGTAATGACCATTGAATTTAGCGAAATACGGGATTGATAACAAGACTTTAATGCAAATAATGGTAGACTGACTATTGGATTTAGTAAAATCGGATGACATCTTCTATTTCAAAATCGTGTTCCGTCTCATATTTCATCGCACAGATTATCGTCACATGTATAACATTTACCATCCTAATATCTCACAATTTATGTTTAATTTATACTTAAAATTAAAATGGTTAGTGTTATGCACACGCCAATCATTCGTGAAATACTAGGAGATAAAAAACAATTTTGGAATAGAAAATACGGTAATAAAATACGGATTTGAATTCAAGATATTTATGGTACAAATAATGGATTATTACATTATAACATAAGAACGATAATATTAATTATTATTAATCGGCAAATTGAAGGCGGCTTCTTACATTAGACCTAGAAATATAGAGTGGTGTTGAGAATTATTGCGCAATTGGCCTCATATAGAGTTTGAATCAAGGGGTTTTAAATACTTTAGTGAGTTGAGTTCAGACAAATCCAATGCAAACCCATATTATTGCTATCCCTAATATGTATCGAAGAAATAATCAACTATATATAACTGGTATAAATTATGAATTATTTCAAAAACTATATGGATTTTGTGTTCTAACACGTAATATATACTATGGATAATCCCCCCCCACCAATTATTTTCTATTTATTTATTTATTTATCACGAAGGGAATCTAACTACCACTATTTTTTGAGTTCGACCGCATAATTCATCGGATCGAATACAATAGCATGCAAACCACCCCAACTAGGTAAACCGTGCGGGCAAACCTTGTGCGACAACTTGTCCAAGTTGATGTAGAAGTCGTGATAAGGGTGTTTTTATGCATGTTTTATGTGTATATTTGAGTATGATTTGAGTTATTTTATTGTTAGTTTCATAAATTTTTGATTGTACATAGTTCACATTACTCCGAGGTGCTTTTATTGATGTAGATTGATGATTTGGAGTGTTTTTGGTGAATTTTGGGCCATGGTTTCATGTCAAACATACCCGGGGTTTTTGGATGCAAAAACACTCAAAATCCCAAGCTAAACGCGTCATTTCGGGCCTTTTCGGACAAACACGGGGCGGTGTGTTTATAAGCACGGCCGTGCTTTTTAAAAGTCAAAAACGAAAATTTTTCGACCGACGTACCAAACACGGCCAGGCCGTGCTTTTCAAGCACGGCCGTGTTCGAAAATCCGCGAACACGGCTACTGGCCGTGCTTTGAAAGACGGGCGTCTTTTCGGCCCGGACCAGTTTTTCTTTGGCGGAAATTATGGAGACTTTCCTTTGTGCTTTTTGACAACCTTTGAGCAACTTTTACACCTCATTTTGATGCACCAAGCTCTATTATTCCCTCAATTGTCATGTGGACACAATGATTCAACCAACTCAACAATGAATGTGCACACAATGATTCAACCAATTCAACAATGAATGTGCACACAATGATTCAACCAACAACCATGGAAGTGGAGCATTTGTTAGCATTATTGATGTGTTCTTTCACAAAGATGGTGCTATATAAAGCGAAGAGTTTGAGTTGGAAATATATAATTCATGTAGTATTCATTGATAGAGAGATTCATTGTATATTCATTGTATATTCTAAGTTTCAAAGCAAAATACATTGAGAGGATAAAAGATAGGTAGAGTTGGAAGTTGAAGAGCAATAGAGGAGAAGGCTTGGAGCTCAACATCATTGCAATCAACCAAGGAGGAAGTCTTGTATTGGTCTTGAATAAGAGCTAAGTACACCATGTTCATTTTATTCATATCTTCTTGTGTAGTATACTCTTTTGACAAAGCCATGTGTAGCTAAATTTCTAGTGTTTGAATGTAATGAACTCTAGAATGAATTTGTGATTAAGGATTGTATGTTTTTAATAAAATTCTCATGTCTTGTGTGATTCACTTATATTATGCTTTATTCATTCAAATTGGTATATGCGCAATATTGATTTGAAGTTTATTTTTCATCCGGAAATCGAGAGATTCATGGTGAAATAGAATCTATATAAGTGAAAAGAGTTGCATGCAATCCTAGATATAGGGACGACATAAATCTTCCGGATTAGGGTCAAACCTAATATGGGAATTCACAAAACGTTATAATCTTTGTCTTGGGGGTTTTAACTAGAAAGAGATTTCGATTAATCAACTTGAGATTAGAAGTTATTCGCGCTCGATAGAGGTTTAACTTAAATCGAATTTCTACGATCGATGAAACATGAGATTTTACTAAAAGAGGTTGGTTTTTGCTAAGGGATTATGGTTGTATTTTTATCGTGTTAAATCACAAAAACATTCTAGAGGGATTTACATTCAAACACATTTCTAGCTCTTAATTTCTTAATTCTACAATCTATTTTTATTTGATCTTTTGTAAGTTGCAATTATTTTAAAATTCTTTATTTTTCATTTTCATTAAACAAACAAAACTCGAAAATTGCTAGATTAAATAACAAAAAGACGGTAATTATTAGTACTTACAATCCTCGTGGGAATGACACTCGGACTAATAATCTATACTACAAAAACGATAGGTGCACTTGCCTATGGTTTTCTAGAGTAGCTTTGAGCCATCAAGTCGCTTTTCAAACCGGGAGAATGCCGGCCTCAAATCCATCCTATACGACCGGACAAACCCCATGATGCATGTTACTCCTCGGTCCCCATAAGATAGACTACCTTTTCTTTTTCGTCCGTCCCAAATTATAGGCTTGTTTCCTTATTCAAAGTGTATTAATTACACAACAATAGACTAAATTACCCTTATTTAATTCACTTTGTTTGAGACCAACAATAATATACTCCTATTTAATGCAAAGGCAAAATAGGAAGAATATGAAAAAGATTATGATCCCATTATATTTATTGTGTTTTCTTAATCTGTGTGAAATACTCTACTTGTCCTGCGGTTTTTTAATAAGTGAGAATCTTGTTTGAGGAGGAGATAAATTTCAAATAAATTGAAAGATATATAGGGTTCGAACTCCCTGTTAACACCCTTATAAAGGGTTAGTGATACCACTGAGCTACAAGCTAGTGGTTATACTCTACTTGTCTATCTTATTGGGACGTATGGAGTAATAAATAATACATTAAGATACTTAGGAGTTGTGCGTCCAGGTTTAAAATTGAAATTAGAAGTTTTAATAGAAAATGAGAAGATAAAAATGGAATATCTCTAATGATATCAGTAAAGCGAGAAATGGTATATACATATATATATATATATATATATATATATATATATATATTTGAGTACAATGGGGAACTTGGGGAAGAGGACACACGCACCCGTATGGGATCGAACCGGGTCATTTACCCTTACAACACATGTCTCAACCACTAGAGCACAAGGTATCACCCTTCAAGTTTGATCTAATTACGTAAAAACTCAACTAATTCAAAATTACAAAAGGTATTACGATGTTTGATTCATGTTAAAATTAAGGGGTAAACGTATTGTAATCTTTTTATAAATATGAGAGAGGTTTTTAAAATATTTTTACTTATCAAGGGGCTAAATATTAGACAAAACAAAATCTCGGGGATATTTTTGTGATTTTGAAAGTTAGCTAATTTTTATTTTAAAATTAAATCAAATCTCAGGATACTTTTGTAATTAATCCTATTTGAAATCCTAAAAGGCTTAAAAGAAAAATCATGAGACGAAAATCATACGAGCACTATTATATTATACTTTACGAGTATCAAATTGAATTTTTGCTAACTAGTTTGCCAATAAAAGAGACAGTCTTAAAGTTCCACGAATTCTATTATATTTAATTTCATGCAAACAATCCTAACCATATATGGTGTGCACTAAACATTAATCAATAATTTTTTTGTTAAAATAAAATTCAAATTCAAGATTGATCGCTAAAACATGTCTGAATTTAATTATTTATTATGTGTATATCAAATGTTAAAACACTTTATTTTATCTGTTAAGATTGGAGCTCCATTTGATATAATGAGAAAATAATAAATTATACAAACACAAAAACCCTTCAAATTGATCCAATATTGCCAAATCAAGTTCATTTTTTTTTTGGTGAAACTCAGTAAAAATCCATGGAATAATGTATAAGTAAGGAGTCATGATTTATGCTTGAAAGACGTTCCCCCACCCTATCAACTATTTTTTGAAGTCGATAGATCTACGTAAATATTTAATATTGTTATAAGTTTATTCAAACTCGAAATCGATAACAATCAAAATCAAGTTTAAAACTTTCTTTGGACTCAAATCCAAATGAACTAAAAGTCTAAAACTAGGGCATAGCCAGCATGCACGATTTTCTCTAGCACAACTCTTTTTTCTTACAGTCCAACTATATTTTTTTCCTTAGAAAAAACATATAATCATTTTAATATTGACAAAAACTTTAGTTAGATCATCTAACGGGTCTTTTCCGTTAGACAGATCTAACTCAACCTAGTTTTTTTTTTTTTTGTAATTTCACGCACCAGTGGAATTTTTGTAGTATTTTGGGGTGATGTTATATGATCTCCGGATCGGTGATATTTTTGTAATATTAGGGGCAGTTAAAAGTATTATTTTTTTCCCTGAAAAGTATTAGTAGTAGTACATCTGAAAGGTATTAGTAGTATATCTGAAAGGTATTAGTAGTACATCTGAAAAGTATTTGTAATCCCCTTGAACAATATTTTTAGTAGCCCTTATGAAAAGTATTGATTATTCGCCACAAAAGTATTAGTAATCAACCTAAAATGTAATAATTGTCACATTGAAAAGTATTAAACAATGACATAACATAATATTAGACAACCCTCAAAAATATTAGTAAGCCCTCGAGCAGTTTTTTGTAATCCTCATGAAAAATATTGATTTTTCCCGCAAAAGTATTAGTATTTACCCTAAAACGCATTAATAATCTTATTAAAAAGTATTAGGTTTTCGATTAAAAATATTTTAGTATTCCTCCTGAAAAGTATTAGTAGTCATCTCAAAAAGTATTAGTAGCCCTCCTAAAAAGTATTAGCAGCAATCAACAAATGTTGTTTTTGTGGTGTTAGTGGTTGTGCGGGTCAATAGACAAATTGACCGCGGGCCGAGTATTTGGATCCACCTGATCCGTTAGATGGTCTGATATGAAACTAACCTTATAATATTTTTCCCTTAGAAAAAAGGTAATTAAAAAAAAAAATTGGTTGCGCCGGACCGAGAGACCCCTTAATCCGCCCGTGAAAACGATTGCATGGTCTGATGGTCGACTTGACTCCACACACTCCAACGATTACATGTATCATTAATTATGTGAGGCTTATTTAAACTTTTACCATTGTATCTTTAATTATGATTGACTTTATTGGAAGCAATGGTACAACATATATATCAACCACTCCATGCAAATCTTTTTTGTGATCTTGTACCACAGGTATTGGCGAAAATTAATTCCACTTCATCCTCTATATATATATATATAGATATAGATATAGATACCCATTTTATTTTATTTTTCACTAAATCAAAATGATCAATTCTATATTTTCGAGAAGCAAAGAGCAAAAAAGCCGATTCAGATTGAACAAATTATTTCGTTTTGATTAAAGTTAAACAAACTAAACCAATTTAAAAAAATCTTCTGAAAATCTAGAATGTAATAGATTAAATAAAATAAAAAAGAAAAAACTAATGATGAAAAATAAAGTATCATGTACCACAATATCGACTGGACCACCTTGTAGTAACCCTAACAAATGTCCAAAATTATTTATGGTATTGTACCATGCATGTCCCCATGTAATTTATGACACCCAATTTAGACCCAATTGCCGTACTTAGACCCCATGCTTTGCTTCCCCAAAAATATGATCAGCATCTAATTTCCCTAAAAATCAATTGCAGTTGCGTCCTCCATTGTAGCCAATTCAAAAACAAAAACATGCAGTATTTATAATTAAGTTAATAATAATTCAAGAAAAATTACATCAAACAAGGAGTGAAAAATGGAATATCGTGTAAATGAGTCTAGAATAGAGTATTTATATTTCGGTATTTGATGCCATTGGCCTTTAATAAAACTTGGTCTTCTAGGTTACCGTGCTCTTTGGGCTAATAAAACAATGACTAATTAAATATGTACAAAAATCAAATAAGCATCTTACTTCCAAAATTAATACCCTTCCTAATGCATGTTAAATAAATATAATTCATTATAATACATAATTTAAAAAGAAGTACCAATTGAAATATTACTAATTAGAGCCGATAATAGGGATGTAAACGAATCAAGTCTAGTGGAACATATTATTGTTCAAGTTTGTTTGTATATTTACCGAAACAAAATTGTGTTTGAAACCGTTTGATTATTAATCAGTTGAACTTGACGAGCTTTTTTAGTCGAACCAAACACGAATCGAACTAGAGTAACTTGATATTTTCACATATACTATGATAATTTTTTTTTTTCGAATCGGTCAGTTCGAACCTAACCGAATTTTATATTTTATCGAATGAAAAATTATGTTGAGCTTCGATTTTTATTTTAACAAACCGAGATCAAACTTTTAACGATTGATCGTACCGAATGTCTAATAATTTAGTTCGATTTTCACCTAGGGATGCATTTTCCATGCATCGCACATTAATATGATGACCTTAACACGCTGGCGGCTTTCCACTTTCCCTCACCAGTCACCACCCAGTTCACAAAATGACCCACCTATCCTCCACGTGGATATCTCTTATTGGAGACCAACGACACGTGACGGCTATCTGTTAGCTGCTCTGCTAACCCACACTTAACCCGTACACCCTTTGTCACAAAACCCTTTTGGTATAAATAAAAGGCTGGCCATTGCAATTCATCTTCCTCTCTGCAGCGAGGCAAAAAAACTTCTTACGTAGAAAATTCATATTTATACATTAACAATGGAGGTTCTCCGTTTTGCCCCTGCACAATCGCCTCTTCTTCGCACCAGATTCTTCACAGGCAATGACGCCGTCAATACTAACCCCACGGCTGTTCGAAGCTCCCGCCCGAAGCCGTTAATTTACGCCGTGCTGTCAAATCCGGCGGCGGATATTTTACCGTCCGTCGCGAAGCTTCCCACGGGTACTCTATTGACTCCGCCTCCTCCTCCGGCGGCGGAGAAGCCTTTATTGAGAGTTTCGCCGAGCTCCATGCAGTGCGAGAGCGGGTATTTGGTACCCAATGAGAATCTGGGTAATGGTGGTGCGGTTAGAAACGGTACGTTGAATGCGATGGAATATCTAACGAATATTTTGTCGTCGAAGGTGTATGACGTGGCGTTCGAGTCGCCATTGCAGCTGGCGCCCAAGCTATCGGAGAGGTGGGGGGTCAATGTCTGGCTCAAGAGAGAGGATCTTCAGCCTGTATGTAATTAGCTTGACGTATTTACATTATTTTACTTACGTAATGGATGCGTTGTTGTGTATTTGTATGCGTGGAATTGCTTGAAGATTTGCTTTGCTAGAATAGTTTTCAATGTTGTTATTTACTCTGTATTATTTGATTCTTCCACTGAGTGTTTTGTGAGATTTGTGAATTTTTTTTAAACGTTTCTTTCTCATCTCCGGAACACATTAGTTTCTCCTTTCCTTCATCTAAATTTATTACTAATTATTTTCTAGATTTAGTTTTTTGCTGATTGTCATCACTTGCTCGGTTTAAGGATGTAAGTTTGTTTTTTTATCATGTACTGTTTTCTAGGGTACAAATTTGAAATTTTAGTTATTTTGGGAGCTAGCCAGATCAGAGGTTCTAAAGGAAAACCAAAAGCAATTTAAACCTCCTGGGCACTGATTTTCTGTAATTTAGTCCTGTCGTGTCTTTCTTTTGACTGAGACTTTGATTGACAAAAAGGTAAAGGTTACACCTATGGTGATATTCTATATTACTAAATGAATGGCACATGAAGTAACATGCTAACAATCTGATTTGCAGGTTTTCTCGTTCAAGCTTCGAGGGGCTTATAATATGATGGCAAAGCTTCCAAAGGAACAACTTGATAGAGGAGTAATATGTTCATCAGCCGGAAATCATGCACAAGGTGTGGCATTATCTGCCCAGAAATTGGGCTGCAATGCTGTGATTGTTATGCCTGTTACAACCCCAGAAATAAAGGTTACTGCTTATTCTTCAACTTGTTTCTTTGTCAGAAATTTTCCATGATTCATGTAAGTGCCTTTTTCTAAATCCTTTCCTTTGGTAATGGTAGTGGGGGCAACTGTTGTACTTGTGGGAGACGCATATGATGAAGCCCAGTCTTATGCCAAAAACGGGCCTTAGAGGAGGGGCGCACATTTATCCCTCCTTTTGATCATCCAGATGTGATCATAGGGCAGGGAACAGTTGGAATGGAGATTGTGCGACAAATGAAAGGCCCAATAGAAGCTATATTTGTGCCTGTCGGTGGTGGCGGGCTTATAGCTGGAATTGCTGCTTATGTGAAAAGGGTCTCTCCAGAAGTGAAAATTATTGGAGTGGAACCTTTTGATGCCAATGCAATGGCTTTATCATTGCACTATGGTCAGCGAGTGACGTTAGATCAAGTGGGAGGTTTTGCTGATGGCGTGGCAGTTAAAGTGGTTGGTGAAGAGACTTTTCGTCTTTGCAAGGAACTGATAGATGGGGTAGTTCTTGTTAGCCGTGATGCGATTTGTGCATCAATAAAGGTTAGCTCCCTTTTTTGATACTCTAGATTCTCTTCCTTTTTCCATTTCCTCTTGATGCCTTTTCCTCGGACATGCGAGTGTTAAGTTGTATGTTATTTTCTGGAACAATCTGCATGATATGTTGCATGATGCTAGTATTATTTTCTATCTTCCTGTGATCTTATACTGTCTGCTATGGCCTAATGATAAGCTATCATCAAGACAGGGCATTTTAGGGGTTGATGTTGTTGATAGTATCTCTCTTTTGTCCATTGCGAACCGAACTTTAGTTTAATAGTTTCAATCTTGATTTAGATCCGTGTTCCGTTTCTTTTTGGTGCAATTTTTTTTTCTTGCATTCCTTGTTGCGTATATCTCTTTGAATTTTTTTCCATAATGCATGCGGAGAATGCTGTTTTCACTTTGAAATTCTTGGCATTATGTCCTATCTTTTTGCAGTAGTTTTTGTTGCTGTTTACAAAAGCATGAATTAACCTTAAGGTTGATACTAAGGTTTTAGACAGATTATGAATTGTCTCATAACACATCGCTAAATACTCATATAATCTCGTCCTCAAATGTAGACCTCCAGATAAGTATATTAAGACAAAAACATGCCAGCTGTGTATCTGAATGTCTCATTCCTTCATCTGTTGATGCATTTGCATCGGGGATCTCGCTCTAAGCCCGTACCTTTTATCCTAATAATTGATGAAATCACTAAACACTTACAAAAATCCATCCCCGAATGTATGTTATTTGCGAGACGATATAGTTTTAATTGATGAAACAAGGGAAGGAGTAAATGCAAAATTGGAAGTTTGGAGAGAAGCACTAGAATCAAAAGGTTTTACTATAAGTAGGGCTAAAAAGAATACATGGAATGCCACTTTAGTAAAAACAACAGAACAATGTTAAAATTGATGGACATGAAGTGAGTATAACAAAGAGTTTTAAGTACTTAGGATCTATAATTGAGGAGAACGGAGAAATCAATAAAGATGTCACACATAGGATCTAAAGCGGGTTGGAATAAATGGAGGAGTGCATCTTCTATCCTTTGTGACCGTAAAATACCATTAAAATTGAAAGGAAAATTTTATAAAACGGCCATAAGGCCCGCAATGCTTTATGGAGCAGAATGTTGGGCGACTAAATATGAACACGAACAAAAAATGAGGGTAGCAGAGATGAGAATGCTAAGATGGATGTGCGGACACACTAGATTAGATAGAATAAGAAATGAACACATTAGAAACAAAGTGGGAGTAGCACCAATAGACGAGAAAATTAGAGAAACACAATTAAGATGGTTTGAACATGTTTATAGGAGACCTTTAGATGCACCTGTGCGACGTTTAGAAGGTAGAGAATCACTCACACAAATCAAAAGAGGGAGAGGTAGGCCTAAAAAGACTTGGAAAGAAGCTATTAAACATGACATGTTATACCTAGAAATAAACGAAAATATGGCTTATGACCGTAAACTATGGCGCGATATGATCCGTATAGCCGACCCCACGTAGTGGGATTAAGGCTTAGTTTGTTGTTGTTGTTGTTGTTGATAAAATAATCCATGGTCTTCGAAAACTAATTTCCATAATCCCTTGCTACCCATCCATTAATCCTGGTAATCGCCATTCAGACTGAGAAGAAATTAAACTCTTGTATGCTTATTTACTGGGTACTTTATATATTCATGAATACATGAGATTCATGAATTTTATAGCTGAGCATCACATTTCTAACATGTAAATTTTATCTCATATTTGCCATACTATATTCTCCATTAAAAATTTGGGGAATGACCCAAGCTGCTGGCGTTCTTTTTAGAATTCAACGAGATGGATGTTAATATACCATGGTTGATGCTTTGAGCTACTGTAGTTTTGAAATTTGAGTAAAACTGCTAACATTAATTTGCCTTCTTAGGACATGTTTGAGGAGAAGAGGAGCATTTTAGAACCAGCAGGTGCCCTTTCCTAGCTGGAGCTGAAGCTTACTGCAAGTATTATGGACTCAAGGGTGCAAATGTGGTAGCTGTAACTAGTGGAGCTAACATGAACTTTGATAGACTGAGATTGGTAACCGAACTTGCAGACGTTGGTAGACGGAAGGAAGCTGTACTGGCAACTTACATGCCGGAGGAACCTGGAAGTTTTAAGCGGTTCTGTGAGCTTGTGCGTTTTATTTTGTATTTTTCCCCATTAACTCAATGACACCCTCCATCTTTAACACTTGCTATTTTTGATTGCAGGTGGGACCTATGAATATTACTGAATTCAAATACAGATATAATTCTGATAAAGAAAAATCTCTAGTACTATACAGGTAAGAGATACTTCTCATGTATTTCTATTGATTTTCACAAAGAATGAACCATGTTCCTTAGCCATCCTGTTTTTGCAACACTTCAGTTAAGGAGATACTTATTTCATTTACCTTTTCTTTGCTCTCTTTTCTTATACAGTGTTGGTCTTCACACAGAAGCAGAACTTGATGCCATGGTGGAAAAATTGAAGTCATCTCAACTGCATACAATTAATCTTACAGAAAACGACCTGGTCAAAGATCATTTGCGACATTTGGTAATGACTTCTAAGACTTGTTTGAGCTTGTGAAGCACTTTATTTCATATTATTGATAGTTGTCAATGAATTTATTAAAAGACAAAATTATCGGCTTCCTAATTAATTGGCTTGAGCACACTTCAGCCACACCCATTAATGAATGTAAGTTGAGTTTGATCTCTTTTTGAGCCGAGGCTCGCTATGAAGTTATATTCAAATTTTCACTGTTATCTGTACATATTTGCTGACTTGATTTCACAACTCCATTTAAGCTGATGGCATTTCTGTGTGAGATTGGACAACTATATGCAAGAGATAGTAGATTTTAGAAGGCTTTGCACTGTCAAACGTGGCTTTGCTCACAAACAAGCTTGACCTGGAAATTTCGTTTGTTATGCCAAAAGCCTAGTATGCAGGAAGTGGTTCAGTTTTTCACTTGAACAACGTAACAAAGCCATTGAACGAGTCAAATATGAGCTGATATTAACAAATCGGTTGAAGTACAACTCTAAAATTTATTAGTTTAATGTTATTCAACTAAAGAATTAGGGTTATTTTCTTCAAGACATGGATCTCGCTTGGAAGATTTTGTGGGGCATGGGTGGGATTCTGTTAGGAGAAAGCTGGTGAAAAAAATCACATTAAAGTTGCACATACTTGGGAAACCAAGTGTCCGAGATGTTTGAGACTTCTATTATTTTTTTGGGTCACAACTAGTTTAGCAACTTCGCTAAAAGGTGGAGTTGATTGTCCTCAGATGGCCAGTACTTCCTATCAGCAATTTGCGAAGCAAGTTTGACACGCTTATTTGGCACAGCTTCAATTCTGTATCACGAATTATGTAAGAAGACTTGCTGAAATGAAATAGAAACACTGTGAAAATTGAAAGGTGGAAGATATTATGGTACTGATGTACCTTGTTGCATGAAGATCTTCTGAGATATACAGTTTTCCACACTTTTTAAGCTAAAAATATTTGCTAATATAATGTGAACTTCTACAGTTATTGCAATTGCACATTTTTAAAGCTTATATATGAAGATCTGATATAGAGGCTTTGCATGTTATTTCTTCTGTATTTAGTCCATGCACGTGTAATCATTTGGGTTGGTGTCTGTTGATGTAACATTGCTGCAAAAATATTAATATAGAAAATTAAGTTTATAATAACAGTTTTAGTAGTAGAGATATCTAAAAAGAATTCAGGACGGTTGGGTCATTTGTTCATCTGAGATTTTTAAATGTGTCATGTGCATCCCTTGGATTGTTTTTAAAGCTATTGTGGATTTGAGATGCATTCTTACTACATCTCATCCTTGAAAAAGTGCACATTATTATGCCTTGTCCATTTGTAGTTCCTGTCCTTAAAATATACAGTTGTTTGAGTAGGAATGGTATTTCATGTACCTCATCAGGCATGAATCTGCATAGCCTTCTATTAAACAACCAGCTGATGATGATATTACTACATATCAAAAATCTTCTCACTTTCATCAAATGCTTTATCCCGAAGTTGCTCGTTTTGTTTCCACAAAGACCCAAGTTTGAATCGTTTAAAATAGTGAAACAATAATTGGGGACGGTTAACATGCTAAACAAAAATTCTGGATATCTTTATTGGTCCTTCCCTTAGCTTTAAAGAATAATGAAGCTGAACTTTCGCCATCTTCCCAACTGCATGAGCTAATAATAGAAGCAAGAACACCTTCCAAGCATTCCTATTCTTTGAACACACTAGACTGTATAGGGGAATAACATTGATTCTTTAGTATGTCTCAAGGTTGATATTGTTGCAATGCATTAAGAAACTGCACCATAAATGTATGAAAGAGATAGCGAATGGAATAATAAGGAATTAGCAGTAAGAGTCATTGAAGGCTGCACTTGATGTATCATTTCATGCTAACTACAGAAAAATAACCCGAGAGCATTGGTTTTTCTACACTTCATATTGTTTAACAATGTTTAGCCCTTCTCTTGTTTACGAGATATTTGAAAGCGTAACCTATTATTATTGTTTTGAGCTTGTTGTTTAGGAGATCTTTTACAGAGGACAAGCAGTTGTTTTTAAGAAGTCACAAAATTCAAGTACAATATTTGTTCGGCCAGATATAGCAAAAACTGAGAGATGCTGTACATATGCACATTAGAAACTGATAGCTGGTCACTGCTGGTGGAGAAAGTTCATATAATATGGTGGATGAAAAACCATGGTGTTTAGAAAGTTAAATTTGGTTTTAGAATCTTTGAGGTTGACAGGATTTACGATGGTAAATGGCTTATAGGTTTTCATTGTGGATTTATTGTAACGAATACCTACGGCCTACCGTTTAGTCTAGAAGCAATATGATTGTTAATAAGTTTTGTTTGTGAACTAGTTTTAAGCTATTTTAGACAATAACTTTGACAAAAAAAACGGATCCCGAAAAATTGAAATGATTATATACATGGAACTCATTTACAGCAGACTGAAATTATAGTTGGCAGCCTTAGAAGGAAGATGAAAGCATATAAACCAATGATATTGTCAATATAGCACGGCGGCCTTGTCCCTATCTGATTGTTTGCTTTCACCTTTTTCACTGCAAAATTATGTTTTGAATTACAATATCGACAATCTAGTCTTGTATGTTTGAGTCCTGGTTTCTGAATTATTCCGAACTAAAGTGTGGAATATATAATTCTTTAATTTATAAGGAAGACCCCTTGTTTTGCATCATGAATAAGATAAAAGATATGATTAAGCTTAATTCAATACTAGTTAGTATCTGTATCTCGGTTGGAAAGCTTTCTTCTGTATTTGACCCTCAAAAGTCTGCATGTATTAAGAGTACGCAGTACTCGCTGTATACTTGCTTTATGTGATTCTGTTTAATCTGTGTCAGATGGGCGGCCGATCAAACGTTAAAAATGAGCTTTTTTGCCGTTTTATTTTCCCTGAGAGGCCAGGCGCGTTGATGAAATTTTTGGATGCTTTGAGTCCGCGTTGGAATATAAGTTTGTTTCATTACCGGGGACAGGTTACGATCTCCAAAACTTATTCAGTGGATAAGTTTTATTTATATGCACATGTGGTGTCATTGTTTTGGATGCACACAATTTACCTTTTCATTGCATTTCCAGGGAGAAACGGGCGCAAATGTGTTGGTAGGTATCCAAGTGCCCGACTCTGAGATGGATGAGTTTCGGGATCGTGCAAACAGTCTTGGATATGAGTATGAAGTGGAAACCAGAAATGAGGCTTTCCAGCTTCTAATGCGATGATTTGGTACGAGTTTTTGATTTAGCCCTCTTTTGTGATTATATGCAACATCAAGATAGGATCCAAGTGGATTCACTTCTGAGCTTGTTCTTTTGGGTAATAAAGCTTTCTTAGAGTTAGGATGCTCCCCAAAACTTCAATTTTAGTGTGAAATAACTTTGAAGAAGTCGGATGTGGCTCATCCGCTGCTCCTACTATGGAGCACGTGCCCCCATAGCTTTTTTCTTTTACTATTTATTTTTTAAATTTATGTATTACTTAGATTAAATAAAGTGTGCCCGCTAATTGTTTTTGATGTAGTTTATAGTTGTATTTATTTTGTGCCCCTATTATGGATCTATTCCTGCAACAAATGGTTACCATTTGGTTAATGTGAGATTCCTTGATGAGAATGTGGCAACCATTACTGTACGCTGCAGTATTCCGGTGCATCAAATTTTATCGTCTTAGTATTGAGCATGCCGATATTTTGTTCTTTAAAGCCACTTGAAACTTTTCATATATACACGCATTATATACATCAGTGCTGATCTCCTGTTTCTTTCTGATCCCCTATTTCAGATTCTGATTGAATTATGCAGAATTAGAAACAGAAGTTGACATTTGAAAATAATAGAAACCACATTGTTTTTAGCAAAAACTAACAATCACTTTTTTTAAGTGTTCGCAAATACTCCCTATATTTGTTTATGTCCTCTATCTAAATGCATCCTCATTTCACCAGGCTACTTTTGTTGATTTTTTCTTCCTCTCATGCGAATAGATGAAATGGAAAAAAATAAAATATGCTGATTATCAGGTGTCATGACTCATGACAAGGACAGTCTTTTTCTTCCATTTTTGTTTCGTGTGATATTTCAATACATTAAAAAGACGTGTAAAAAAGTGGTGTGTAATATGTACAATGTGCCATTCATCTAATATCTAATATATTAAAATACTGAAAGAAATAAAGAATGAAACAGGAGATATGGTGTATATATCTGTGGACGAGGCAAATAGAAGGAAAAGATTACCCAATGGGTGTTGTTCTCTATGATGTATATATAATGAGGAAAACATAATATATGTGCAGGTCATTGACCTTTGTACATGCACACTTCCCCAAGCCTGCATTAGTATTTAAGACTCGCTGCCGCTATCCTGTATTCAGTTTCAAACACATCTCAATGACAATGTTTGGATTTATTTTGAGTATTTTACAGAATATGTAAAATGTTTGGGAAAGGTGTTTTAGTTTCCGACTAAAAATGATAGGATGAAATATTTTGCAATCTTTCTGGTATTAGTGTCACATTTAAAGAAATTGACTTGTGAGAGAAGTAGGTATCTGACGATGTGATACAATTTACAAGACCGTCGAAATAAATACAAGGTGTAAATGACTTAATTCGTAAAACCCCTTTTTGTTTTTTGGTTTTCTATAATTGAAATATTGAATGAGGTTTCAAACTTTCATTGAGTTGAATAATAGTACAGTACATCAGTACTCCATAAAAGTACATACTAACTCATTTCTAATGGTGAGATCAATTTTGTCTTGATGAAAAGAAACTTGTCTTTTAGGTATAATTGACTTGAGTTCGATTTTATATGAGTGTGTGTCCCATCTCTTACTATCAGTACTCCAAAAAGGAAAAAGAAAGAGGCGCAATTCAAACAGTGACAGAATTGCAATAATATGAACCATAGGTTGTACTAGTATTAAAATGGGCAAGAATGACAGTACATTTAATTTCCTCATACATTGTGTGTACTTATACGACCATGTAGCACAAATATTAATCCCATTGCATTTTCAATTAAATAGTTAGCATAATGGCGTCTTCGCTGAATTTGTTGCTCAAAATGGTAAATAAATAACAAATAGATGAACCACCAATGAATGAATTGTCTAAATTTCAACAAACAAGTATAATTGAATCAGTTATTTATTTGAAATGATAGCATCCTTGTTTTAGTTCAATTTTACATATAAGCTAGCATGCGCCACATCAATACCAACCGAAATGATTAATCTGGCCTTTTATTTTCACGCGTAATCATATACTTTTTTAGAGAATTGATATTCTTGTATTTTCTACCATTCAACTTGACCATTTTTGTAAAAATAATATTAAACTATGAATTGATATTCTAGCAAACATAGTCGAGAAAAACTATATAATCTGAATTTAAACTGTAAGCTCTACGTGACTTTAACTCATGATTCAATATCTCCAACATTAAGCTATCCTCTTAACTTTGATTTTCAAGTTGATGCAGACAAATTGGAAGCTTTAAAGACCAAGCTAGATGACTCATCAACTACTCCGTTTGTCATTCAATCATGTTAATCCTTAGAAGCTATGAAGGCTATAACAATTGCGGCTCGAGGATCTTGGGTCGACTTTCCACAGGCTACATCAGACCATCAAGACTATACTCGAGCACGTGCTGAAAAAAAATGACAATGGCATTTGTAAATCCTCTAGAAATAGACAGACCTTCATTTAAATTGCATCTTTAAAATATTTTTGTTGTTCTTTTTTCTGAAGTTTAACATTATTTTTCCTTTGCTACCTGATCGGCTTGTCATCAAGACTTTTTCTTTTATATATTTTTATTTATTTAAAAAAAATAACTGTAAGCTCGACACCATAGCAACAATACGTTATAAGTAGCATAAAAAGCATGATTTTTCTTTTGTTTTTTCTTCTATTGAAGAAAAAAAAAAGCATGCATTTGCATAAAAACACAAAATCTTACATAAGAACCATGTTTCGCGTCACGCAAATTTTGCTTCATTTCTCTAAAAAAGTTGCTTTAACCCCTCAACAAAATAATTTGTCCCTAGTCCCGACCCACAAAACAAACTCTCCAAAATAAGAAAAAATTCAACTGAAATACTCTTACAACTTCTATAGCATCCTGATAATGACAAATTTAATTCACTTTATTGCAACAACACCGATTGGATTCATTCAAGAGGTGTCAATTGTCATACATAATTTACCACTTCAATTTTGACCTTTACTGACCACACCCCTCCATAAATTCTTTCCCACCTGCTTCTGTTCCATTCATTACACCCAAAAAAAAAAACATCAAGAAAAAGAAACAAGAAAATAATGGAATATTCAAGTGCATTTCTTTTTGTTTTCATGGTGTTAGCAGTTGTTAATGGAGACCCTTTAGTTCCAGCACTCAACATCTTTGGGGACTCTGTGGTTGATGTGGGAAATAATAACAATTTGCAAACGTTGATTAAGGCAAATTTCCCTCCTTATGGAAGAGATTTTGTCACTCATAGACCGACGGGGAGATTTTGTAACGGAAAGCTCGCCACAGATTTCACCGGTAATAATTCAGACATGTTTGTCACAAATAGAAGCAATGTTTGCAAACTCTAAAAAACGTGATTCTTAGCTTTTTGGTGGGAAAAAAATAGCTATTTTTTCACTTGGAAGCTAAAAGTCACTTTTTATAAAGTTTGCAAATACTCTCTCAGCTCGATGTCATTCATGTTTTTACTTATGTATAACTTTTTTTTTCCAACAAGAAGTTGGAAATCACTTTTTTTTAGAGTTTGCGAACACATAGGGAATGTTTGCAATTACTAAAAAAAGTGTCCTGTCTTTGTTGGATTTTTCAGTGTTTGCAAATGTCAACTTTTGCTTCTAATTCTTTTTCATTTAATCAGAATCTAAAAGCATGGTGATGCATGCATTAGATTTGATTCTAACCTGCTTTGACTTTTACAAACAAATAAACACTTTTACAACTTTTCACCAAACACTCTCTTGATTCTCAACTTCTGATTCTATTTGCAAACACTATCAATTTCTGATTCTCAACTGCTTTTACTTCTGCTACAATAAATCACTTCTTCTAACGTTTTTGCAAACTATATGTTACACACAGCTGAGTATCTCGGGTTCAATTCATATCCACCGGCGTACCTCAGCCAAGACGCCAAAGGGAAAAACATTCTCACCGGAGTTAACTTCGCCTCGGCTGCTTCCGGTTATTACGACAGAACAGCACAGCTATATGTAAGTTTTTTCGTCACTTGAAATTCAGACAAGAAAATCAGGGATAATTACAAAAACACCCCTAAGATTTCGGTTAATTACAAAAAAAACCCATGTTTCAAAATTACAAAATAACCCTTCAGATTTCGTTTTGTCTTAAATTTAAAGGGAATAACTGTAATATTTTTGAAAAATGTAAGACAGAATCAAACTTGAAGGGATTTTTGTAATTTTCAATGAACTCTGGTTTTTTTTTTTTTTGTAATTAGCTCAAACCTTAGGGGTGTTTTTGTAACTATCCCAGAAAATTATGCCTAAGTTGAAATATTTTGTGTTTTTGCAGAGGGCTCTGACATTGCCACAGCAGATAACATATTACAAGGATTGGCAGAGCAAAGTTGTGAATTTGGTGGGAAGGTCTAAAGCTAATGCTATATTCTCAGGAGGGATTCATCTTATAAGTGCTGGCAGCAGTGATTTTATTCAGAATTACTACATTAATCCTCTTTTGAACAGAGCTTACACCCCTGATCAATTTTCAGACATTCTCATGAGATCTTACTCTACCTTAATCCAGGTTAATTATTAGCATTTCTTGTTTTTGGCTTAATTTAGTGTTATCTGACATGGATAGGCTTGCATGAGACTGCAATACTTTAGCAGTGAGTTAAAAATGTGAGTTAATAAAGTTTTTATAGGGATAATTTAAACCATGGAGTTTTGAGTTAATTACAGAAAAAACCCACAAGTTTTTGGAAATTACAAATAAATTATAGGTTTGATTCAGTATTACACTTTACCCACCCCTATATAAAGAAAACATTTCAAACGGCCCCTACATTTGTAAAAATATTGCTATTACCCCCTTTACATTTAATATATAATAACATAATCGAGCTTCAAGGTTCTTTTGTTTTTGTAATTTTCAAACATTTTTGTGTTTTTTTGTAATTAGCTCAAACTTCAGGGGTAGTTTTGTAATTATCCTCTTTTTTAATAAAGAGATATATATGATACTTAGGGAATGTTTGCGAACACTTAAAAAAGTAATTGTCAGCTTTTGGCTTAAAAAAGCAGTTTTTAGTGTTTTCAAATGACATATTGTGATTATGCAATCGAAATCTAAAAGCAGGAGAACGGTTCTTTAAATTTCTTAATCAACTCAATTTTTACAATTTATTCGCCAAACGCTTCCTTTAAACTAATTCAACTTTTAGTTTCTATTTACAAACACTACCAGTTTCTGATTCTAAACTATTAATTTCGCTTCTGTCCCAATAAAACCACTTCCTAAAAAAGCAAAAGTTTTTACAAAACACTCCTTACAATATAGACCTATATATTCTAACATCATGCATTTTTGACAGAATCTATACAGTCTTGGAGCAAGGAGAATTGGAGTTACAACACTACCACCAACTGGATGCTTGCCAGCCGCGATAACCTTATTCGGGTCGGGAAGTAACCAGTGCGTCGCCAGGCTGAACCGAGACGCCGTTTCGTTTAACAATAAGCTGAACGCCACATCTCAAACCTTAAAAACAAGCTTTCCTGGACTCAAACTCGTGGTCTTTGATATCTACCAACCTCTGCTAGATTTAATTGCAAAGCCCACTGACAGTGGTAATTTTGTAATTTTGAAACATCTCTAGTTTTTTTAGGGATAATTACAAAAACACCCTGAGGTTTGGGGTAATTACAAAAAAATCCCAGAAATCTTCGAAAATTACAAAAACCCCTTGAAGTTTGATTCTTTTCTTACATTTTTGCCGGTGATTTTCGAAAACATTTCAAGAAAACCCTGGCATTTACAAAAATATTACAGTTACCCCTTAAATTTAAGACAAAAAGAAACCTGAAGAAGGGGTTTTTCGCAATTTTGAAACATGTTTGGGTTCTTTTGTAATCAACCCAAACCTCAGGGGTGTTTTTGTAATTATCCCTTTTTTAATTAGTTCATACCTCATGTTTTTTTTTTTCGTGTAATAACTTTTTCATGCATAAATTTCCAGGATTCTTTGAATCAAGGAGAGCTTGCTGTGGGACAGGAACAATCGAAACATCGTTTCTCTGTAACGAACGATCGTTGGGGACATGCTCGAACGCGACACAATATGTTTTCTGGGATGGATTTCACCCCTCCGAATCTGCTAATGAGAAATTGGCTCAAAGTCTGCTTGAACAGGGATTTGATCTCATCTCTTAGTGATGTCATGGACTTAGCTGCAATCAACTAGTTCCACTAAGATTGTGTGCTGATACATTACATATATGATGTGTTTTTAGAGTATTTTAAGGTTGTTCTTTTTTTATTGGTTTATATATTAAGAGTTGAGATATTTAAGTGTTGAGAAGAGTAGAAGGTTCAGATAGCCAATGTGAGGAATGTGTTGCTTCTGTTTTAGGCTGTGTAATGAGAAGTAATATGTTATGTTATGAGTGACTCTTGTCTCTATTATTTGTTTGATCAAAATATGTTTACAAAATAAAATTTGAGATTGGAATGAAGAACTCAAATGGTTTCTGAGTATGATAATGTGTTTATTCTTTTTCGTTGTTTGTTTGTTTTATGTTTTATGTTCAAGGTTGTAGAAATAGCTAGACGGCATCCTAGCGCCTAGGGCATCTAGGAACTATATTGTCTTTTTTTATTTTAACCGTCTGGGCTCGATTTTTAGCCACCTAAGCCAATTTTTGGCCTAAACGTTTTTTACGCCGATTTGAAAATAACCGGTTCAGTCTAGGGGCACTTTAAACCGATTTTTACAACATCGGTTATGTTTAGGCCTTTATCATGCCTATGGATACTAGGAATAAATTCCATGTTCCAGATTCACTTCCTATTCCACTTCTCTGGATGATCGACATATGTAAATACGTATAAAAAGTCAACAATACATGTATATTATATAAACACGTGTCAATCATCCAACATAATGGAATAGAAAATGGAATACACAAATGGAATCTCATGCATATGTGTGCCCTGTTCAACATGTAAGTGAAAATAGGAATATGAATAAATTTTCATAATTCTCTATATTTTTAGTGAGTCAAAGTCAAGATATTTTCAAATAAAATACCTTATGTCAACTGATGGCTCAAAAGCTACCTTTAAAATCTTAGGCAAGTGTACCTATCGTTTTATAGTATAGATTGTTGAGTACCGAGTGTCATTCCCACGAGGATTGTAAGTAATAATAATTACCGTCTTTTTGTTATTTAATCTAACAATTTTCGTGAGTTTTGTTTGTTTAATGAAAATGAAAAATAGAGAATTTTAAAATAATTGCAACTTACAAAAGATCAAATAAAAATAGATTGTAGAATTAAGAAATCAAGAGCTAGAAATGTGTTTGAATGTAAATCCCTCTAGAATGTTTTTGTGATTTAACAAGATAAAAATACAACCATAATCCCTTAAGCAAAAACCAACCTCTTTTAGTAAAATCTCATGTTTCATGGATCAGAAATTCCCGATTTAAGTTAAACCCTCTATCGAGCACGAATAACTTCTAATCTCAAATTGATTAATCAAATCTCTTTCTAGTTAAAACCCCCAAAACAACATTATAACGATTTGTGAATTCTCATATTAGGTTTGACCCTAATCCGGAAGATTTATGTCGTCCCATATCTAGGATTGCATGCAACTCTTTTCACTTATATAGGTTCTATTTCACCATAAATCTCTCGATTTCCTGGATGAAAAATAAAATTCAAATCAATATTGCGCATATACCAATTTGAATGAATAAAGCATAATATAAGTGAATCACACAAAACATGAAGATTTTATTAAAAACATACAAACCTTAATCACAAATTCATTCTAGAGTTCATTACATTCAAACACTAGAAATTTAGCTACACATGACTTTGACAAAAGAGTATACTACACAAGAAGATATGAATAAAATGAACATGGTGTACTTAGCTCTTATTCAAGACCAATACAAGACTTCCTCCTTAGTTGATTGCAATGATGTTGAGCTCCAAGCCTTCTCCTCTATTGCTCTTCAACTTCCAACTCTCTCTTTTTATCCTCTCAATGTATTTTGCTTTGAAACTTAGAATATACAATGAATATACAATTAATCTCTATCAATGAATATTACATGAATTATGAAAATCTTTCCCAACTCAAACTCTTGCTTTTATAGGCACCATCTTTGTGAAAGAACACGTCAATAATGCTAACAAATGCTCCACTTCCATGGTTGTTGGTTGAATCATTGTGTGCACATTCATGGTTGAGTTGGTTGAATCATTATATTCACATGACAATACTCCACTTCCATTGGTTGAGTTGGTTGAATCATTGTGTCCACATGACAATTGAGGGAATAATAGAGTTTGGTGCAACAAAATGAGATGTAAAAGTTGCTCAAAGGTTGTCACAAAGCAAAAAGGAAAGCTTCCATAATTTCCGCCAAAAGAACATCCAGATCGACGAAAAACACGCCGTGCTTTAAAAGACGGCAGCCGTGTTTTTTGGATTTTCCCAACACCTCTGGCCAGAAAGCTTTTCAAGCACGCGGCCGCCGTGTTTTGGTACGCTTTCGGGTCGAAAAATTGCTCGTTTTTGACTTCTAAAAAGCACGGCCGTGCTTAAAAACACACCTTGCTCGTGTTTGATCGAAAAGGCCCAAATGACGCGTTTAGCTTGGGATTTTGAGTGTTTTTGCATCCGTAAACCCCCGGGGTATGTTTTGACATGAAACCATGGCCCAAAATTCACCAAAAACAGCTCCAAATCATCAATCTACACCAATAAAAGCACTTTGGAGTAATGTGAACTATGTATAATAAAAAATTTATGAAACTAACAATAAAATAACTCAAATCATACTCAAATATACACATAAAACATGCATAAAAAGACCCTTATCATCAACCCATTTCATAAGAAATATGAAGAAAATTGGCACAAGTGGATTGTATCTGTTGACTGTTGTATCTAAAAGACTCAAAACTGTTGGCCAATAGCTTAAATTTTTGCTGGCAAAACCGGCGTATAGGGCTAGATTGAGTTCCATTTTAAGAGGTCTAAAAAAGATCGGGACCTATTTTGGCTCGGCCCAGAGCTCGACAAGTCAAAACAGTCTGATCAAAATTATAAGTGATGGGTTGGTCCGAGCCACAAAAATTTGACCCGATGAAATTTCGACCCAATCCAGTCATATGAATTGGTCCGTTGGGCTTGAGCTGGGCTGGCCCTGGCTAACCCATTGCAACTCTAACATGAATATCTTGAGTGACACTTTCTTCAAGGACAAAAAAGGAAATTAAAGAAAATATTCAACTTCCCAAATTCCAGCCCAAGTTCAGTATGCTTGGCGCCTCACTTTAATGGCAGCCCTTATCCACCACTGCCACCATCCCGCCACCGACTCCGCCGCCTTCTCTCCCTCCTCTCACCCCATAATCCTTCACTCTCACCACCTTTCGAAACCCTTTACTCCTTCACACATCACCTCTTATCTCTCTCCCTCTAAAACCTCCCTTTCTCTCTCCTCTTCCAAAACCCTACTGTTCCCGTCATTTCCACTCTCCAAGATTCCATCTTTTCAACACCTCTTTAGTCCAAAGCATCCTGAAAACCCTCAGCCCCTATCGAACCATGAGCTTTCTCGTTTGCTTAAGTTATCCATCGACTACACTGATATACAGCTCAATAAAGCAGCCCATGCCTCAATTCTCAAAATTCAACAAGACATCCGCTTATTTAACTCCCATTACATCTTATATCGAACTGGGTCACTTGACTTATGCTGAGAGAGTTTTTAATTCAATTTTGAGTCCAGATCTTGTGTCGTACACCGCCATGATGTCGGGTTTGGCAAAATCGAATCGCGAGAATGAAGCAGTGGGGCTATTCTTTGAGATGAGAGGCTTGGGAATTGAACCCAATGGGTACACGTTTGTGGCGGTGTTGACTGCCTGTATGCGTTTGCTGGATTTAGAGTTGGGTTCCCAAGTTCACGCCTTTGCGGTTAAAACGGGTCATTTCAATTGCAGCTATGTCGCCAATGCGCTAATGGCGATGTACGGTAAATGTAGTTGTTTTGATTATGCGATCAAACTGTTTGATGATATGCCTCAAAGGGACATTGCTTCTTGGAATACTGTGATTTCTTGTATGGTTAAGGATGGTATGTATGATAGAGCATTTGAACTGTTTCACGCTATGGTACTGGAGGGTTTTAGGTTGGATTATTTTACACTTTCTAGTCTCTTGGTTGCATGTGCTAGGTGTTCTGCTACTACGAAAGGCATAGAAATTCATGCATATGCATATAAAATAGGATATGAAACCAATTTGAGTGTGAAGAATGCACTAATTGAATTTTATGCAAAATGTGGACGAGTGGGAGACGTTGAGACATTGTTCGATAAAATGCCTGTGAGGGATGTTTTTACTTGGACTGAAATGGTTAATGCATATATGGGATTTGGGCTTGTTGATTTGGCTTTAGAGCTTTTCGTTAAGATGCCCGAGAAGAATAGTGTCTCCTACAATTCTCTCTTAGCTGGATTTTGCCAAAATGGCCAGGGATTCAGAGCATTGAGATTGTTCTGCAGAATGGTGGAGGAGGGCACGGAGATAACTGACTTCACGTTGACTACTGTTTTACATGCTTGTGGGTTGACGAAGGATTTGAGGTCCAGCGAACAAATTCAAGCCTTTGTTCACAAGATTGATTTTGGCACTAACAACTACATTCAAGCAGCATTACTTGATATGTGCACTCGGTGTGGTAGAATGGATGATGCTGAAATGATATTCCGTCGATCGCCGTTAAAACAGAGCAGTTCAGTTATGCTGACGACGATGATTTGTGGATACGCTCGAAACTCAGATCTAGAAAAAGCAATTTCTTTGATCTGCCAGTGGCAAAATGAAGAAGACAATCTCATGGACGAAATTGCATCAGCTTCAATCCTCGGTGTGTGTGGAGAGTTGGGGTTTCAGAAACTCGGTGAACAGTTTCATTGTCAGGCTTTGAAATATGGTTTCTTATCTGATATTGGAGTTGGAAATGCTATAGTTAGCATGTACTCCAAGTGTGGTAACATGGAAGAAGCAGCTAAGGTGTTCGATAAAATGTCTGAACATGACATAGTTTCATGGAATAGTCTATTGGCTGGCTATATCCTTAACAGGCTGGGGGAAAAGGCCTTGGAAATATGGAAAAAGATGCAGAAAAGAGAAATACAACCAGACAAAGTTACCTGTATCTTAATTATTACAGCTTATCGGCACACTAACTCAAATTTAGTCGAACATTGCAACAACTTCTTTTTCTCCATGAAGTCTATTTATCACATCGAGCCCAATTCAGACCATTATGCCTCTTTCGTTGGTGTTTTAGGTTACTGGGGTCTTCTAGAAGAAGCAGAGGATATAATCAAGAATATGCCATTCGAGCCAAATGCTTCCGTTTGGAGAGCCTTGCTTGATAGCTGCAGAGTACACAGAAACGCCACGATCGGAAAAAGGGCCGCCAAGATTATACTGGGAATCGAGCCACAAGACCCATCGACATACATACTAAAATCGAATCTTTATTCGGCTTCCGGAAGGTGGCATTGCTCCGAACTTGTTAGGGAAGAGATGAAAAACAGAGGATTCCAAAAATTCCCGGGCCGGAGTTGGGTCATACAGAAAAACCGGGTTCATTCATTTTTTGGCCGGGATAAGTCCCATTCGCAGTCGAAAGACATTTACAGCGCATTAGACATATTATTGTTAGAATGCTTAAGAGCTGGATACGTGCCTGATACGAGCTTCGTGCTTCATGAAGTGGAGGAGCATCAGAAGGTGAATTTCTTGTTGTACCATAGCGGAAAACTAGCCGTTACGTATGGAATTCTTACGACCAGGCCTGGAAAACCTGTTCGGGTAATCAAGAATATCCATCTGTGTGGGGATTGCCATACATTCTTGAAGTATGTTTCGGTTGTTACGAAAAGGGAGATACATGTGAGAGATGCTTCTGGTTTTCATATATTTGCTAATGGTGAGTGCTCATGCAAAGATTACTGGTGATGCAACATTTTGGTTAGTTTAGTTCTGAATGCTTGGATATCCTATAGATTTATTGTTATTAATTTGTTAGTTTTGGGCAAGTAATTGCCTGAAGCTAATGTAAACATGTAAGTAAAATGTGTAGACGGATGAAGTTACTTATTTATGATTTGTTGTAAGATAAGATCACCTGTTCTTCTATTATAGATACCTAAGGCAGCAGTATGTTTGATAAGAAGTCAGCAAAGCTGATGATGGGAGCATCTGCATTGTAGGTGAAGGTCGCCTCTCGAAGAAAGAGAGCTCTCGCACGAGGTTCCCACTCTGGGGGCAAAGTGTCCATAGTTTCACGACCGCAACATAGTCGGAGACGTCATCTTGTTTTACCATGGCCCACATCCTTCTCATTGCAAGAATGTGGCCTCCCAAATCATGATCGTCCAACATCTCATAATTCTTAAATTCTCTAATACGCCTCCTTTTCAGGCCCACTATCTAACTATATATCAGGCCCATGAGGCCCACTATCGAATGGGACAAATGACAGACTTCCTAGCGGTCTTGTGAGGCCCAACCATCTAACTATATATCAGGCCCATGAAATTTTAAATGTTATGAACTTTCTTAAGTTCAAAGCGTAGTAAAATGAAGACATATATCATTACTCAACATTAAAAATATGCATTTTTCGTAATAAATGACATTGACATAAGGCTAAAGTCTCATGAAATAACATTCTCGCATAATACATGACATAAAGCTCAAATTTCATAATACAACAAGTTGTAGAAAATATATATATATATATATATATAAGTATTACCTCGAAGTCCCTCTGGTGTGGCGAAGGTGATTGATCATAGATTATTTTAAAAAAAATCCAACTTTTTTTAAGTCTACAGAAACGTAAGCCTGCTCTGATACCACTAATGTAGCGCCCTAATTTTTAGAAAGTGCAACTACACATAATAATTCCCATAAATTACTAAGATTTAACGGAAACGAGTCAATGATATATTTTTTTTTCAAAGAATAAAATATCCAACTTATATAAAAATTCCATCATCCATAAATAATTGAAATAAAACTAAACGTTTTATAAATACGATAAACTAAAGAACTGACGTCGTGCAAGGAATTCTACTACTAATGATAAATTCAATAATAAATAAGCTATCATGATCAATTCACCCGCCACGCGCCACAACGGACTCCTCAACCTGAAATATTTAAATTATTGGGATGAGTTATCGTCAACTCAGTACGGAAACAATTGTTCAAGTCAAATACGCATGCATAATAGTTAGCACAAACATTCATGGAAAAATATCATAGTATCACGTACAATTAAGTACAAATAATCTCAAAGTCTTATGTACATTTAAGTACTAATAGTCTCAAAGTCTCGCGTACAATTTAAGTACCAATAGTCTCAAAGTCTCGCGTACAATTAAGTACCAATAATCTCACGGTCTCGCGTGACAATTAAGACAAATAGTCTCAACATCACGCATTATATTTATCATGAACATGCAACTAACAATTAAAACATGACATTTAAAGTAAACAAAAGCAATAAACCCCACCTCAAATAAAATGCGAAATACGAACTCGTGATTGCTTGAAAATTTTAGACCTCGTAAGAATGATTTCCTACAAATAAAATAAAATAAAATAAAAATTAACTTAAATAAATTATTTTGGAAATTCAGCTTAAGTAAATAGGTAAGGAAAGAGAATATATAATGAATTTGGTTTTTGAAAGTTAATATTAAAACTCAAAAGGATTGGAGGGTAGTGTTTAGGATTGTTTGGAGTAAAACTGAAATTTTGAGAAAATAAGTAATCAGATATCTTAGTTCGGCTCAAACACTCCCAACCCAACACACGTATCTCTCTCTGTGGCAAGGAAAATGAGTTGAAGGGTTTAAACTTAGGCTTAAAAATTTGGGGTAAATTTGTAATTTTGGTGAAATATAGTACTAAATCCCTCATTGACTCCTAAAATCCCATCCCTTTTATTTCTTAATTTGCTCTCAAACTCACTCTCTGATACCACTAATGTAGCGCCCTAATTTTTAGAAAATGCAACTACACCCTAATTTTGTTATTTTTTAATGAAAAAAATACTCCTGAAATTTAGTCTAATTACAAAAAGAAAAATACAGTTATCTTTTAAAATTACAAACAATCCCTTTAGGTATGTATTTGTTATACAAATCACCACTCTACAGTCCACACCCCTCAATAGGTGTAACTTTGAAGGACAACCGTTTTTTTTTTTTTTTTTTTTAGGTAATTAGGCTAAACTTCATGGTTAGTATTTGTTCCCGTGAATAATTGAATGTTTGGACAAACAAAATACTCTAGTAAAAGAAATAAAAAACTCTAGCAAAAAGAATGAGATTTTTTTAATAAACAATTGCAGTTTGTTTATTTTTCAATAAAACATAACCTATGGACCATGGAGAAACTAGCCCATTATAGGTTGGGCTTTAACAGCTTTTTATGGCTTTGTTCCCGTGCTCGGATTGGGTTAATTTGGTGGTACTTGATTTGACGAATTTGAAAGCACAAAAATATAAACGGGACCAATTTTGAGCCCAAACCATAGCCACATATTATGTTGTGATAAAAACACACATTCACACACGTAGACATGGCCCACATGGGTACATGTACTTGATTACAAGGTTCTCGGAGGGTGAGACTAGTGAGATTTAATGCAAGTAAAATGACATGGATTGCATATGTACCAATTGAGCTATAATCAATTTCCGTATATACGCATTTAAGATGATCAGATGGGTCAAATTTACAATGAGTGTACGATTACATCATTATTGTCATTCTCGCTTCATTTTAAATTTGAATTTCTTTAAATGTAAAGATTGGGGTAAAATCATAATATATTTCTTTTATTTAATTATTTACCTATTTGTTGAGACAATTGCACCCTCAGTCCCACAGGATTAGGCCTATTGCACCCTTAGTCCCGTACTTTGCTTTTATCATCCCACTGTTTTCAGATGTTGCACTAGTAGTCCTACGCTTTTAGAAATATGCATAAATAGTCCCACAATTTATAAAGTTTGCCATGCAAGTCACAAATTACCCTATTTTTCAATGTATCACATATTGTAAAAGCTTTATTTTTCTCGACACTGTTTTGTTTGTGACATTGTTACACCTACTTAGATCCAGTCTCTATTCGGAGGTTTTAAATGGATCATGTCGGGTTTCCACTTATAAACTTAACAGGGGCATACTTACGAAAATTTTTACTCATATGTATACATACTTCAATTTGCCTAAGTGTTTATTAACATAAATGGATATAGTCCATTACGACCATATCGTGCCCAACATGCTTCCGTAAAATTAAAATATCCCTTAAAATTCATACCTTCTTTGACCAAAAAAGACCGGGTGAGATGGCTCACAACACCACCAAATGGAAGATTATCGCGCCCCGATCTTTTGACAAACAACTCCTCAATGTTCAACCTCACCATCGGAGAAGATGATCCGCAAGTTATCCGACTCCTTCAAAGAATTTTCGCCTTCAAAGACAAACCTTGGTTCGTTTCCTACTCCAGGGCATACATGTAATCTTTATACGGGATAAATTAATAGAACATTATGAAGACATGTTGAAGCAGAAAGCCCCTTTTTATTAAGAACTTATTGAAATATTTATTACAATAGTAATCTCCTTTGAGAGGAGAATACTTGTTTAGCCTCTCATAGATGAGGCTTGCACTCGAAAATACATAAAACTTGAAAACTAAAAACACTCACCTAATACAAATTTTCACTCGGACTTTATTGTAAGAAAACTAAGGAATATGTTCGATGTTCATCTTTCCATTTGAATATCGCATCTTTTTTAAGCAATGGGCTAAACACCTTCCCGTAATAATATGATTTGTAATGAACATCCCAAAGAAAATTAATAACTCCAAGAAAAATCAAGCCACTCCTTGTCTTTCAAAGTGTATCCGAAATCCTCAGATCTTTTCCACAATATGATTCTCAGAAATAATTCCAGATTCATCGATTTGAATTCTCGAGGAATTCATTCTCTTTATTGCGATCACCGCCTTCTTTTCCGAAAACACTAATCCTTCTTTGACAAACATCCAAAATATCTCCAAATATTTGAGATGTTCCTTCATGTTCTTTGATGCGATAAGAATGTCATCAATATATACGAACATGAAACGGAAATAATCTTTGAAGAGATTATCCATCTTTCTTTGATATATTTGGGGTGCGTTAGCCAATTCCATAGGCATCACGTTCCAAATATTGTGTCCGTGGTGAGAAAGTTGTAAACTTCTTACTTTATTCCTCCATCTTAATCTGGTAGAATCCAAACTTGCAATCGAACTTTGAGAATATCTTGGCACCTTTGATGCGATTAACCGGATGTTCTCGACTTGGGATATAGTTTCCGTCGAACTCCAAAATGTTATTAATCTCCTTGTAATTAATAACAACTCTCGCTTTTCTCTTTTGATTTCTCCATGGTTTCGACTAAGAATCTTGGGTCATTGTATGGAGAAACTCCTGGTGAAATTAACTTAAGGTCAAGATGTTCCTTAAGTATCTTCTCGCATATCCTCACGATCCTCCCGGTTCATAAGGATTGGTTTGAATCTTACGAACTCGTACTCCTTCCCGTGTTTAACCTTTAAGGATGCTTTGAGCTCATTCTTGTCCCACCATGCCAAAGGATTTTCATTGTAATTCCTTTGATCTTCTTCTTAATATCCTCGAGTGATATTTGTTCCTCCAGGGTCACGCCACTCTGCGGACTCTCCATTAGGCTCAACATTAATTATGCAATAACCTCCGGAGTAACTCGTTCTTCTCCTCGCACTCTGAATGAATACAAGTTATAATCCCAAAGTTTCTTATCATTTCGAGAACCGAATTATCTATAGGATAATAAGGCTTCACCAAATTTTCTTCGATCCACCATTTTTAGATTTCGAATTTGCTTCATCACCACGTTTCTTTTAAAAATTAATAGGCATTTTTCTCGTAAAATACTTCCCCTGATCATTGGACAATGATCTTATGATCACATAATGTTGTGAAAATAAGTATTCTTGTCTCATTCTCCTATGTTAAACGCTTGAATGTTTGTAGGAAATTGTTTCCTAGCAAAACATCTCGCACTGTATCATGGAAATAGATTGGTGGCGTCTTCACTTTGTACCATGGGTACCGCCCGTGCCTCCGATCATGATTTCTCGCTTGTTTAATTCCCCTATTAAGGATAAGAATCCTTTTAGAGAAATCCCTTCCGCAATAGCCGGTAAATCTTCTCAATTTCTTTAGGAAAAACATTCGGCTTTGCGAGATATATTCCTAAGACTTTCAATCAATATAGGCGATGAAATATTCGGCTTGTATTCAACATATAACATTCCGATAGAAATGTATATGGAGAATAGACTAGTGGTCATTTGATTCTCAGTATCTTTTGTTACCATGTGAACTCCATTTCGTCTTTGTAGTCTTTCCCAAGGTTTATGATCCTCAAGAAATTCAATTCCCGGATTAATTGTTCTCGGGATTTTTCCCGCAACTCTGTGCTAGTCACTCAATTTCACCTATCTTCAGCTTCCTTGATACCGTCCAACTATTGGTTGTCGAATATAGAACATCACAAGGAAAAATATTATCTTTTTGAGTGATGTCGAATATTACTTCAACTTCTCGCCATCCTTCGGACATTTCGGCTCTCTGCTTTGTTTTGAAAACATCTCGGGATATGTTGAATCGTACTTGGTCTCCTTTCTTCCCAACGGCCTGCTACTCGTCATTCTGTCTGTTGGAAAGACATCATCCTTGGCTCAACTCTAAGACTTGGCTTTTGTTGAAGACTGGTTGATCTTTTATTTTCATATCGATCTCCTTGATAGTTGGAGACTCAATAATCTCTGGTAAAACCACCCTGGCAAAGTCCTCGAAAATCCTTGGGACTTCAATAAATTCCTTTTTCAAGAATACTTGAATGATGTGTATTAGAGAGAGCATAGGATATTTTGTATGTGATCGAGTAGGTCTATTCCCTTCTTTCATCAAATCATCTTTTTGAAATCTTGATGAAGGGTTAGGACTCTCTGAAATCTCGATCTCCCAGATTGTATGCAATTCTAGGATAGACATTAAATACCAATTTCCCAAAGATACAAATTTTCGCAACCGCTACAAGGCATGAATCCTTGAGGTTTGAGATTCGCTTGTCAAAGATAGCCAGTTGAGTGGCGAATCTATCCATTTTTAAATGTTGCTTTAATAATGACTCTTATGGCTCCAATATGAATCCATGAGAGTGTATTTGCAACTTCTCTTTTAACTCGCTTTTGATCTCCTGGATTTCTTTAATAGGGACCAACTGCATCTCGATCAGGTTACCGGTAAACTCCATCGAATAGCAAATTCTCTGGTTGTTACCCAGTGGATAATTTGGTGTTTTCTATTACGAAACCCAATTTTATCCAATGCTTTTTCCATAGCTCCAATTGTAAATCCATCATAGACTTGAAGCTTTGGATCTTCCTTCATGATTCTCATAAGAGTTTTATGAGAAACAGTCGTGTGAGAGAAGAATCCTGACATATCCTCCCTGACTGTCTGCTGAAAGAATTTCTTTTTCACTCGATTCTGAGCCGAGTCACTTCCATCGTCAAAATATATTTCTTATTCATAGATGCTTTCATCCGAGAGAATATCCTCAAACTGATAAACCTATATTAAATCCACGATAATAGACAGCTTCTTCGATTTCTGGTGTGGCCTCGAACTGTCGACTCATCGTTTTTGATTGTTTGGGCAATCCGTTGAGATATGTCCTCTTGCTCGCATGTCCAAAGCAATTACAGTCTTTGAAACTTTCATTTGCTTTCCGGTGTGAGCACACCTAAAAGTTCTCCTTCCTGGTGTTCTCACTGGTACCTTGATTAGACCCTGATGAAGAGGCTCTACTATTGCTTGTCTTTGGTCTTTGCCCCGTTCGAAATCCGGGCTTTTTGTTTTGACCAAAACCTTCTAGGTCTCCATGAAGACCTACTTCTTTTTTTTTGTTTCCTCGGTTGTATGGATGGCTTCGCTCCTTCTTCTTTCTCGTGCCGCCTGGTTGACCTCCCACAATTGTTGGGATATCACTATCTACGCAACATAGAGGAACCGCTTTGTTAATTCCTCTTAATCTCTTGTAATTCCCGTGTCAGAGTCGCTTGGTAACACCATTAAGATAACTTGCCTTTAGAAATACATTTTTCTCGCCACGCTTTCTACTTCCGCTCCATCCTTGTATTCCCGATAAGCATTTCTCTCCGGGGACTCGGAATCTTGCAAAGAATAGGTATGCGGACTTCCTTTTCTTCAATCTTGGTTTTCCACCCAGATTCGGTGAACAACTTGATATATTCGTCAATATGACAAATATCATATAACTCAAGGCTATTGAGGGCTTGTTTATATCTCTTTCTTTTTTTCATCCTTTAATCCCTCGAAATAACTTTGTGCCGATGAACTGGATTTTGAATAGTTTTGCCATACCATCGACAATTCCTTTAAGTGATTCTCCGATGTGACCGAACCTTTTGTACTAGCATCGGTCATATCCCAGCAATCTTTACCGATCCTTCAAGACTCATTTCAAGGAGTAAAATGAATGAATCCTTTGTAAGATCGAGGGTTCCTCATTGAAATTCTCATAGTTGAAGCCCATTCATCAATGAGAACTTCTCTATTTTTAAAATCTGGTATGTCCAGTTTAACATAAACCTATATGGATGTATTGGGTCGAGGTGCGATTTTCCATAAGGCGTCGATAAACATTCGGCCTTCCAAAGAGGGTTGTCTAGTTCCCGCAAGAGGTTTCGACCTCCTGTCCCACGAAAGTGGATCACTCCCGGTCGTGAAATCCCTGGCGTGTGGCATCCTTTCGTCCCGAGCTCCATGATTCGAACCCGTACTTTCTTCGACGTTAGGATTAATCTGGTGGTGGTGGTGGAATTGGTCTTCCCGCCGGATCATAGGTGACCAATGTTCCATATCCTGTGTTCATCTTTAAATCTACAATTCCTAATCATGCGAAGGATTCTCGCAAGGTCATGTAGATCTTTAAGATTCATCTTTTCCATATCCATCTTTTTTAATTTTTGATGGATTTTCCTTTGATTCGAGCAATGAGCTTCTCCTCATCTCATCATTTTTCGTATAACTTCGTTGGTTTCCTTTTTGGTGTAAATAGGTACTTTGTCTCAAAATCTATACGCTTTTTTCTCCGGAAGAACTCGGCTACTGTCCTCCAAGTTCTCTTGACTCGTTTCAATATCATGAAGGAGTTCAAGAGTTTCCTTCGATATTTCACCATCGTCTCCATCTAGTTCGATCGATGAACTTGTCTTTGGTAGATGAATATGGCGGTTGCCATAATTCTCGCACCGTCTTCCTCGGACTTCTCTAAGATCTTCGGAGAACTTAGATTTGTCTGCGGAAGTATCTCATTCCACTCGGTACTCCATCGGGAATCATTGTTCGATGGAAATTTGCATGAACCATTTCTTGAAGGTTCATCAAGTGAACATATATGGTCCGTTAAGCATCCGAATCGCTTATAAAATTCGATCGCATTTTGCATTGCCTTAAGGTAGGGGTGTTCAATTAACCAATTTTTTTTTCGCTTAACCGTAACCGAATCAATTCGGTTAATTTGGTCGATAACTTAATTATTTCGGTTCGGTGAATGGTTAAAGGTTTTGAAAAATTTCGGTTATCGGTTAATTTGGTTCGAAAATTCAAAATTAACCGAATTAACGATTTAACAAAATATTATATTAAACATATATTTTATATATAATTATATTTATATATCATATATATTTATTTATTTATATCATATATTTTATATAAAAAAATTTTTTATTTTAAAGAAATTTCTATGAATTATATTTATTTATTTATATTATATATTATATATACAACATATATTTTTGTATTTTAAAGAAATTTCGGTTAATTCGGTTAATCGATCGAATTAACCGAAATATAATTTGATTCGATTAATTCGGTAAATATAATTTCAGTTCGGTTAATGGTTTTAACAATTAGCAAATTCGGTTAATTTGGTTTTCGACATTTCGATTAATGGTTAACCGAATTAACCGAATGAACAACCCTACCTTAAGGTTTCCCCGTCGGCTCACTCTTCTATTTCTTCATGTTGGTATTCCCAATATGAAACTTGGTCAAGGTGTTCTTGTGCATACATCGTCAATATTTGACGATATGTCCCTGTAAAGGGTACATCTCGGACAATTGTGCGGATCCATATACTCGAAAATAATTCTCCTCACCAATTGTTAATTACATAAATATAATAAATATAACCGTAAGTTCTTAATAAACCTGGGCTCATACCATTTTGAGTCAACAATACTAAAAAAATTGGGTAAAATGTGAAATGAATTATTTTGGGACTGAAGGTGCAACCCTTGCAAATTATGGGACCAAATATGTCAATTTAAGATCTCGGGACTTCTTTTGCAACAATCTTAATCCTATGGGACTATTGCGCAAACGTGGGACTAGAATTGTAATGAAGAAAATCCTATGGGACCCTAGATGCAATTAACTCCTATTTGTTATCGGGTCTAAATATCATCAATTGACTCAAACCATTATTGAGCAACCCATTGGCTCGATTCACTATTTACACCTTACGACCTACTACGACCCAAATAACCATTTTATTACACCGAGTTCATGCACTACAAGAAAATATTGATTCCAACAAAATAATTCCAACGGAATAAAAAACTGTGGAATTTTCAAAATTCTAATGGAAATTCCAATGCTACAACATACCGTTGGAAAATTCCAAATGAAACTCCAACGATAAGCAAAACCATTTGGTCTTTGTTGAAATATTTTTTCCATAGAAAATTTCGTTGGAATTTTGTCATTCTAACGGCCATTATACCAATGATGCTTTTCCATTGAAATTTACTTGGAATCGATAATTCCAATGGAAATAGGCCAAATACCAACGGATTTTTTTCGTTGGAAATCACTTGTGTTTTTGTAGTGATGTTGCCCACCATCCCAATTATAAAAAGGTTCGTTCATATTTATTCGTAAGTAAGTTCAATTAATTACTCAACTAAATTCATGTGCTCGGATTTTTCTCAAATACATCGCTAATTTGAGGAGCTTCACTGGGACAACCCCAAGAACCCCCTAATCTTGTTCTGTGCATGTGTTGCAATCTACTTCTCATCTGAAGATTTCACCAGTTCCAGAGAAAAAATTAGACCAACTAATCATACACCTTGACTTGAAAGTGATATGCGTTTTGAAGAAGCATCCGTATAATTACATAAAAAATTTGTGTATTTCTTCCCCCTTAAATTTATTTTCTCAAGAAACTAATTTACTCAATAAATGATAACTAAATTGATCAAAGAATATTCTATTTGCATTCTTTATTGGAGTGTACCAATTTCTATTACGTTTACATTTTACACAAGGTTTTTTTTCATGTGATGAATGATCAATTGAATGGATTAGAATTTGCAATAAAAAATCTCTATAAAAATGGGATATATATGTACTTTTTTTTATTTTTTTTTCTTCTTCTGAGTTTTATTGTCTAAAAATATAGAATTAGCCAATTGAGTTTTGATTAGGAGGGGTTTAACCTTATTCGGTAATACCTACCTAACCTGTTCACATCAAACATCCTAGTAACATCGAAAGTTCCTGCTCCAAATTCCAAATTGAAAGAACAGTATATCATTTAATAAGAACCGTTGAGGATTATGATATTAATCAAGGTTTCAACAAATTAAATGTAAGCAAATTAAAATAATAGTATTTTAGTATTGCTACTGCAAAAGTCAGACTGTGCTTTGGTACTTGTTTTATCACAGTTGTCGTCATTATGAGTAAGCTCAGTATTCCTAGTAAGGCTGATAAACCAAGGTGACCCGTTAATAGGGCTGAAAAACGAAACAAGTTACTCGATATTCGATCGTAGATTGATCGTTAAAAGCTTATTTGAGTTCTCGTTTATTATACATAACGAACCAAGCTTGAACATATTTTTGTTCGACAAGATGTAAAGCTCGCCTTGAGCTCAACTCGATTAGTAAAAAAGAATAAAATATATATAATAATATTAAGCTACTCAAACTCGATTAGTGTTCGAGAACTCGATTGGATTAATAATCAAACCAAGCTCAAACACAATTTTTGAAGCTTAATTGATTAAAATTCAAACAAGCTTCAATAATATCATGTTCGACTCACTCGACTCGACTCGTTTACACTCAAACACACGAAACATAGTATTTGACCTATCAACATATATATGTAAATGAGCAAGCTTTTTTAGTATTTAACACAAATGAGCAAGCTTTTTTAGTATTTTAATTTAGTGTTTATTTTCCTTATAATCAGTTTCCAAGTTAATTAACTAATCAATCAAAACCTAGTATTTTAATGTTTTTTTCTCACTTTTTAATCAGTGTATAAGTTAATTAATTAATTAACAGAAAAACAATGTTGTCAATATCAAATCTCGTTATATATATAGACAAAGAAGAGACGTCTACGGTACGTAGAATCCAGGATTTCGATGCACGGCGACGCCCCTTTCACTTCACAAAACCCCATTTGCTGCAATTAATTTCATTAATTACCCCAATAATTATGGCACTATTTTAATTTACTCTTATCAAAATTCCTATACGATTTAATCAGTCCATTTAGAAGATTTGGATTGCTAATATTCTTCTCGATCCTCCATTAATCATGACTAAGGTTAATTTTTTTGTTGTTTTCTTGGGGATAATTAATTAACAATCACCTTATTGGTTTAATTATGTTTATTGTACTGGCAAAGTGCTTCTTCTTCTTCTTTTCCTTTTTTTTTTTTTTTTTGTTTAGAGCGGATCATACTGACGAATTTGAACCATTACAATATGTTATAATATCAATAAATCAGTTAGGTCTTTGTAATTTAATGTTATGGGGATTAAAAAAATGAAAAAACAACAACTTAGTCATGCATCTAGCTAGTGTAATTGTCAGGTTGAGGTCATATCTAACCCAAAATTTTATTAATTTAGTGCAATATATGCACCAAACTTAAAGTTTATTTCAACCCATCTACTTAAAATTTTACAGGAAAGGGAATATTCAATCTAAAATAATTATATATTTTATTTCATTAAATATTTATTAACATATTAACATAAATAATTATTTATTTAATTAGATATTATATTTAATACTATTTTATATTTGTATTAAATTAAATAATATGCATTAAAATATTAAATAATTAATGACATGATTTTAGTAGAGACAAAACATGACATTGAAGTTGGCAAAAAAAACACACTAATGTTAGTAAATTAAAAATAATTATAATAACATTATAAATATTTATGTAAATATATTTATATACATACATAAAATGTATCTAAATAATTTTATTGAAAATACACAATTAAAATAAAAATACGATTGAGATCAACCTTGTGCTTCAATGGTAGAAGTTTGTACTTTTAGGGCGATTGATCCGAGTTCAATCTCATACAAGTGCGGAGTCCACGTGTTCCCACCCTTACTATCCCAAATCAGTATTAAATTAATAAATAGAATTATATAACAATTTTATTGCCAAAAAAGAAAAGAAAGAGAATCTGTTACATTTACTAAAACAACCAAATAAACAAACAAACAAACAAGGATAGATCATAAACCGACGCCTCTTCATTTTAGCGCAGAAATAATACCTACGGTTGTGGTGGATTTCTACTATATTTTGGAATTTTGCCCCGAATAGAAGTTGGAGATGATCTCGGTATACATGTTTTGCGGATGGGATCTTCTATTCCAAAATCGTGTTTCATATCCTATTCCAACCCCGTGGATGATTGACACGTGTATTACACTTACCATGTTTATTTTCAAGCATGAATTGTAGGGTTCTAATATGGTAGTTAAAATACACGTGTCAATTATCCAAACGGTTGGAATAAGAGATGAAACACGGTTTTGCAATAAGAAGATCCCATCCGCATATCTTGTTACCCATGCACAAAGTGTAGAATCCTAGTCTTGTAGGGCTGGCAATCTACCAAAACTCGAAAATAAAGGCCATGAGTAGCTACTTTGCATATGGACTTTCACAATGATGCAATCATGAAGCTTAATATAGTCTTTGTTTTCTTTAATTGAAAAATAAAATCAAACTTTATTTTGTTGGTAAATTGATTTCAGCATTTTGGTAAAGCAAATAATGTTGTGTCGTCATTTAATTGTATATTTGAGGAAAGTTAAAGGAAATGTACATAAAGATGGGCCGAGTTGCCCAAGTTAGGATAGGAACTCGATGTGTATTTCTTTGTTGACGTCAAATTTGGTCAACAAGGAATCAAATATAAAAATAGTGAATATAATAAATGGTACAGTAAGGGCCTTTTTTGTTTATTAAATGGCCAAGGTAAAGATCTGAGTGTTTTTTAGCCCTCTCCCCTTTTTTTTTTTTTCTCTTCAATCCTATTTATACTTATTACATTTGATAGCCTAGCAATCATTACATCTAAGCTATTAGTGGGACACTTGTCTCCTCCTTATTGTGCATGAGTTGATTAATGGACACTTGTCACTTTGGTGGGACACTTGTCTCCTCCTCCTTGTGCATGAGTTTATTAATGGGACACTTGTCTTATTGAGTGGGACACGTGTCTCCTCCTTGTTGTGCATGAGTTGATGAGTTGGTCTTTTGGTAGGCCTTTTCTCGTCTCCGGGCTCTCCCGGAGACCCGGCTCTCGGGGTCTCCTCGGTCGGCTCTTCTCTCTCCGAGGTCTTTGGGCTCTCCCGGGAGACCCGGACTCTCGGGCTCTGCAGTCGGCTCTTTTGGTCTCCGGCTCTCGGGAGACCCGGACTCTCGGGCTCTGCTGGTCGGCTCTTTCTGTCTCCGGGCTCTCAGGAGACCCGGACTCTCGGGGTCTCCTGGTCGCTCTTCTCTGTCTCTCGGGCTCTCCGGGGTCTCCGGGAGACCCGACTCTCGGCTCTCTCAGTCGGCTCTTATGGTCTCTGGGCTCTCCGGGAGACCCGATGTACATAAAAAAATTATCCTGTTTTATTTGGGTATCAACAGCCCCCAAGTTCTAGTGCCGAGAAGAGATATGTTGAGTGGAACTTTAAGAGTTGAGTGCATAAATGCCCTTTTTTTATTTTTTAGGCCAAGCAAGGCCGAGATGAGATGTGCTCGGGCTAGGCCAAGGTGAGCTCGAGCTAGGTCAAGATGAGATGATTTTTTTTTTTTTTTTGGGCCAAGCAAGGCCGAGATGAGATGTGCTCGGGCAGCCGAGGTGAGCTCGAGCTAGGTCGAGATGAGATGAAATGAGATGAGATGAGATGAAATGAGATGCGATGAGATGCAATGAGATGAACTCGGGCTAGGCCGAGATGCGCTCGATCTAGGTCGAGATGAGATGAAATGAGATGCGATAAGATGCAATGAGATGAACTCGGCTAGCCGAGATGCGCCCGAAGCTTGTGCGTAACCAAGTCTTTGTTTTGTGCTCGGTGCGTAACCAAGTCTTTGTTTTGTGTTTGCGTGACCAAGTCTTTGTTTTTGTGCTTGTGCGTAACCAAGTCTTTGTTTTGTGCTCGATGCGTAACCAAGTCTTTGTTTTGTGCTCGGTGCGTAACCAAGTCTTTGTTTTGTGCTTGCGGTGCTCGGTGCGTGGCGAGGCGATTTTTGCGGCGCTCGGCGCATGGCGAGGCGATTTTTACTACTGGCTCGATGCTAGCCGAGGCGATCTCGAGATGAAATGAGCACAATGGCCTTCCTCATTATGTGATGGCCCCGCCATGGATTGACAGAAAATTGTACATTTACGAGTAGAATTGACCCGCAAAACGCCGATAGATCGTTTGACGATAATTTTGGGAAGCATTGGCAAGACTTTCTTAGAAATCATAGGGGCTCAAGCCACGCCGCTTTCAATTGATTAGTGAGAAACTATAACATATTTCCAAAATCATAAAAGAATCAATCAAGCCTCCGTTTGTCTTTGTCATGTAGAAAAGATATTTCTTTTTCCCTCCTTTTTTAATAGGTAGGAGGCCCCCTTCCTCTAGCGCCAATTTGTTGACGTCAAATTTGGTCAACAAGGAATCAAATATAAAAATAGTGAATATAATAAATGGTCAGTAAGTGCCTTTTTTGTTTATTAAATGGCCAAGGTAAAGTCTGAGTCGTTTTTTAGCCATCTCCCCCTTTTTTCTCTCTCTTCAATCCTATTTATACTTATTACATTTGATAGCCTAGCAATCATTACATCTAAGCTATTAGTGGGACACTTGTCTCTCCTCCTTATTGTGCATGAGTTGATTAATGGACACTTGTCACTTTGAGTGGGACACTTGTCTCCTACTTGTTGTGCATGAGTTTATTAATGGGACACTTGTCTTATTGAGTGGGACACGTGTCTCCTCCTTGTTGTGCATGAGTTGATGAGTTGGTCTTTTGGTAGGCCTTTTCTCGGTCTCCGGCTCTCCGGAGACCCGGCTCTCTCGGGGTCTCCTCGGTCGGCTCTTCCGTCTCCGAGGTCTTTGGGCTCTCCGGAGACCCGGACTCTCGGGCTCTCTGGTAGGCTCTTTTGGTCTCCGGGCTCTCCCGGGAGACCCGGACTCTCGGGCTCTCCGGTCGCTCTTTTGGTCTCCGGGCTCTCCGGGAGACCCGACTCTCGGGCTCTGGTCGGCTCTTACGGTCTCCGGGCTCTCGGGAGACCTTGACTCTCGGGGTCTCCTGGTCGGCTCTTCTCGGTCTCCGGGCTCTCCGGTCTCAGGCTCTCCGGAGACCGGACTCTCGGCTCTCTGGTCGGCTCTTATGGTCTCTCGGGCTCTCCGGAGACCCGATGTACATAAAAAAATTATCCTGTTTTATTTGGGTATCAACATTCTTCATCTTTGTATTTTTAATCTATTACTTTTGCTAAAAATAGTATATATCACTATTTTCTAATCTATAATAATAATTAGAAATTAAGTTATTACTTTTAAACTTAATATCCCATGCCAAACTATGTCTAGCCCAACTATTTCCCCCTTAATTATTACGTACAATTCTTTTTTATTTGTGGCCCATGGCCAACCCAATTTGAGTTTTTACTAGAACTAGGGAGCACCCACTAGCTACGGCTCATATACACATATGATTTTACTAAGATGCATTTAGTAACTAATTATAATTAAATATGATTGAAATCTCCATAAAATGGATGAGATCTTCTATTTTATAATGGTGTTTCATCTCCTATTCCACCGAGACGGATGATTGCCACGCAACCGAAAGTTACCATATTAATTTTGAAGCAAAAATCAAGTCAAAATTGTGGGCTTTTAATATGGTAAATTCAATACACGTGTCAATCATCTGTATGGTGGAATAGAAGATGAAATACCATTATGGAATAAAGATCCCATCCGCCATAAAACAGATCGAGTTGTCCAATAATAATCATATATTAATGTTGTATTGATTATTGGAGCATTGCATAAAATGAATCTCTTTTTCTTCTCTAAAACATTAGCTGTCTTTGCGCCTCCATCCTTTTCCTCTTATTTTTATGCTATTAGTCTCAATAAATTTGTCTTTAATATATGACTTTGTTTCTCGATAATGTAATTAATTGTAAGTCGTAATTTCTTCTAATTAATGAATAAATTTCATTTTGATTCTGAAAACAACGTTGTATTAATTAATAATTTCCCAGAGTGCTTGACTGCTTTGTGTGAATTTTTACACATGACAGACAACCAATGTGATACAACATATTCCCTCAAAAAAAAAAAATGTGATACAACATATAATATCATATATTTTTAGGGTAAAAATCCTATCGATTTAGAAAGTATGCTAAAGGATCACTCCCATGGCCATGATCAATGTCGAAACTAGGGTCATGCACGGGACTTGGAGATCACTGAACCGAACCGATATCCGAACCGAAAAATATCCGAACCGAAAATATCCGTTGACTTTTTGACTTTCTCCGAACCGAACCGTCCCGAAAAATTTTTGGTACGGTTAAGAGATTTTTAAAATATCCGTACGAGAACCGCATCAAACCGTACTCATTCCGCATCAACCAAGAACCGAAGATATTTTGTGATTTTTACATTAATTTTTTATTTTTTCTTATTTTGTGTGTTTTACTTTTGATTAATCTCCGTTTCCCGTCCCAAACCGCATCGTCCCGAACCGTCCCCGTTAGAACCGAATCCCGTATCGAACCGCACCGATTTTTTTGTGCGGTTCGACGGAGATTTTTCTCTACGATTCGATTCTAAGATTGATTTTTAAAATCTCGAACTTGGACGGTTCTCGAGATTTATGAATCTCGAACCGCCCCGGACCGTGCACACCCCTAGTCGAAACCACTAGAAATATTTTATTCTTAAATAAACCGAAAGAAATATAATTATTTCCTTAAAAGGAAAATAGTTGAAAGCTAAATTGAAATGATTGGTCAATAGAGGCAAGCTAGAGCTGTACTCAAGCTGATAATAATTAACCATACTGGAAAGTACGTACCAAAGAAAAAAGACACTATAAACACGTCATGTCCGATGTCCCCAATCTCCATCTCTATTTCCTTAAACAGCTGATGCATAATTAAAGTAACCCTGCCCAAAATCTTGTTTTGGTACCACAATTTCGTGCACAAAGTACACTTTTTCGATCTGTCTTTATACGCTTTGAAATCGAAAGGGTATAAAACTTGCCCATAATATGGTGATGAAGTGTCAAATAATTGAGACACATTGGTATTTTGTGTAACTGAATGATGACGATTTTGCTTTTACATCGCAAAAACATATATTGTTGGAAAAGCAACAATGGGTTTGTTATTTTTCGTTGTACTTATCTTAATTTTAGTAAAAAGTTTAGTTTTTAACGATTTTAAGTAATGAATACTTTTTTTGAAATTGCGGTTATAATCGAAATTGATACTATCGAAATGACATGGTGTTAGACTAATTGGGGTATATGCATGGTAGAGGTGTTCACGGGTCATGTCGTGTTTTGTGTTCGCAGGTCATTTTGACACGACTATTACACGTTTGATACGAACCCGAACACGACACGTTTAATTATTCGTATCAAGATACGCGATACGAACATGACACGTTTAATTATTTGTGTAAGAATACGCGACACGAACTATTTATGACATGGGTAACCCGATACGACACAAAATGCCTATATAATTTAAAGTTGACGCTGTTTTTTTAAATAAATAGAGAAAAAACTAAAATTAAAAATAAAAACTACATTAAATTATTAGAAAATACATTCAATAATTTTTCCAACATCATAAAACCAACTAAAACATCACAAATATGAAAATATAATGTCACTATACAACTAAATGTGTTAAATAGGCCAATCGTGTTGTAATATCCCGTATTTTTCAATTATTATTATATGAATTATAATTTTATTAATAAGAACATTTAATAGAATTTCATTTATGAATTTAAAAGGACTCAAACTTAATTAAAAGAATATGAAAGGTGAAGGGTTATAATTTTTAATGTAAGAACTTAATTCTCAGTCATAAATTCCAAAATTCAACTCTATAAATTGAAAATTTTCCCTCACAAACTTCACCCCATTTCTCTACAAATCAGATTCAAGAATCGAGAATCAAGAGAATTAGAAAAATAGTTTTAGTTACTACGCGGATTAACAAAAATCAGTTGAGGTAGGGATTTTTAATTCTTGTCTTTATATAATATTGCACGTGAGTATTTTCATTTATATATGATATGCAGAGGAACTAGTCAGGGACCGTAAATAGGTCCGAGATCGAAGTAGATCTTCGGGTTAAGCCCGCCGTGCTAAATTTATTAACTCGCCATCGAGGAAAATTACATGTTATATTTTTTTGATTATGCTTGTATGTTGTATTATATAATGACAAATTGATCCCTACTGAGCAAGTGGAAGCTCACCCTATCATTTTCATAACATTTCAAGTTGAGGAGCCCGGGCGAGGATTGGAGGCGGTGGATGCGAAAACAATGGATTTTAGTTTATTTTGATTTTTATGGAAAAAAATTATTATTGTCAATGGTATTGAAATATTGTTGATAATTAGTGTTTTATTTTTGGAAGGATAAATATTTTATATGAGAAAATGTTTCTATTTATTTTGATGAAAATTTTAACTATAAGTTTTGTTTTATAAAATATGTCTTTCATAAGCTTTTAAATACGCTTTCTTATTAAAATAATATACTTGTATTTTTGAAAACCGGGGCGTTACACGTGTTGACACACAGTCAACCTGACTGACCTATTTTTTTTTTCTCGCTAATCGTGTTCGACCTTTAATTTGACCCAAAGTCGAAGTGTTGTACCTATACTTGCTAAATTATCGTGTCGTGTCACAACTTAACGCCCCTAATAAATGGGTGGGTATTGGTCCTACTAATTCCATGTTCTTTTTTTCTTCGATGTTACTTTCTATTTGTTTTTTGATATAAAGTAACATAGAAAAAAAGAACATGAAATTAGTAGGATCATGTCGTGTCACAAATTAACGCCTCTAATATATTTGTTTTTCTCCTACTAATTTTCTATTAAATATCTATCACGATTATTCAAAAAGATTTATTTAATTATTTAATTAAGCATTAATTATAAGAAAACTCCAGTTTACAGAAAAAAATAATTTTGTTACAATATTTTATAGTTAACTTCAAAATAAAAAATATTAACTAATTTTCCACAAATTATACTGAAAAATAATTACCGACAATTTTTAAATTTATCGGCGAAAATAATATAGGTATTTACCAACAATTTTAGATTATGTAGGTAAATTTTTACCTACCATGATTTTACCTACACTTTACAATTATTTTAATACTTACCTACATATTTTTCTATAGATAAACCGAATTTTTGTTGTAGTGATTATTCGTAAATTTAAATAATTAAATATGAAGCAAGAAATTAACACGAACATGTAGTTGAAGTGATATCACTCATCCTTTATAAGGATGTTTACCGGGTTTGAACCTCGATATCTTTAGTTGATTTGAAATTTATCCCATCCCCTTTAACTAAGACTTTCAACTTATTAAAAAAATATGAAGCAAGAAATTCCAGTCTAGGTTGGGGCCTTGGGGGCTTTCATCCCCACCTAGTTTGGCTACCTCTCCAAAGCCGAAATTCTTCATTTCCCATTTACCTCATGGCTGCCAAAGTTTTTTTTTTTTTTTTTTTTTTTTTGAGGGAACTGGCTGCCAAAGTTTTGACAAGCAACAACAAGTCCCAAATATTAAAAACACCCCCATTTTCTTTTCTTTTTTTTTTTTTTTTTTTTTGAGGAAACACCCCCATTTAATACAATTAATTACCTACTTATCACATATTCCAAATGCTATTAAGCATTAACTATCCTTTCTTAATTTCAAAAAAACACCCACGCGCCGCCTCCCTTCTTAATTCCTACTCACAAGAATCACCTCGAAAAAATTAGCATCCAAATCACACGTGGCACATCAGAAACAGCGAGTAGACGTGACTAGCGAAGCTTGGTACTCCATCAGCCAATAAGATAGATCATTTTTCTTTTTTCATTTATTTTAAATTATAACTTTGTTTCGTTAGTGAAAGTATTAATTATACAATAATAGACTAAACTACCCCTATTTAATTTACTTTGTTTGAGACCAATAATGATATACCCTAAAAAAAATTATGATCTCAATTATATTTATTGTGTTTTTTAATCTGTGTGAAATACTCTACTCGTCTATTTTGGACGGATGAGTAATAACTTAGTAAAAGGGCAAAATGGGAAACATAAAAAAGACGTAATTTTGCATGAAAAAAACTCAAATATAAAGAGACAAAAACGAGAGGAAATGGACGCTTGGCGAGTTGGCGTGGCGGTGTGCAGCCACCTCTCACCAATTGATGCTCTCTTCCTCTTCAAACCCATCTCATCATCTTCATTTACTCCAACTTTCCCAAGAAATAAAAACACACACACACACACTACACACACTTACCTATAACATGCATTCATTATTAATTCTTGTTTCACAAAATTAGCAAAAATTTAAAAAATCAAGATTCAAGAAATCACATATAATCTTTGTGAATTTTCTCAAGATTTACTCTCATTTATATATATGTACATATAGTGAGAGTTTTTTTTTTGTTTTTTTTTTATGTGTTTGAGTGATGGAGGGGTGTAAAAAAAGGCTATGTTCATGGTGGAAAACGTCGTCGTCATCGACGAGGCTTTTAGGGTTTATGGTCCCATTAATGGTGGTTTCTGGGCTGGTGGTTTTATTGGGCTCAAAGTCATCCAATTGGGTTTTTGCGTCCAATTACTATCCTTGGGCTTGGAGCTCTGTTTTTCCTGGTGTCCCTGTTTCTGGTTATGGAAGTAATTTTAGCGGTTTTAACGATTTTGCTCCGCCGGTAGATGAAGGTGGCTCGGGTTTGGAGTTGCGGCGGAGGGTGGTGGGCGGCGGAGATACAGAGGAGGCGGCGCTGGCGGTTGATTATAATCTCCGCCGCTCCGCCGCGCCGCCGGTTGCTGTTGAAGTTAGAGAGGCGGAACCACCTGTAAGAATTAACTCTGTAAAAATTTTTATTTTATTTTTTTTTACAGTTTTCTTGTTTTATTTATTTATTTATTGATCTACTTATGTTATTTTGTGTGTTTGGGTAACTCGGTTTATTTTTTCATTAATTTATTGATGGGCCATTAGCTGATTTTTATAATCCGATCCTCATAATAAAAATAAGAGTTAGGCCCTTCAATTTTCTGAAAATTATAACCACACACAAATATTACACAAATCTCAATTGAATTTTTCTCAATTTAACTATAATCTAGCTACCTTATAGTTTGTTACCATCTTTTAGAAAAAAATTGAATCATAGTTGAATCCCTGTCCTAACATTGTTTTTAATAAGTTGGGACTACTCGTTGGAGGAGAGGATAAATTTCAAACAAACTCAAAAATACTTGGGTTCAACCACTGGTCCAAACAACCTTACAAAGGGTGAACAATACCACTGGAAATTTCTGCTCGTGGTATCCCTCTCCGAACATTGAATTGCAACATTTTATCCAAAAATTAAACTAAATGACCAAACACCCTCTTGGCAAAATTTGATTTTATGTTGATGTGATCATTTTTTTATAAAAACCAAAAGTAATGGGGCCTATCCCTATAAAATGGTACTCTTATTATTACTGGATAAGAAAGTTGTATTCTCTATATAGAACTCAAAAAGAGCACGTAAAGAATTCCAATGAAACGTCTCTTCCTTGGCAAATTACATTCATTAAATAATTCCATTTCCGTAAAAGTTAAATTGATTTCTTGTCCATAAACATTCAATCCCTATTTGCAAACAAAATTGTCAGTTTTATATAAGTAACATTTAATTTCCCAAATTATATCAATACGTGAATCAATAATCATAATAAAGATAACATAGAAGCTGGAAATTAACCCAAATGAGATCAAAACATATTTGGTTGCATAATGCGTTTTAAACTATTGCTATTTATGTAACCTATTGCTATATATGTAGCTTTCACCACCTGAGAAAAGAATAATTGATTTATCAAAATTGATATTTGTTCGAAATTATGTGTATTATTTGGTTGCGTCTTAATCATTAATCTGAAAACAGGTGGAGGATAAGAAAGATGATTTTATAATCACAACAAATAAATCCGATATTTCCCCTCCATCGAATGACACTAATGTTGTTCCAGTAAGTCCAAGAATAAATAGGAGCTTTACCAAGTTACAAATTCTCGAGGCCAAAATGCAGCAAGCTCGAGCTGCAATTAGGGACGCGCAAAGGGGAAATAATGGAACGTACGACTCCGGTTACATCCCGACGGGTCCTATCTATTGGAATCCCTCTGCTTTCCACAGGTGTGTAACACACTTCGACACTAGTACTTGATGATTTGCAATAAAGAAAATGGATAATTACAAAAAGTACCCCTGAGGTTTGGGTTAATTACAAAAAAAAACCGAGATGTTTGAAAATTAAAAGACCCCTTGAGGTTTGATTCTGTGTTCAATGTAAAAGGGTAATTGCAATGTTTTCACAAATGTAGGGGCGGTTTTGAAAATGTTTTTGCTTATGAAGGGTGTAAAGTGTGATACATTATCAAACTTCATGGGTTCTTTTTTGTAGTTTTCAAAAATATGTGGGTTTTTTTGTAATTAACTCAAAACTTCAGGGTAGTAGTTTTGTAATTACCCCTTAAGAAAAATCGACTGAATTACTTAGGTGTGTTGAATTTCAGGAGTTACCTGGAGATGGAAAAGCAGTTCAAGGTATTTATATATGAAGAAGGAGAACACCCTATATTTCACAATGGTCCTTGTGGAAGCATTTATTCTATGGAGGGAAATTTCATCTACAAGTTGGAAACTTCCGATTTTCGGACGAGGATCCGGAAAAAGCAAGTGTTTACTTCCTTCCTTTCAGTGTGACATCCATAGTTCACTTCATATACGATAGAAATTCTCGCGATCATTGGCTTCCAATGAAACAAACAGTAAAGGACTACGTCGATCTTGTAGCTGCAAAATATCCCTATTGGAATCGGAGCCTTGGATCAGATCATTTCATGCTTTCTTGCCATGATTGGGTATGTAATAACTATTTCTTTAGCTGTTGGTTGTAGTATGTTGGTTGTCTACTTTTTACTCCTGGTATGACTATTTTTAGATTCCTGGCTTCATGCTATCTTTAAAAAATTAGTAGGGATAACTACAAATACTAATTTTGTAGTTCAGTATAATTACAAAAAGTAAAATGCAGTTTCTTTCAAATTACAAATAACTCATTGACATATGTTTCTTCTGTTTACTAATTGCACCTATTGCAAACGAACGCAAACTTTTAGAGGGTACTTAGTTATTTTTAAAGATAACTGGATTTTTCTTGTAATTAGGCCAAACCCAAGGGTAGTTTTTGTATTTATTTAAACTCTGAGGTTTGAGCTAATTACAAAAAAGTCCGGAGATGTTTCAAAATTACAAAAAAGCCCCTCATGTTTGTTTCAGTCTTAAAATTATAATATTTCTATAACTTCCGGGGGGGATTTTGAAATGTTTTTTTGTTTACGAAGGGGGAATATAATATAGAGTCAAACCTCAACGATTTTTTTTTTTGCAATTTTAAAAAATCTCTGGTTTTTTATAATTAGCCCGAACCTGAGGGGGCCTTTTGTAATTATCCCTAATTATTAAGGTCCTCTTTTTTTTCCCCTCAATTTAAAAGCTTCATATCACATCCCTTTATAACATAATTATCTCTAATTGTAAACTAATTGGTTGTTACAGGGGCCTGAACTTTCTAAGTCTCTTCCAGAGTTATTCAAGAACTCGATTCGAGCTTTATGCAATGCAAATACCTCGGAAGGATTTCAACCCTCTAAAGATGTGTCCATCCCGGAAATTAATCTGCCCGGTGGTCGGACCAATGGCTTGATCGGTGGTCCATCGCCCTCAAGGCGTCCGATTCTTGTTTTCTTCGCGGGAGGACTTCACGGTCCCATTAGGCCGATTCTTCTAGAACATTGGGAGAACAAAGATCCAGATGTTCAGGTCCACAGATATCTCCCGAAAAACGTCTCTTATTCCGCAACGATGAGAAAGAGCCGATATTGCATTTGCCCTAGTGGTTATGAAGTTGCGAGCCCGAGAATGGTCGGGCGTTATACACCGGTTGCGTTCCTGTGCTTATTAAGGATCATTATATTCCGCCTTTTAGTGATGTTTTGAATTGGAAGTCGTTTTCTGTGGAGATTCAAGTTAAAGATATTCCGAACTTAAAGAATATTCTGACGGGGATTTCGACTAGACAGTACATAAGAATGCAGAGGAGGGTGTGACGGTGAGGCGGCATTTTGAGGTTAATTTGCGTCCGAAGAGGTACGATGTTTTTCATATGACACTTCATTCGATTTGGCTTAGAAGGTTAAATATTCGACTTCACGGTGTTGAGGACTCGTGATAGTTTCTTGCATTGCTTTTTTTGTGGAGGGAATGCTAGTTGACTGTATGGACAATTTTTAGGATTTTTCGTCAAGTTTTTATAGGCGATTAGAGTATATAATTTGTAATCTTGGCTGCAAAGTTGGTCTGCTTCCTTTTAAGGATGTAATAACATGTGATTATTTTGATCATTTTCTTGCATGTAGTAATTTTGATTGAATTTGATGCGGTAGGACTTCAATCCTTGTATAGTCTAATTATGTCGAACTGCAAATTATGGTTGAAGACTATGGCTTAACAAAAGAACCATGTCTTGGTAATATGGTAGAGAAATAATAATTGTAGTATTTCGAATATGTATGGCTTTGGACCGTAAACATGTGATATGATCCATATGATCGATCCCACCTAGTGAGATTAAGAATTAGAATTTTTTTTTTTTTGTTGTTGTTTATTTCGGATATGCTATTTAGTTGTGCACGAACTATTTGCAATAATTTAATCTATTGATCTATGTATATTATTGGGCCTTGTATGCTGGGCCTCTTGTAAAAGGTACTGTTTTGAAACACTAAAAAGTGACAATAATTTAGTCTATTGAGCTTTGTATATTATTTGGCCTTGTATATTGCTGGGACTTTTCTACTTTCTTTTTGGATTGAGATTTTTTTGTCTGACTTCAAGTTAATTTTCTATTCAATTTTATCTATGAATGAATGATGTCATAATTATGACACGTGTGTTTCATCTAATTTTTCGGATGAATAAATGATGTCATAATTGTACATATATATTTCATTTAATATATAAAATAGGAAGTGGAACAGGAAAAATGAAATATGAGAATCGCTATTTTTCCTCTTCCTTGTCCTCGGTGCGCGGCAAGCATTTCTTTTATTTGTTCTTTTTTACAAGCCATCAACCAACTTAGCAAGAAGCCCTAAAATATTAAAATTCCCAAATTGGAGAGACCACGTGCGCAATTAGGACTATTTGACAATTTCCTAAGCAATTTTAGAGCACAATGTGCATAAAATTTTAAATTAGCGTCCAAAATTGCAAAGTGAAACAACAAAAGTCCTAAATTGCAACTCTTAAGTTACCGGGCATATTTTGCAATCAAGTCCTAAAAAGTGGTTCTTAGCTTTTATATTAAAAAAATATTTTTTAGCATAAGCAAATGTTATTTTTGTTTTTTTTTTATTTAATTAAAATCTAAAAATTGGTCGCGGTGGGGTGCTTATGATTTTGGGGAAAATGCTTTGGTAATTTTGTAAAAAATAAATAAAATATTTTTGACATTCTTATTCTCAAATTTTTATTACAATTGCCATTCTCTTCCTAAATACCATATTGTTCAGTATATTCGTTCATCCCTTTCCGTCCCCGACCACGATCTTGATCATCGCCAAGGCCAAGTAATGAGCAAATATGATTTTTGCAAAAGTAGTGATGGAGATATTGATAAAGATATAATATCGTGTTTATTATCTTTTAGGATTTTAGCTTTTATCATTTGTTCACGCTTCCCCGCACTGGTTGGTATCCAGAGACCATTACGATCCTTAATATGTCTTCTCGACACCACTTTTTTTGAAGCTATGAGCAATGACATTTTTCAGTTAAATCGTGATTGACTTCTTTGGCAAAACAAGTGCATATCGTACACATCAATATCAAGAAATCAAGAGATTTATTGAAAATCGATTTCTTGGTAGTTGTGAGTTTGCTTCGATATTGTGCCCCATTCACCCCATTGGAAACCTATTCCACGGGCATGGATGCTTTATTCTCAAGTGACATTGAAAATGATGGCTATAATGGGCCACCAATTTTTGATGAAGAAATTGACAACACTATCATGGAGGTCGGCTACGACGAGCCTCCAAAATTTGACGAGAGATTGGTGGTTATAATGGGCCATCTATCTTTGATACGGAAGGTGACGATACAATTTCGATGGTTGCCTATGAAAAACCACCGAAATTTGACGAGGGCGTTTATGGTTACTACGGACCACCAATTTTGGCCAATGACGATGAGAATTGCCATACGCATGAGGTCATGCGACATGATCTTAACCCGGAAAATTTCTTTCAATACTAAAAAAAATATTACCATTTAAAGACATTGGTTTTGGACTACCAATTTTCTCCAAGTCTCGGGAAGATTCATTGAGATCGTAGAAATCCCTTATTATATAGCTCGGTGTCTTGAAGAGAAGCTATGGACAAGTAATAGATTGTTTTTGTTTTTGATCTAGCTCAAATAAGTTTTGATATTCGCCTTGTTTTTCCATCTCGTCCTTGATAGGCGTGAGTTTTGCATATATTTTGGGGCGTATTTATGGCTAAAATGGTGACTAAACGTGCATAAACTCATATGAAATGATTCATATTCGCTTTTAAAGTGGGAAAGATATTATGTTTTGCTCGTTTTGTAGGAATTTAGTGATATTTGAAGCAATTCGGATACAAATACGAGCATTACGGAGAAGAAATACCACAAATAATGGAAAATACATGACGCACGGGTAGGGCGTGCGCTTAAGCACCACCCGTGCGCCCGGGAAAGCGAGAATCGAAGGTACGGCAATGCGCACGGTGAGTCCGTGCGTTGCATGCACCACCCGTGTGCAGCTGAAGGTTAGAAGATATCCTACGGACATGCGCGCGGGTCACCCGTACATCTCACGCACGGCCCGTCGCTGGTTGGTGACGAGGAAGAATTGCTTACGGACTTACGCACGGGTAACCCGTGTGTCCACGCACGGCCCGTGCATCCCTCATCTTTATCTTGCAATATTTTGACAACATGACCTAGACTTGGAGGGGGTATATAAGCACTTTTGGGGGCGCACACCAAGGGGATGCTGACATTTTGGGATCTACAACACAAGACAATAGTATATTCTTGGAAGAAGACATCAAGGGATAATCGGGTTGCATCGGAGCTCAAGGAACGGAGATCAATCGAGAGATTATCGACTTTCCTAAGTTTTCTTGCTTCTCTTGTAGTTTTCATCTTTCATTTTTAGTTGTCATGATTATGAACATTTTGTATATGGATTGTTTAGAAATCATGTGTAGCTAAACTCTTTAGATTTTCGGGTTTTGGAAGTAGATTAACGAACTATTGTTGGATGTTTTAATTCTAGTTGAAGTTATTATCTTGAAGCCTATTTGAGTACTTTGAGCTTGTTCTTGTTTTATCACTTGATCAATGATTTAACTTGTTTAATATATTGATTCATAATTCGAGAGATGAGTTTCGATATTAGATCTTGAGTACTTTCGACACAAATATTTGCATGAATCGAGAGGTTTGTAAATATATGTGAAGACATTTGATCTTTTGAACTTTAGGGAGTTGAGTACTTCATGTTGAGTAGAGATGCTAGCATAAGTATTTCAATCTACATTTTATATGCATCTCGAGAGGGAGGATAAAATATCGTTGTGATCGTCTTATAGGAATATTGATAATAACTTGGCTTGGATTAAATTGTACAACAAGAGGGTTGTTAATTGAAACCTTAACTTTCGGAAATCCATTTCATCACCTTGATACTTCTATCAATTGTATTATCTTAATTTTGTGCTTTAGTAGTCCAACTTGTCTTAGTCTCACAACAACAATCATTAAATTACGGCCGTCTAAATAAAAATAAAGCTATCTTAGTTCAATACTTGGTACATAAATTTATTAGTCTCCGTGGATACAACCTTGCTACCCTTTTCTATAATGTACACCGTACATTTGCGGTGAAGCTAAAAATAAAGCGAACAAGTTTTTTGGCGCCGTTCTGTCGGGGACTAATACAATTTTTGGTGTTAATATTAAGATAGATAGAATTATTCTTAATTTGGACATTTTTATTTTTATATTTTGGAGTAATTTTAATTCTACATTATTTGACTTGTTTCTTTTAGTTTGGTCCGGTAGTGCATGAACACGCGCTCTGGCGGGGACTTAATACCGCTCATACCGAAGTTGAGACTTTCGCGAGAAGAATCGATCTACCACTAGACGGGTTTGAAAGACAACAAAATCATATAATGGGGATTTGGATGAAGAACACGGGGGTAACAATGGGATCAACAGATCAATGAGTTACCAATACCGAGTAATAATGGAGTAAACGAGTTACCGATCTGGCTCAACAAAGAAGCCATTCGTGATTACTTTCGACCACAAACGAATCGTAATTACGGTGGTATTGCCCATATTCGATCAATGCCAACAACTTCGAGCTTAAACCGACACCGATCAATATGGTACAACGAGAACCGATCAGGGGTTCGCAATCAAGATCCTAACTCTCACCTTGCACATTTTATGTAAATATGCAATACGATCAAAATGAATGGAGTCTCGGATGACGCCATAAGATTGCGCCTATTCCCATTCTCTTTAAGGGATAAGGCGAGAAATTGGTTGGGTACTTTGACGCAAGGCAGTGTGAGCACATGGGACGAACTGAGCCAAAAGTTCTTGTTTAAATTCTTTCCACCGAGCAAAACTTTGCAGCTCAAAAGTGAGATTACTCAATTCCGACAGTTCGACTCCGAGCCTTTGTACGAGGCTTGGGAAAGGTTTAGGGATTTGTTACGAAGATGTCCACAACATGGGTTTCCGGAGGATCAACAGTTATGTTTCTTCTACAATGGTTTAATGGGGCAAACGAGGGCCTTTGTTGATGCCGCAACGGGTGGAGCATTGTTGGCAAGGTTTCCACAAGATGCCTTGAACCTTCTTGAAGAAATGGCTATGAATAGTTACCAGTGGCCGTCTGAAAGATCCAATGTACAACGAGTAGCAGAGATTTCGGATGCAGACCCGATTAAAGCGCTAACGGCACAAGTGGCAACTTTGACAACTCAATTGAGTGTTTTAACGAAAGGGCACAAACGAGCACGAGCACGGGGTAGTGAAGCTCTTCTATATCCAATGAAGGAGGTAAATTATGTGAATAACCGGAATTTCCACAATTTCCTGAACAATTCAAACCCAACACATTACCATCCGGGGTTGAGAAACCATGAAATTTTTTCCTATGCCAATACAAAGAATGTGTTGCAACCTCCGCCGGGATTTAATGCTTCAAATGGAGGTGGAAATGTGGAAGGCAAATCATCGTGGATGATGCACTCACCTCCTTCATAAATCGATCGAATGCATTCATGAGTGACACGATGAGTCGCCGCTAGGCAAGATTCTAGGATGGATAAGATGGAACTACAAATGACCCAGTGACAAGCTCAATAAAGAACTGAAACTCAAGTGGGTCAATTGGCTACAATTGTGGGTGGTCAACATCAAAAGGGTTAATTTCCGAGTAATACGGAGATGAATCCTAAGGAACAATGCAAGGCTATTCGCTACGAAGCGCACGGAATATGAGGGACCTAAAGAAAAATCTGAAATCTGAAAATTTCGGAGGAATCATCTAAGTCGGGAGAGGATGAATCGATGATGAAAGATGGTGTTGAAGAAAATGGGGAAAAAGAGAGACAAGAGGCGAAACAAACAAGAAGCTAAAATCATCGTCTAACTCTAATATATCTAAGTTGCCTATATCTCTTCCCTTTCCCCAAAGATTTCAAAAGAAAAAGCTTGATGATCAATTTGCAAAATTTCTTGATATATTTAAGAAATTGCACATTAACATTCCTTTGCGAGACGCACTAGAGCAAATGCCAAATTATGCAAAATTTCTTAAGGATGTTATGTCGAAGAAGAGGAAGATGACAAACTTTGAAATGGTGAACTTGACGGAAGAATGTAGCGCAATCATCCAACGAAAGCTACCACAAAATCGAAAGATCCGGGGAGTTTCACTATCCTCTTGTGCCATTGGTGGTAACTTCTTTAATAAAGCGTTGTGTGATTTGGGGGCAAGTATTAATTTGATGCCTTTGTCCATTTTCAGGAAGCTTGGACTAGGCGAAGTGAAGCCAACCACGGTTACATTGCAACTTGCGGACCGGTCACTTACTTATCCTAGGGGAATTATAGAAGGCGTCTTGGTAAAAGTTGATAAATTTATATTCCCTGTAGAGATTTCTTGGTTCTTGACATGGAAGAAGATCGTGACGTTCCACTGATACTTGGACGTCCATTTCTAGCTACCGGTAAAGCCTTAATAGATGTACAAAAAGGAGAACTCACTTTACGTGTTAATGATGAGCACGTTTTATTTTCTATATATAAGGCGATGAAATTTCATGATATGGTGGAGCATTGTCAATTTTTAGATATAGTTGGTTCATGCATTGAGGATTATGTTGAGCATACATTGTCTACGATGATTTAGAATTTGGACTAACCCATTCGTGCTCAATGTCGAGTGTTGTGCTTGATTTTGATAACCAAGATTTGTACGACTATGTTTGTGCTTTAGATCATATCAGGGAACTACCTAGAGCGCAAGAGGCAAAAACGTAAAGTCGAAATATGGGAGCGAGAACTTACGAAACGCACGCGACCCGTGCGTCCCACGCACAAGCAACCCATGCGTGATGCCGAAACGAAAATTGAGAAACCTGAAGGGCGCCACGACCGTGCGTGCGTTGCGAAGGAAAGATAGAAAGCAGGGAAGGACACACGGTCGTGCTGCAAGACGAGCAACCCGTGTGTGTTGGGGAGGATTGAAGAAGAGGGGTCACACACGACCCGTGCGTCCCGAGCACGGGCAGCCCGTGCGTGACCTTGAAACAGCGACATCAACGCCGAAACTCAAGCAATTACCCGAACACCTCAAATATATGCATTTCTTGGGGCAAATAATGCGAATCCGTGTCGTTTCATCTCTTCTCACTCCTATTCAACTTGATAAATTGCTAAGGGTTTTACGAAAACATAAGTCGGCACTCGGATGGTCAATAACTGATTTAAAAGGCATAAATCCATCCATTGTAATGCATAAAATTCGGATGGAAGATGTTTATAAACCATCGGTGCAAAATCAAAGACGACTAAACCCTATCATGCAAGATGTGGTTAGGAAGGAAGTGTTGAAATGGTTGGATCTTTGGGATCATTTATGATATATCGATAGTTCATGGGTAAGTCCGGTACAAGTGGTGCGAAAAAAGGGGGTAACGGTAATGAAAAATGAGAATTGTTACCGGGTGGCGAATATGCATTGATTATAGAAAACTTAATGATGCCACTCGAAAAGATCACTTCCCCCCCCTTTATTGATATGATCTTTGGATCGTCTTGCGGATATGATTATTATTGCTTTTTAGATGGTTATTCCGGTACAATCAAATCATGATTGCGGCCGAAGACCAGAAAAAAACAACATTTACATGTCCTTATGGCACTTTTGCATTTAAATCGCATGCCATTTAGTTTATGTAATGCACTGCCACTTTCCAACGTTGTATGATGGCTATATTTCACGATTTAATTGAGAAAGTTATGGAGGTGTTTATGGACGATTTCTCTGTGTTTGGTGATTCTTTTGATAGTTGTCTTCACAATCTTTCCTTAGTCTTACAGCGATGTGAAGAGACCAACCTTGTACTCAATTGGGAAAAATGTCATTTTATGGTACGCGATGGTATTGTACTTGGTCATCGAGTCTCGTCTGCAGGTTTGGAAGTCGATCGGGCAAAGATTGTAGCAATCGAGAAATTACCACCTCCTACAAACGAAAAAGCCATTCGGAGCTTCTTGGGCCATGCCGGATTTTATAGAAGGTTTATCCGTGACTTTTCTAAAATTTCTAAACCTTTGAGCCAATTGCTAGAAAAAGATGCTGCTTTTAATTTTTCCAATGATTGTTTGCAGGCGTTTGAAACATTGAAGACGGCATTGGTGACAACACCTATACTTGTTTCCCAGATTGAGTCAACCATTTGAATTAATGTGTGATGCGGGCGATTTTGCGGTAGGGGATGTCCTCGGTCAAAAGAGGAAAAATTGTTCGATCCATCTACTATGCTAGTAGAATGTTGGGCCGATGCTCAACAAAATTACACCACAACCGGAAGGAGATCTTTGGCGATTGTTTTCGCATTTGATAAATTCGATCGTACTTGATTGGGATGAAAACGATTGTTCACACCGACCATGCAACCATCAAATATCTCTTTGACAAAAAGGACGCGAAACCAAGATTGATTCGGTGGATCTTACTATTGCAAGAGTTTGATGTGGAAATAAAGGACCGGAAAGGATGCGAGAATGTGGTGGCGGACCACTTGTCTCGAATTGAAAATCAAGAGGAGCGCAAGAAAACATGGGATTTATAAAAGAGAGGAATTCCCAATGAACGATTACTCATGCTTGAGGCAAAATTCCCATGGTATGCGGACTTTGTCAACTATTTGGTGTGGGAGTTTTACCTCCAGTTTATCGCCATATCAAAAGAAGAAGTTCTTACATGATGTAAAGTTTTACATGTGGGACGACCCTCTACTCTTTAAGAGTGCGCGGACAAAATCATAAGAAGATGCGTGCCTCGAAGAATGGGAGAGAGTCTTACAACAATGTCATTCCGCACCCTCCGGAGGACATTTCGCCCAACTCACACTACGGCAAAGGTATTGCAAAGTGGGCTATATTGGCCCACTTTATTTAACGACTGTTATTTGTTTGTGCAACAATGTGACAAGTGTCGGCGGATGGGCAACATTTCACGAGACACGAGATGCCAATGACAAATGTAATCGAAGTGGAATTGTTCGATGTGTGGGGAATTGATTTCATGGGCCCATTTCCTTCATCTTCGGGTTACCAATATATTCTACTCGCAGTGGAATATGTATTCTGTTGGGTAGAGGTGATTCTATCCAAAACAAATGATGCTCAAGTTGTGATACGGTTCCTTAAGAAAAATATATTTACTAGATTCGGACTCCAAGAGCTTTAATTAGTGATGGAGGTCGCATTTTGTAAATAAATTGATGAGCAACTTATTAGCAAAATATGGGGTGAAACACAAAGTCTCATTGGCATATCATCCTCAAGCCAATGGGCAAGCGTAAGAGCTAAGCGGGAGATCAAACAAATCCTTGAAAAGACGGTGAACATCAATCGAAAGGATTGGGCGTTAAAATTAGATGATGCTCTATGGGCATACAGATCGCATACAAGACACCGTTGGCACTTCCCCATACCAACTTGTTTTTGGGAAGTCGTGTCACTTGCCGGTGGAGTTGGAACACAAAGCATTTTGGGGCATCAAGAAGCTAAATCTGGATTTTCAAAAAGCCGGTGAGGAGAGGTTGCTCCATTTGAATCGGATGGAAGAGTTTCGGGATGAAGCTTACGAAAACTCCCGAATTTATAAAGAAAGAACCAAGGGGTGGCATGATAAAATGATCAAGAAAAGAGAGTTTTTACCAGGGGAACCAATCTCTTGTACAACTCACACCTTAAAATTTTCCCTGGAAAACTCAAATCTAGGTGGTCGGGGCCATTCGTGATAAAGAAATTATTGAATCCTCCCGGAATTGTGGAATTGTTGACAAAAGAGGGTGAGACTTTCATGGTAAACGGCCAACGGATTAAGCATTACTTCCACCGAGGTAATCAAGAGGAGGTGACATCCACCACCTTGCGCGACCCGTAATTGAACAAAAACAGGCGTCAAGCTAAAGACGTTAAATATAGCGCTTGTTGGGAGGCAACCCAACGGTTTTTCGTGTGAATTTCATTTCTTATGTGTGTGTTTTTATTTCATTTTTCGTGTGTTTTGTAAAAAAAAATGAAAATCCTGAAAATAGCTGCCCAGGTACGCACGGGTAACCCGTGCCTATGCACACCACCCGTGTGTCCCGGAAAGAGGATAAGAGTGGCTACGGCAGAATACGCACGGTCACCGTGCGTCCTACGCACGGCCGTGCGTGCATCAAGAAATTTTTTTGGGGCTACAGTACCACGCACGGGCAACCCGTCGTGCCAACCCGAATGGCGATTAAAAGAGTCCGGACTCTGTTCTTTTCAAATTTCTCATCCTTTTTCAAACGGAAAAATCGCCCCCTTCCCGCATTGTTGGAAACTCTTAATTCCTTTCAAAATACGGTCATATAATCATACTCCTATCATAATCCATTCGAAATTTACATCAAATTCGTGTTTGGATTGAGGAATTGAGAGCGAAAGCACCTAGGGCTCCAAGTTTTCCCCTTTGAAAAATTTCGAGAATTTCGGTAAGAATTTTGTTATTTCTTATAACTTTCTTGAGAATTACATGTTAAGGATGATATTGGGTGCTTGTGTTGATACTTTTGCTATGATTTGGATGCATTTTTCTTTGAAGCAATTTATCAAACACCTAGTAGGCATGTGAATTTGGACATATTTGAAGTAATTGATGATGAATTAGGCTTGAGCTTTGATTAGTGGGGCTTTTAAATGATGTTTATCTATATTTGCAATATTAGTTGATTGCTTAAAGCACAATTGATTGGTTAAATTGACATATGATAACCATTATGCCATATGTGACTTGTTTGCCTACTTTTATCTTATGTGTGATTGTATTTGGTTGTCTTGGATTGCTAATACATGTTATTCAGTACTCATTCACAAGTGATGGCAAACCAACAAAATCCTCAAGGCCGGAGACGACGACCGGGAGAGAACCACCATAGGAAATATAACCGATAGCAGTCTACGCCTTTGGAATAATATTGCCGAATCGCAGATGCTTTGGAGCGTTGGAATAAGCTCATCGTTCGACCGATGAGTCCTCAAAATACGCCGATGATGACTCGCACCAATTTTAAGGGGATACACGAGGATGTGTGGCGATTATTTGAGAGAGTTGGGTTGACAACGTTTATGAGGAGAAGATGGCCAAGTTACAAGAAATTCACGCTCGAATTTACGAGCACAATAAAGATGGTCAAAAATATAGGCGGCGAGGTCATTAGGGTAGAATTTGGTTGGGGAACAAGATGAGACTATTATCCACAAAGGAGTTAAACGCCATATTTGAAGTCCCCACAGCGCACCTTTCCAACCTATACATGGATACGACCAATACGACTTTTGGCGCCTTCTTTGTCCAAACGCCGAGAACGGGTCCCATGCTCTACGAGGCTCGCACCGCAAAATCTTTTTGGATCCGAAATCCGGTGTTCGGTATATCCAAATGTTTACGTCGGCTTTAGTCTTCGCGAGGAAAATATTGGGGTATGACATCTGCGAGTTATATTTATTGTGGTGTATGTTGACGAGTACACCTTACAACACAATCGCGTCTTCATAGAGCAAGTGGACAATCTAGCAAAGCGGGGAGGTGGTGCTATTTCCATAGGGGGTCGATTACCCTATTGCCCAACATTTCAACGTCGAGTTTAGAGGCCTGGAACCTATACCAGGCGGCAGACGCGGTTAATTTGGCATCGTTGCACCACATGCGTTTTATCGCCAATGAAGACAATCGTTGGTTCTTCTACAAAAGAAAGGTGTCTCCTTTCCATTGCCCAACCCGACATACACCACTGTCGATACCCTGGCGGACACAACGAACTTCCTAATGAACTCGGAAGTGCATAACCGAATTACGAACGCCATAGATGCAAGGAAGAGACGTCGGGTTCACGGCTTCCTGGATGTGGAGGATATGGTAGCGGAGGAAGAGGAGCTCCATAGGCGCAAAATGGGGGTGGAACCTCACCTTCCCAACTCGGATATGACATTCCCGAGGCCTCACATGGAGAAGATTACCCCCGACGCTCACATAGTGGGGATCGTCCCGGTACCTCTCATGGTGGCGAGCCCCAACGCGGCAATGACTTTCAAAATATGCTATATGCGTTTGGGGAGGATTTGCATCATCAAGGCGACGAGTTGTGGCAACAGGGGGAGGATTTGAGGCAACATCGGGCTGATTTTCTTGCATTCCGTGAGAACTAAGACAGGAGGGCCGAAGAGACGTGGCAAGTGCTCCAAAGGTTGCAAATGTGGCATATCTCACAAGGCCACTTTCCACCGCCATCTCCGCATGATGATTCGTATATCTCCACTTTTCACTATTGAAATTCTATTTTTCCCGATCGAAAATAAAAATATAATTTCATTCAAGTTTGGGGAGATGTAGTATTTCGATAAATGAAAAGTGTAGATGCGAAAAAAAAAAGTGTGTTTTTGTGTGTTTTCATATAGTTGCATATAGAGCATTCTAGGTTGCATTACATTAGAGCACGTTTATTGCTTTCATAGAGGTTAAAAAGTGAGTTGACCGGGCTTGTTGCAACTTGATGTTTGTGTGTTGATTGAAAAGTTTGTATTGTTGAGATTGGATGTTAATTATGAGTTGATTGAGCCTCGAGTAGATAACATTGAGCATGTTGATATGGAAAACTTGGTTTGATGCTTTGAATTACGTATCCGCAAGCCTGTGAGCTTTTGAGCCTTTACTTTTATATCTTTTGCGATCTTGTTGTGATTTGAGCGTATCATTCATGTTGTTAGAATTCTAGAACTTGCGCGGGCATCTCTGTCGAAGGCCACATGTTGTATGCAAATTGTGAAGATGATTAAAGGCCATCTTTGCTAGCCTTTCAAGCCTTTTGCTTACCTAAAGATGTTGAAATTCCTAGTTAGCCAAGTTGGACCATTACCTATTTCTTTGATACCCACAAAATTAAACCTTGAACTTGATATATCCATCACCCTATATTCGAGTGTATAGCGTTGAGAAAAGGGAATGAATGAGGTTGAATGGGTGGGAATTGTAAAGTAGGATAATTGGGCATATTTGGTCAATTGGAACAAAAAGAGGAAGAAAAGAAGGCTGAGCAGTGTGAAAATTCACAAAAGAATCGAAAAAAAAAACGTATAATGTGAATTTTCATCTAAAAAAACTTTGGGGGCTAAGGATTGTAATGTGAGGCAATTCTCAATAGAAAGGAAGGAGATGGAGATGAGTTAAGTGATGGAAATACGGGTTGATTGGAGTAGCATATGGGATTATAATGTCAAATGATTGATATGCTCATCGGTCTATATACTCGAGTTTGAGTCACTTGATCCAAAATTTCCTTCCCAAACCAAAGAGCCTTCATTACAACCAAATGAGAAAGCCCTTTTTGATTCTCAAATTGCATACATTCGAGTGGCGAGAGATATGAGACGAATTACAAGCCTATGGTAATTCTCGCAACATCGAATTGACTTGAGCGTAAACACGTCCTATATCCTTGTGAGGTGAGAGTACACACTTAATTTTGAGGTTGTAATTGAGCATTTCACCAGGCGTTGTTTGATGCATGCTCTTTGAGTAGATATTTGAGGCTTGATTGGTTTGTTGCTTGACATTCATGAGGAACAATATGAATTTGTTTTTTTGGTCTCTTAGTGTGCGCTATGCTTCTTATCTCCCCGTTGTGTTTTTTCTTCTTGTTCTCAAAATTGTTGATCGACTCGGCCAACAATTTAAGTCTGGGGATTTTGATAGGCGTGAGTTTTGCATATATTTTGGGGCGTATTTATGGCTAAAATGGTGACTAAACGTGCATAAACTCATATGAAATGATTCATATTCGCTTTTAGTGGGAAAGATATTATGCTTTGCTCATTTTGTAGGAATTTAGTGATATTTGAAGCAATTCGATACAAATACGAGCATTGCGGAGAAGAAATACCACAAATGATGGAAAATACATGACGCACGGGTAGGGCGTGCGCTTAAGCACCACTCGTGCGCCCCGGGAAAGCGAATCGAAGGTACGACAATGCGCACGGGTAGCCGTGCGTTGCACGCACCACCCCCGTGTGCCACCAAGGTTAGAACATATCATACGGACATGCGCACGCGGGTCACTGTGCGTCTCACGCACGCCCGCGGTCTGTTGGTTGGTGAACGGAAGAATTGCTTACGGACTTACGCACGGGTAATCCGTGTGTCCACGCACGGCCCGTGCATCCTCACTGTTATCTTTAACGCAATATTTTGACAAAGAACATGACCTGGGACTTGCGGGGTATATAAGCACTTTTGGGGCGCACACCAAGGGATGCTTGACATTTTTGGGATCTACAACACAAGACAAGAGTATATTCTTGGAAGAAGACATCAAGGGATAATCGGGTTGCATCGGAGCTCAAGGAACAGAGATCAATCGAGCTCAAGGGACAAGAGTATATGTTTAGGATTCTATTTAGTTTATCTTTTAAGTTTCCTAGTCAAGTTAGGAGTTTTATTGTGCTAGGATTTTAATCTTATAAATAGTTGCTATTTTATTGTTTTTAGGGAGGTTGGATTTTGATATTAATAAAAACGAGGGTTTTCTCTCAAGTCTCTTTTACGGTATTCTTATAGAATCAACGTAATAGGTGAGTTTGTATCTTTGTTCACGCTTAGCTGCATCAAGTAGACGATATAGTTTTTGTTCGGATATTTGCAATTTTAACATGACTTTCATTTTTGTCAAAAATTGTTATTTGAACCATAAACATACAATCTTTATGTGATGTACATCAGTTTTTTATGGATCTTGGTCTACTCGGCATTCGAGCTCAGTCACCTTGATTCATCAATCCCCAAGAAATCAAAGGTTTGCCTATGTTTTATCAAACAGATCAGCCATTATATTATGCTTCAATTCTTCTCCATTTTAAACCGAGAGATGTTTGGAAATTACATAAAACCCTTTGAAGTTTGATAATGTAAAAGGGTAATTGCAATATTATTACAAATTGTTAGGGAGTGTTTGAAATGTTTTGCTTATGAAAGGGGTAAAATGTAATATAGAATCAAACTTCAGGTTTTTTTTTGTATTTTAAAAAACCAGTGGGTTCTTTTTTGAAATAACTCAAACCTCAGGGGTAGTTTTGTAATTATTCCTAAGAAAGATGAAGAAGCAAAAATACTTAGTACTGCATATTTAACACTCATACTACATATTTACTTAGTACTACATATTTAACACTCATACTACATATTTACTTAGTACTACATATTTAACACTCATTTAGGCATTATAAATTGGTCTTAACTCGAGGAAAAGTGGCAGAAAATTAATAAAATGCTTTAGAGTCATTATAGTACATTTTTCTTGGAGACATCATATGATTACAACAATCTTCAACCACTAGACTACTATCCGATTCCCTCACTAGTAAGACTAATTAATAATGTGCCTACACTGCAACATAACTCTAACAGATGAATTAGTCTCTACTATGTGATACATTTCACTTCAATCAAAAACAATTCCTACTTTTATGCAAACTAAAAAAACATCAGCTTTTAATCACTTATATCATGAAGTTGAATATTAATTCTTCTAAGCCACAAAGAATGAAGTATCATGTGGAAAACATCGTACCTCTTCGGAGGAAAATTAACCTCAAAATGTTTCCTCACTCGAATGCCCGTCTTTTGCATCTCAACGTACGCTTTCGTCCGATATGGCCATCAAAATTTTCTTCAAGTCGGCAATTTCCTTAACCTCAACATCAACCGCGAAAGTACTCCAATCCAAGACATCATCGAACGGTTTCGCATAATGGTCCTTGAGAAGCACCGAACGCACCCCATGTATAGCGCTTGACCATTCTCGGGCTAGCTACTTCCCATCCGCTAGGGCAAATGCAGTACTTGCTCTTTTCTGAACATGCCGTAGTACGACATGCCTTTCGGGAGGTACTGTGGATTTGAACGTCGGGATCCTTGTCTTTCCATTGGTCCATGAGAACTTGCCTAATGTAGCCGTGGACACCTCCCGCGTAGAAAACTAAAACAGAACGCTCGGATGGAGGGGGCCCGCCGATCAAGCCTTCCATCGTTCCGTCGGGAAGATATATCTCCGGCATGGACACGTCTGTCGAGGGCTTGAATCCTTCTGAAGTGTTGGCATTACATAGAACTCTGATTGAGTTCTTATATAGGTCGGGAACACCATGGGAAATTGTTGGAGTCTGTGACATTGCAGGTGCTTAGAGCTCAGAACAACAGAAAAAGGGGGAATAATTACAATAACTACCCGGGAGGTTTAGTCTAACTAATTACAGAAAACTTCATTTATCTTTCAAAATTACAAATACCTCCTTAAAGTGTTACAAACACACTACAAGAAAAAACAGTTTACCTACAGAAAAATATGTAGATAAATATTAAGATAATTGTAAAGTGTAGGTAAATATTAAGATCATATCTGAATGAAAAGAAGCAAGACATGAAATCTTACCCAATCATGGCAACCAAGTATGAAATGATCACGTCCTAGAGTTCGATTCCAGTAAGGATACTTGGTGGAAATAAGTTTAACATAGTCTCTGGCTATATTTTGCAGTGGACTCCATGCTCGGTTATGGCGCACATAAGCGTAAGTGGCTATTGACTGCACGCTTAACGGAATGAAGTAAACATGCGCCTTTCCAGAATCCCTGGTTCGGAATTTGCTGATCTCGATCTGATGGATGAGAATGCCTTCAATCCCGAGAATCCCCATACTTTTGCTGTAATGAAATAGCGGTGGATCTCCGTCTTCGTATACGTATATCTTAAACAGTTTCTCCATTTCCAAGTAGCTCCTACATGATGATATATAAATAACTGGTTAGCTATAAATAAACAACCTTATGTTTCTCTTTTATCTTCTTTTACTACATATCAAATAATTTAGGGATAATTACAAAAGCACCCCTAAGGTTTGGGCTAATTACAAAAACACCAGACATGTTTTCCCATCAGGTTTGATTATGTGATAAATTTAGGGGGTTGATATTTTTGCTTAAGAAGGGGAAAATGTAACCTCAAGGTTTTTTTCGCAATTTTCAAAAATCTCTGGGTTTTTTGTAATTAGCCCAAACCTCAGGGCTGTTTTTGTAATTATCACAATAATTTATGTCAAACACCTGTGAAAAGCAATGGCGTTCCTGTAAAATGGACCTTCGGGTACATAATCAGGGTCATATGATGTTTCATTGTTGAGCTGAGCTTCTTGTATAGTTGATCGAGCTTGTGCTAGACTAGCCTCGACGATCTCTAAGTTGTCTAAATTGCTACGGTTTTTCGAATATCTAGCAGATTTCTCATTCTCCATAACCTGTTTAATTTCGAGTCAAATAATAACACCAGATTCAATTTAAGATAGCCCAGCCCCGTAAACAACTGATACTTAATTTCCTAAGTTTAGGCAATTTTTAAAGGGATAATTACATAAATCCCCTGAGGTTTGGGCTAATTACAAAAAAACACAGAGATTTTTGAAAATTACAAAAACCCTTAAGGTTTGATTCTCGCTTACATTTTTCCCTTTATAAACACAAAAACATTTCAAAAAACCACCCCGATATTTGCATAAATATTACTGTTAACCCTTAAAGACAAAATCAAATGGGGGCTTTTTGTAATTTTGAAATATCTCTGGATTTTTTGTAACTAGCCCAATTTGTAATTATCCCTTTTAAATTCAAACCCAAGAACAACATCAAAACAGACTCTTCAGAACTTCAAGAAATTAGTGGTTATGAGATCCAAAATTGAGTTCAGGTTCATAAGGTAAAAACAATTGTCATTTTCATGCACCAACAACAAAGTACTATTCAAACAAAACCAGAGCCCGTACCCAATAGCAGAGCCGACCCACGAAAATGGGATAAGGTAGATCGAAAATTCATAAAGAAAATTATTTAAGCTTCAACACAAAGTTTTTTTTTTTCAATTTCTTAACACTGTTTGGGCCGGAAACAGAGACAGGCATGGGCCGGGCCCCAGTATACCCTCTGTCTCCGCCAGTGGATGTTGTATTAAGAGCTCAAGACAAATTACATGAATAATTAAACAATTCATCCCGTTTCGACCAACATAAAAACGTAGAATTGCGAAATGGCCCCAAAATTATGGCATTCCAGCTTTTAACTGTCTATTAACTATTAATTCTTAAATCAGTAGAAAGCTGAAAAACCAGAGAATTAGGGGTGGCCTTACCGGTAATTGGTCCTCCGTAGCTGTGGTGGCAGGAGGCGGCGCCGCCGCCGTGGAATTGTGTTCCAAATCCTTCACCGGAGCCAGAGGAAGACGAGCTCCAGAATGTGAATTAACAGGAACATGTAAAGATGGCCATGAATAACTTCTAGAAGGCTTCTGGTTAAGTATAATCACAAGCCCAGATAAGAAAATCAACGGAAGTACTACAAAATACACAAGCTTTGGAGAAGAAGATGAAGATGGGTCCGCCATTTTTTCTTGTTTTTTTCTTCTTCTTTTTTCTTGTGTTTATCTGAGTGGCAATCTTAAATTGTCTGCATGCGTGACTTTTTTTTTTGGTTTTTGTTCCTCGATTTAAGTGATTCCAGAGTATCCCTTGTCGCAGTATTGGTGAAGCGATCGAGCATATGGTAAAGAGGAGCTAACATGTGGCAAATGCCAACTTGGGATTTCGTTAATTCCGGGTTTAATCAAAAGAATTAACTACGGTTATGTTATGTCTGTTTGCTTAATCACGAAAGCTATAACATGTTTTCTGCTCTGTATTTGGGGAAAAGAGAATGCAAAGGGATGAAATAACACTCCCACTTTTACAAATTTTCATACCATATTGGGTTTTATCGGGTTGTTTTGATTGATAGGGATAATTACAAAAAAACATTAGGTTTGGGCTAATTTAAAAAAAAAAGATATTTCAGAATTACACAGAAAACTCATCAAGTTTGATTCTTTCTTAAATTTAAGGAAATAACGGTAATATTTGTACAAATATATAGAGGGTTTGGTATGTTTTTTTTTGTGAAGGGAAGATGTAAGCAAAATCAAACCTTAATTTTTTTTTAATTTTAAAAATTTCTATGTTTTTTTTTAATTAGCCGTAACCTTAGGAGATTTTATGTAATAATCCCTAATTAATAATATCGATATGAGGTTTTATCGGTGTTTTAATTAATAATACCAGAAAGGATTTGATTATTGCATACATGATATTTATCTATTTATCTAGTGTATTAAATGAGGAAAAAAGAGACATTAAGAGGGACAAAATTAAGAAAAAGTTAAAACGCATTTATTCTTATGTGATGTGGTCAATAGGTGGGTGATTTACCATGAATTGATTTTTTTTTAAGCGGTCTTATGTGAAACCGTCTCATTGGATCTAAGTTCATAAGACAATTCTAAACATATACAAAAATATGAATTATTTTCATGAGTATGAATTTGAGTCGAAATTCTATTTAAATATAGGATTCGCCAACTGATTATATCCATGAAACCGTCTAAAACAAGTTATTTTTTTGTTTTTTTTTTGCCACGGAGGTCTTCCACGCAAAAGACCAAACTGTTAGGGGTCCTCAGGGTTAATTTGTGTAGGATATCCGCTCAAGCTAATAATAGAGTTGGAGAGAAGAATTTGTGCAAAATCACTCGTCAGGTACATTCAAATGGTATGAATGGAGGATTTACACGAATTTACACCCAAATGTTTGAGAATATAAAAGATAATATTCTCAAATTAAGCTCCAAATAAGATAAAGACCAATTATAAAAGGCTGGACAAAAAGTAACGTCATTAAATTAAGAAACTGATTGGGACTGATTTTAGAAAATCAGTCCCATTTTCCTTTATACGCACCAACACGTTTCAAGGGGCGCACCTAATATTTGAGGTTATTAATAGGACTATAGGAGGGTCCCAAAATCCAATTAAGGATCATATTCTAGTAGCCTTAAGAAATTCACATTTTTCTTTAGTTTATGATCAGATTAAGTATATATTATTTTTGTTTAACAATTCAGACGGATTTTTATTTTCCATAAGTAAAAAAGGAACAAGATAGAATAGTTTTAATTGGCTTTGGTATTTCCTTTATTTCATTCCATAAGATTTTTTTTTTCATTTATAAAAAACACACAAGACGTTAAGTAAAAATATAAATGAGGGACTGGATAAGTAAAAGACACAATTATTTCAGTGCAGGCACTAATTTCATCTGTACGCCATCAAGATAAGCCATATTTGTAGTCAACGAATAGTAAAACAATATAAATAGAGTTACGTGAAAGGCCCGGCGCAGTATAGCATGCAATATTGGAGTAACTCCAGCCTGAAGACCCGCACAGCAAGTAATTGTAATGATGTAATTTGCAAGGTGTTGAGGTTATATATGTAAGATTAACTGATAATATCTTCTATTCCATGTTTCATAATCGTTATGTATAACGTGTTATAAGAATTACCATATTAATATTAAAGTATAATTTGTAGTTTTTATAAAAACAAGTGATAATTGTTAAAAAATATATATAACTATATAAAAATTACCATATTAATTTCAAGCATAAATTGTAAGTTTTTCTAAGATAGGTGATAACAGTTAATAGGAGATCTAATATCATTTTGTAATAGAAAATCTCAAGTTCCAATATTTTGTCGGGCTACTTGTTCCAAAATGGTGTTTCATTTTCTATTGCAATATTGATAATCATTTGCCTAGTCCACTTTTGTCAATTTTAAGTAGTTATTTTATAACTTGACCCCTGGTGCATAGCTCAATCAGAGCAAAACACCTGGATTATGTGATGTCCGCTTCGTTGACACTCATAGCATGGAGGTTCGAATCCGCCTGATAGTAAGTTAGAAGATGATTTCTTGTGTGGTGACTCAATCTAAAGCAGCTCAGGACTCTAGCTCGTTGAGGCATATCCTGCAATTCACCTCCTCATGAAGCTCTAGGAACGGAGCAATAGGGACCCTTAGAAATGGGGTTCATCCTTTAAGTAGTCTTTTTATAATTAACTTCAAGTGGCCTTTATTTTGGTATCTAGGTATTTATTTGCTCATTAAATCAACTCCCTTCATGACAAGGTTGATCTTTAATATTGCTGTTGGGTCTAATAGATATCAAGACTTATAAATTACAATTCTGATGATTGATCATTTTAGTAGTTGAAAAATATTAATTATTCCACACTCAACTCAAAATTGATTAATAATAATTGTTAACCCAAATTAATTTAACCATATTGTTTTCTTCATTTGGTAAAATTTAAAATTCAATTTGAATTCGACTAAATCGGTACATGAATAATAGCAAAATATGTATAAGAGACTTTTTTTAATATTAAACAGTCAATAATAAATTGAGGGTCATCCAATCTATTATAGAGTGATCACCTTTTTTCTCCAAGGATGCGAGTAGAGAGCAGTAGGTTATGGCCAAGTCGTGTTTTGCTTTAGTGGTGCGAGGAAGAAACATGAATAAGGGTATGCATAACTTTTTGCCATGCCTCTACAAACTTTTTCTGGTCCAAACCAAATCAGTCCTTGGAATAGAATACATACATTGTCGCCTAAAAAAAAAAAAATTAGGAGCCCAACACCTATTATATATTTATCACAAGGCCAACGTTTTACCCTCTACGAGATTTAAGCATAAACATGGGGTTTGGGATGGATTGGGCCAAGAGAAATTGCGGCCCGAGCATTTTTCGTCTCAACCAGATCCAACTCGATTTCTTTCTTTTCGTTTTTTAATTGGCCCCCGGCCCGATCCATTGTCAACTCTAATTATATTGTAATAGGTGGTTGAAATATCCAAAATGAAGCAGATCTACCCAACTTAGCTGCCAAAACACCGTTTTGACAAAGGAGATGGTGCAAACACCCCTCATGAACCTGGATAATATTTCTGCAATACTTGGCACAAATGATAAGGAATATTCCCTGACACATCCAGCTCCTATATACCACTATACAACAATCAATGTCTAGCACATAATGGTAGGAATATTCTCTGACACATCCACCATTGTACAACTAAGAATATGTATTCTAGGTTTATAGATAATCTAATTTATAAGCATTATCTGTAGCTAAGAATATGTATATAATGAGCACTATGTATTGAACATTAATCATCAATCAATGGAAATGCTCATATTTCAAAACGTCTTCATTATGTCTCTTAACTTTATATTTTCTGTACTGATTTGCAATTCTTACATGGTATCAGAGCAGGTGTATTCATGACTCTGATATCTCCTCTTCCCTCTTTCTATTAATTTTTCTTTTAATCTCAAAATGAGTCTTGAAAGCATTGAAAAATCTGGTTCAACTGGGATTCCATTAACTCCCAGCTCTTCTGTCACTAATGAACATATTGTCCAACCTCAAAATCAATTAATATCTATCAAACTCAATGATTCCGACTTCCTATTATGGCAGCAACAAGTTCTCACGGCTATTAGAGGATATGGACTTGAAAGTTTTGTATCCATTACTTCCAGAATTGATTGCCAAAAGCTAAGGGGAGTTTATTCTACTTTGTTGAGTTTTGAAGCTAGGCTTGAAGCCACTACAAATTCCATTATTAATAGTGATGGATCTATTCCCTCTGTCAATGCTATTACTCAAACTAACCAACCAAGGAGATTCATGAACTATGGTGAAGGAAATCGTGGCAGAAGTCAGCAAAGTAACAATCAGTTTAACAGAAGTGGTAGAGGAAGAAACAACTATAGAGGAAGAGGAGGTAGAGGTTTCAGAAATTCTTTTGGTGGAGGAAAATCAGCATGTCAACTCGTGGTTATACCAATCACAATCGAGAAAAATGTTATTACGGGTTTGATCAAAATTTTCTTTGGACCATACTCTCTTCAAGGCGGTCTGAAACACCAATTTCAAAGAACTATCAAAATCCACAATCCAATGTTGCTGCTATGGTTCTTTCTCAAGAACTGGAAATGATGGAGGATGGTATGCAGATTCTGGTGCAACCAACCATGTGACAAATGAGTTGGCCAACCTTAACATAGCTTCAGAGTTTCAAGGCAACAAGAAAGTTCAAGTTGGCAATGGAGCAGGTTTGTACATCTCACACATTGGTAATTCACACCTCAGGCACTCATCTTTAAATTCCAAGCCTCTCATTCTTAAAAATCTCTTGCATGTTCCTGAAATAACAAAGAATCTAATTAGTGTATCTAAATTTGCAAAAGATAACTCTGTTTTTGTTGAATTTCACCCTACTCTTTGTTATGTTAAGGATTGAGCAACACATCAAATCCTTCTCAAAGGCTACCTTAAGGATGGTTTATACAAGTTTGATGCTCAACTTGACAAGTCTCCAAATCACTCATCTAATTCTATTCAGTGTTCCTTCAGTAATCTTTCAATAAATTTGGTGGAAAGCAATGCAAATAAAAGTGCACATCTTTGGCACTATAGATTGGGGCATGCACACGACAATGTTAATGAGAAAGCTCTAAAGTCTTGTAATATTTCTGCTGTGATAAATAAAAGCTCTCCACTTTGTGCTTCTTGTTTGAAAGCAAAAAGTCACAAGCAACCATTTTCTACCTCTACTTCTGAATGTAAAAATCCTTTTGATCTCATTCACACAGATGTTTGGGGTCCCTCTCCCATTAAATCAACAAATGGTTATTTATACTATGTAACCTTTATTGATCATTACAGCAAGCATACATGGATATATCTTCTCAAAGCTAAATCTAAAGTTCAGTTTGCTTTCACACATTTACAGAATCTTGTATCCACCCAATTCAATTCAAAAATAAAATCTGTTCAAAGTGATGGTGGGGGTGAGTTTAGGGCCTTAACAAAACTGTTTAATGATTCTGGAATCCATCATAGAATTTCATGTCCCTATACTCCGGAACAAAATGGATTAGCCGAAAGAAAGCATAGACATGTAGTAGAAATGGGATTAGCATTACTATCTCATTCAAGCATGCCTCTAAAATTTTGGGATGATGCCTTTTGTACAGCCGTGCATATCATCAACAGACTACCCACTAAATCTATTCATTTCAAATCCCCTATTGAACTTTTGTACAAACAAAAGCCTGATTACAACAGTCTTAAATCCTTGGATGCTTGTGCTATCCTCATCTTAGATCCTATAATAAGCACAAACTGGAATTCAGATCCTTACCAAGCACTTTTATTGGTTACAGTGGGCAGTACAAAGGTTACAAAGTTTTGTTGCCAAATGGAAAGGTTATCATCACAAGGCATGTTGTTTTTGATGAACATCAATTCCCATTCTCTACACGTGAAAAATCAGCCTCTCAAACACCACATACTTTCCCTTCTTCCACATCTATCCTTGGTCCACCTCCACTCTTGTTTTCTCCACCTCCCGTACATGATTCTACTCCTAGTCCTCAGCCTCATTTTAGTGATAATTCCAGGTCTTCTTCCCATGCTCAATTCAGCTCTCAAAGTAATCACTTTCTTGTCCCTATACACTCATCTGATTCTAGCCACTCAATTGTGCCTTGGTAGTAGAATTACCATGTGTGCAAAATGTTCAACCTTCCTCTGAAAATACTACTAATGATGAGTGCCCAGTTGATGTTCCTTGTCAGGTTACAGGTACTCACTCCATGGTTACTGATGAACGTTAAAAATATATAATTATTTTTGTCTTATATTATTATTTTACCTTATTAATATTATTAATAAAATAAATTTATAGTACTATTAATATGTTAGGAATAAAATAGAAATCAACATAGAATTGTATTTGGAAACATTTTTTTAGTGCAGGTTCGGATCAACGAGCATAACTTCCATTTCCGACATGATTTTGGGATGATTCTTGAAGATATGGATTCACAATCCATTCATTTACAAGTTTTCAGAGATATTGAAACCAAAAATCAAAGTTTGGAATGATATTTTCTCGGATAAAAAATTCATCATAAAATGAAGATTGAAAGGTTGCTCATTTAATTTCCAGATTTGGCCAAGTTTGGTATTTTGGACATAACTCGGATAATACAAGATATTTGTATCTGAAATTTTTACTGAGTATGTACAAATCATAGATCTACAACATTGATGAAGAACCCCCCGAAAGTCAGATTCGTATTGGATGAATTTATAAAAACTCTAAGAGGCTGCTGCACTAGTCAATCCCGTATGCCAACCACATCTCAAATTCTCAATTATTCAACCATAATTTGTCCCATGGTTGTTGGAATTCAATGAAATCAGTTGGAAATCCAAGCTAACACATGTGATAATTGATCTGTGGAAGAAAATTGAGCAAAGATGGCTGATATCATGGACAAAATGACCAGTCAAAGAAGGTGGCAAAGTTGGTGTTGATTTCCTTATTTTCTTACTTGTAATAAAAATAAAGAACAAAATAATTGTAAATTAATTTTGTGTTGGCTATAAATAGAAGGCATTAGCATTAGCCAAGAGCAAGTTTTATGTAGAGAAAGTTAGAGCTACAAAGTTCAAAAGAATTTTTCTTTCTTGCTTTTCTTAAATTATAGTAAGATTTCTAGTATTTTATAAATTGTTTGCTTTAGTTTTTCTTCAATCATTTGTTTTCTCTAATTTCTTCATGTTATTCTAAGTTTATTTTGTTGAGGAAATAGGGTGAAACTCTTGATGAAGGATAAGGAATGATTGTAGATTCATATTAAATTTTATTGTTTGTATCATCAATTTGTTTTTAGCTTATACATTTTTATTTGGTGTGTTTCTTGATTTATGTATATCTATTGGCACAACAAATCCTTGGTTCCATTTAGTTAAATGTCTGGTTTTATTTCAACCGACTACTAATGTGGATACCTTGATTTGTTGTAGACAAAAGAATACATAAATACTTGATCCTAAGATAAATTCTAATTGATGATACAACATGATTACCTCATTGCATGATTTATATGTATAATATCTTCCCATTGGAACCTTCTTTGTGTATGGATTCCAATAGTGGAAATCCAAGAGGTAAGAAAATATAATCATTCATTTATCCGAAATCAAGAGTGAATCCCTAATCCTCAACATTTCTATTAATTAAATTTCTTGTAAAACAATATATATTCTTACTAGTTAAAAATCTATTTACTCATCACTTAAATAAGATATATTCTGTAAACTTCCATCAACTTCCCTGTGGATCGACCTCGGACTCCCAAGAAATTTATTACTTGAGACAACTTGCACTTGGGTTTGCAATCTTAAAGTTGTAGCAAGTTTTTTGCTCAAAAGCTGGAGTTTTCAAGCCAAAAATTTTCTCTCTCAATTTATTGGATACCACATAACCTGTGAACCATATTGAAGCTCTTCAACACTCTAAGTGGAAAGCGGCTATGGAAGCTGAATATCAAGCCCTCTTAAATAACAAAACTTGGATCATTATGCCATTACCTCCTGGAAGAAACTCATCGGATGTAAGTGGGTTTACGAGGTTGAAAAAGCATCTTTGATGGGTCCATCGCTAGATACAAGGCTCGTCTTGTTGCGAAAGGGTATGATCAAGAACATGGTTTTGATTTCACTTTGAAACATTCATCCGTAGTAAAAAGGCCACCACAATTCGAATTGTTCTTTCCATTCTTTGTGAATTTTTCTTGGCGATTAGACAACTTGAGCGTGAATAATGCATTTCTCAATGGTGATTTAGACATGGATATTTATATGGCACAACCTCCGGGATTTGAACGAGGTTATGAAACATCATCTCAACTTCTTGTTTGTAAGCTTACTAAAGCCATTTATGGCTTGAAACAGAACTCACTCGTGCTTGGTCGGGTAAACTTAAGCAAACTCTTCTTGGCATTGGTTTTTGTTGCTCACAATCGGATAATTCTCTTCTTTAAAACCACTTCCAAAGCATGTATATGGTTATTAGTTTATGTCGATGATATTCTTCCGACAGGGAGTGACACTTCAGAATTGATTGCTTATCAAATATTTAAATCAAGTCTTTTCCTTAAAGACTTAGGACCATGATTGACTGGTATTTTGCATGTATTTTGGGCTTAATATTGGCTAGAATGTGTGGATATGCATGCATTATATGAGTGAATTGGGTATTATTCTTGTTTTGTGGAATTAGATTACGCTGTGCTCGTTTTGTAGGAATTTATCTATATTTGTAGCATAATGGCAACAATTCGGGCATTGCAACCGCCAATACTTGACATGAGTGACGAAGTTTGGAGTCGAATCGAGAAGAAGTTGGACGAACCGGGCGAGAAACGGAAGAAAATAGTCTATGTGCATATTGTTCCAGGTGAGCACGGGCAGGGCGTGCTCCTCTAGCACAACCCGTGCTCAACCCAAATATGAGGACTCAAGGTTCGGCCTGGGCACGGGCAGCCCGTGCCATATAGGCACGCCCGTGCTCCTCTGAAGGAAAATTACAAATTGTTCGGCACCCAGCACGGGCTGGGCGTGCCAAAAGGGCACGGCCGTGCCGTGCTGCGGGAAAAACAGAGCTTATCCAATTTCAACTAGGTTTCGACCCGAACGGAGTACAAATAGACCCGGGGCGGCCACAAACAAGGACACGCTGATTTTTACCCTAGAAACCAGAGAAAAAGCGGTTTCCCACCGGATACTTCGAGAGATTGATCAAGACCGCAACCGCACCCTTCGAGGATTGAAGATAGATCGAGAGATCGTCGTCATCCCCGAGTCACTCATTCCATCGTATCGTATTTCAATTAGTTAGATTTGGATTATGAATAATTTGTCTATGAATTGTTTATCTTCGATGTCCGGCTAAACATCTTGTGATTCCCTGGTTGGGAGTAGATTAATAAACACTTTTATGTGATGATTAAGGATAATTGAAGTTAATGTTTTCTTTCTCTATTCAAGTACTTTGCTTTAATTCTTGTTTTATCAAAAGGCCTTTGATCTAAACTTGTTCGATGTATTGATTCATAATTCTAACCGATGAGTTTCAATACTAGATCTTGAGTACTTGACACAAATAGATTGCATGATTGAGAAGTCCGAATATTTGTGAGACCTTATAATCTTTTGAACTTTTGGGAGTTGGATATCTCATGTTGAGTAGAGATGCTAACATAGATATTCTAATCAATGCTTTTACATACATCTCGAGAGAGGGGTAAATTACTTTTGTGATTGGTCTATAGAGAAGAATATGTTTAACCTTGGTTTGCTTAACTCGAGCATAAAAGTGGGATATTAATTGAAACCATAACCCAGGAATCCATCCATCCATACTTGATCTTTTAATCGCTCTTTTTTTTTTTTTTATAATTTAGGATTAATTTCGCTTTAGTATTAACAAAACCAATCCATCACAGTTCGATTGTTTAGATAAAAATAGGACTATTATAATCGAATACTTAGTACATTAATTTATTAATCCTCGTGGATTCGACCTTGCAAACCTTATGCTATAAACTCGATCCGTACACTTGCGGTGAAGTTAAGAAAATAAGGCGAACAAGTTTTTGGCGCCGTTGTCGGGATTAATTAAAATTTTAGTACTAATATTGCGATAAATATAACTATTCTTAATCTTGACATTTTTCTTTTCTTTCTAATTTGTTCAATTTTTCTTCTATTGTGGTTAACTTGTTTTCTTTAGTTGGTTCGGGTAGTGCATGATCACTCGCTCAAAGCAAGGAGAATTAGCACCGTTCATACTTTGGAGGTTGAAGCTTTTGCTTTGGCGAAATAGTGCGGCTACTAAGCGGGGCGAGAAAGACAAAGCAGGACCAAACCATGGCAAGAGTTGAAGACAACAACAGAGGGCAATAACTGGGGTAACAACCAGGCCAACAGGTCAATGTTGAGTTACCAATACCAGAGGTTCCAGTGGCTCCAAAGAACCCAACAACAGCGTCTGCGATTACTTTCGCCAATCAATCGCAACTATGGTGGCATTGCCAACTTCCCTATCAATGCGAATAATTTTGAGCTAAAGCCGGCTCCGATCTCGATGGTGCGGCAGAATCGGTTTGGGGGCTTTCCGTCTCAAGATCCCAACTCTCATCTTGCGAATTTCATACAAATCTGCAATACTATCAAGATGAATGGGGTGATGATGATGCTATATGTCTTCGCCTATTCCCTTTCTCTTTAAGGGATAAGGCTAGGAATGAGCAGCACCCTAACTCAGTGGAGTGTAAACAATTGGGATGAGTGAGTCGGGGTTCTTATTCAAATACTTCCCACCAAGCAAGACACTACGTTTAAGAGCGAGATCACTCAATTCAGGCGGTTTGATTCTCGAGCCTTTGTACGAGGCCAGGGAGAGATTCCGGGATTTGTTGAGGAGATGCCCGCAGACGAATTTCCCGAGGATCAACAGCTCTTTTTTTACAATGGGTTGATGGGACAGACTAGATCGTTCGTGGATCTTTGCAATGGGGCGCGCTTCGCAAGGTTTCGAGAAGATGCATTCAACTTATTGGAAGAGATGGCCATGAATAGCTATCGGTGGCCCTCCGAAAGGACTAATGTGAAAAGGGTGGCGAAGTGTCCGATTCTCGACCCAATCAAGGAGTTGACGGCCAGGATGGCCGTCTTGACAAATCAACTAAGTGCCTTGACAAAGGCCAACGAGGGAAAAGTTGGTACAAGTAATGGTGGAGTTCCTCTAGATCGATAGAGGAAGCAAATTACGTGAATAACCTAACTTCAACAATTTCCTAACAATCAAAATCCCACTCATTATCATCCCGGCCTGCGGAACCACGAAAACTTCTCATACGCGAACACAAAGAACATGATGTAACCACCACCAAGGTTTAATGTGACTAATGGAGTTATTATCGAGATCTAAACCAACCATGGAGGACATGTTCACCTCGTTTATGATCGAGACGAGGAACAGGTTCACGGATGAGGCAAAGATGGATAAAATCGAAAACCATGTCACCCAATGGGGTCACGGATAAAGAATCTTGAGACCCAAATTGGTCAAATAGCTACGATTATTGGTGGGCGGCATCAAAAAGGCCGGTTTACGAGCAACACTAAGGTAAACCCAAAGGAACAATGTAAAGCCATTCGTTTGAGGAGTGGAACGGAATACGAGGGGCCAAAAATACCGAGAAAATTCCGAAGAATCGCAGGGCGGCATGGCCGTGTGCCACCGCACGGGAAGCCCGTGCGCCTCTTTGAACGACAATCGATCGCCGGGTGATCGCGGAAATCGAGGCAAATGGCGAGGTTGATGCCGACGAAGGAGCCGAGGAACATCATCTTTGAACAAAAAGGGTGAGAAGCTTAAATCCTCCTCTAACCCCGATATTTCTAAACTTAATGTTCCCCTTCCTTTTCCCCAATGTTTTCAAAAGAAAAGTTAGACGCACAATTTGCTAAGTTTTTAGATATTTTTAAGAAATCGCATATTAACATTCCTTTTGCGGACGCATTGGAGCGGATGCCCAATTACGCTAAGTTCTTGAAGGATGTTATGTCAAAGAAAATGAAGATGACTAGTTTCGAGACAAACAATCCCGGCAGAGAGTGCGGTCTGAATAATCCAAAGGAAACTACCACGTAAATTGAAAGATCCGGGGAGTTTCACTATCCCTTGTGCTATTGGTGATGTTTTCTTTAAGAAAGCAATTTGTGACTTAGGAGCGAGTATTAACTTAATGCCCTTGTCTATTTTCGTGCAACTTGGATTGGGAGAGGTGAAGCCATCTACGGTCACCTTACAACTCGCATGACCGATCACTCACGTATCCAAAGGGAATCATCGAGGATGTACTTGTCAAAGTTGATAAATTCATATTCCTGTGGATTTCTTAGTCTTGGACATGGAGGAAGATAAAGACGTTCCTTTGATACTTGGGCGTCCATTCCTAGCGGCGGGGAAGGCCTTAATAGATGTGCAAAAGGAGAGCTCACGTTACGGGTTAATGATGAGCATGTTCTATTTACTATATATAAGGCACTTCAATTTCATGATGGTGTGGAGACTTGTAATTTCATAGGCGTAGTTGAATCCTGTATTGATGAGTATGCGGATCATACATTATTTAGGATACTTTAGAGTTTGGTTTGACACATTCGTGTTGAACATCGAACTTGACTATTGATATTGATAACCAAGACTTGTATGATTGTGTTTGTGCTTTGGATAATATGCAGAACTACCGAGGAGCGCAAGAGGCGCACACACACGAAAAACGTCACGAGTCAATTCTGGGGGCGCACGACCCGTGCTTGAGCACGCCTGTGTCGTGCGTATGGCCGAAGGAAAAATTGAAGAAAACGGCGGCACGGCCCGTGCTAAGGTCGAAGAGAACGCTGAAGGAGCTGAAGATGGCACGGCCCGTGCTCATCGGCCGACGGCGACCCATGCTCCCATTCGACAAGTTTTGCTCTTACTTGATTGGCACTAAGACGATAGTCCACACCGACCACGCGACAATTAAATATCTATTTGAAAAAAGGATGCCAAACCGAGACGATTCGGTGGATCCTCTTGCTACAAGAATTCGATGTGGAGATTCGGGATAGAAAGGGGTCATGCGAGAATGTAGTAGCCGATCACTTGTCCCGGGACTAGAATACAAGAAGGAGGAGAAAAAGAAATCACGGAGGCAATTAAGGAGGAATTCCCGATGAGCAACTTCGATGCTACAAGTTAAATTCCCATGGTACGCCGATTTTGTTAATTATTTGGTTGCGGGGTTTTGCCTCCGGATTTATCATCCTATCAAAAGAAAAAATTCCTCCATGACGTCAAGTTCTACATGTGGGGCGACCCCCTGCTCTTTAAGAGTGCGCCGACACCATCATTCGACGATCGTGCCTCAAAAGAATGTGAGGAGTTCTACAACAATGTCATTCTTCACCTTCCGGGACATTTCGGCCCGACTAAATGCAGGCTAAGGTATTACAAAGTGGTTTATCTTGGCCTACATTATCTAACGATTGCTATCTATTCGTACAAAATTGTGATAGGTGCCAACAGATGGGAAATATCTCGAGACGACATGAGATGCCAATGACCAATGTAATGGAAGTTGAACTCTTTGATGTGTGGGGGATCGACTTCATGGGCCCATTCCCATCTTCGTCGGGTTATCAATACATTCTACTTGCAGTGGAATACGTATCTCGATGGGTTGAAGCTATTCCGGCACAGACCAATGATGCGCGAGTAGTCTTAAATTCCTAAAGAAAAATATATTCACTCGGTTTGGAACCCCGAGAGATTTGATTAGCGACGGGGGGTCACACTTTGTGAATAAATTAATGAGCACTCTACTTGCGAAGCGGGGTTAAGCACAAGGTGGCATTAGCGTACCATCCGCAAGCAAGCGGGCAGCAGAGGTAGCCAATCGTGAGATTAAGCGATTTTAGAGAAAACGGTAAACATAAATCGCAAAGATTGGGCCATGAAGCTAGATGACGCACTATGGGCATATCGGGATCGCATCAAGACACCATTGGGCACATCACCGTATCGGTTAGTATTCGGAAATCATGTCACTTGCCCGTCGAATTGGAGCATAAGGCGTTTTGGGGTCAGAAAGAAGTTAAATTTTGACTTCCAAGCGGCGGTGAAAAGAGGCTCTTGCACCTAAATGAGATGGAGGAGTTCCGGATGAAGCCTATGAAAATTCCCGAATTTACAAGGAGCGAACCAAAAGATGGCACGATCGAATGATAAAGAAGAGGGAGTTTTTACCGGTGAACAAGTCCTTTTGTTTAACTCGCGTCTTAAACTCTTTCCGAGAAAGCTTAAGTCAGATGGTCGGGGCCATTTGTGATAAAGAAAGTGTTAAATCCTCCCGGAATAGTGGAGCTATTGAGCCGAGATGGGGAGACATTCATGGTGAATGGCCGAGAATGAAGACTTAAGCTTTCCCTTAAAGAGTTTAAGACGCGAGTTAAACAAAAGGACTTGTTCACCCTTAAAAACTCCCTCTTCTTTATCATTAGATTGTGCCATCTTTTGGTTCGCTCCTTGTAAATTCGGGAATTTTCATAGGCTTCATCCCGAACTCCTCCGTCTCATTTAGGTGCAAGAGCTCTTTTCACCCGCCGCTTGGAAGTCAAAATTTAACTTCTTTACAGACCCAAAACGCCTTATGCTCCAATTCGACGGGCAAGTGACATGATTTCCCGAATACTAACTGATACGGTGATGTGCCCAATGGTGTCTTGTATGCAGTCCGATATGCCCATAGTGCGTCATCTAGCTTCATGGCCCAATCTTTGCGATTTATGTTTACCGTTTTCTCTAAAATCTGCTTAATCTCACGATTGCTACCTCCGCTTGCCCGTTGCTTGGCGGATGGTACGCTAATGCCACCTTGTGCTTAACCCCGTGCACTTCGCAAGTAGAGTGCTCATTGATTTATTCACAAAGTGTGACCCCCGTTGCTAATCAAAGCTCTCGGGGTTCTAAACCGAGTGAATATATTTTTCTTTAGAATTTAAGCACTACTCACGCATCATTGGTCTATGCCTTGAAATAGCTTCAACCCATCGAGATACGTATTCCACCGCAAGTAGAATGTATTGATAACCCGACGAAGATGGGAATGGGCCCATGAAGTCGATCCCCCACACATCAAAGAGTTCAACTTCCATTACATTGGTCATTGGCATCTCATGTCGTCTCGAGATATTTCCCATCTGTTGGCACCTATCACAACTTTGTACGAATAGATAGCAATCGTTAGATAATGTAGGCGATATAACCACTTTGTAATACCTTAGCCGCCATACGAGTCGGGCCGAAATGTCCCCGGAAGGTGAAGAATGGCATTGTTGTAGCTCTCTCCCATTCTTCGAGGCACGCATCGTCGAATGATGGTGTCGACGCACTCTTAAAGAGCGGGGGTCGTCCCCACATGTAGAACTTGACGTCATGGAGGAATTTTTCTTTTGATAGGATGATAAATCCGGAGGCAAAACCCTACAACCAAATAATTAACAAAATCGGCGTACCATGGGAATTTAGCTTGTAGCATCGAGGAGTTGCTCATCGAGGAATTCCTCCATAATTGCCTCTGTGATTTCTTTCTCCTACTTCTTGTATTCTAGTCTGGACAAGTGATCGGCTACTACATTCTCGCAGCCCTTTCTATCCTGAATCTCCACATCGAATTCTTGTAGCAAGAGAATCCACCGAATCGATCTCCCGATTTGGCATCCTTTTTTTCAAATAGATATTTAATTGTCGCGTGGTCGGTGTGGACTATCGTCTTAGTGCCAATCAAGTAAGAGCGAAACTTGTCGAATGCAAACATGATAGCCATCATTTCCTTCTCAGTGGTGGTGTAGTTTTGCTGGGCACTATCTAAAGTTCTACTCGCATAGTAGATGGCTCTGAACATCTTGTCTCTTTTCTGACCCAAAACAACCCCAACCGCAAAGTCGGCATCACACATTAGTTCGAAGGGCTAACTCCAATCCGGAACTACTAGAATCGGTCTTTGTCACCAAAGCCTTCTTGAGAATCTCAAAAGCACTCAAACAATCATCGGAAATATTGAAAGCGATCTTTTTCTAATAAGCGACTTAAAGGTTTAGTGATTTTAGAAAAGTCACGGATAAACCCTTCTGTAGAATCCGGCGTGCCCCAAGAAACTTTGAATGGATTTCTCGTTTGTTGGAGGTGGGAGTTTCTCGATTGCCACAACCTTCGCTCTATCAACTTCCAAACCTGCGAAAAGAAACTCGGTGGCCTAAAAAAACAATGCCATCTCTTACCATGAAATGACACTTTTCCCAATTTAAAACAAGGTTAGTTTCCTCGCATCTCTCGCAAAACTAGAGCAAGGTTATCCAAACAATGATCATATGAATCTCCAAACACGTAAAAATCATCCATGAAAACCTCCATTATTTTCTCAATGAAATCATGGAATATAGCCATCATGCATCTTTGAAAAGTAGCGGTGCGTTACAAAGTCCGAATGGCATCTGCGAAATGCAAATGTACCATAGGGGCTTTTGCCTATATTTTTAGCTTCACTGCAAGTGTACGGTGTAGTTTATAGAATAGGGTAAGCAAGGTCGTATCCACGGAGACTAATAAATTAGTGCGCTAAGTATTGAACCAAAATAGTTTTATTTTTATTTAGACGATCTTAATTTGATGATTGTTGTGGAGGTAAAGACAAGAATAACCACAAGAATACAAGATACTAAGAATAATGGAATTATCAAGAGAATGAAATGGATTCCCGGATTATAGTTTCAATTAATATTCCTCTTGTTGTCCGATTTAATCAAAGCCAAAGTTATTATCAATACTCCTATAAGACGATCACAAAGCTATTTTATCCTCCCTCTCGAGATGTATATAAAACGTAGATTGAAATACTTATGCTAGCATCTCTACTCAACATGAAGCATTCAACTCCCAAAAGTTTAAAAGATCAAATATCCTCACAAATATTTACAAACCTCTCGATTCATGCAAATATTTGTGTCGAGTATTCAAGATCTAATATTGAAACTCATCTCTCGAATTATGAATCAATATATCAAACAAGTTAAATCATTGATCAAGTGATAAAACAAGAATAAGCTCAAAATACTCAAATAGGCTTCAAGATAATAACTTCAACTAAGATTAAAACATTCAACAAGAGTTCAATTAATCTACTACCAAAACCCGGAAATCACAAGATGTTTAGCTACTCATTACAAATAAACAACTCATAGACAAATTGTTCATATTCATGACAAGCTAAAATGAAAGATTAAAGCACAAAGAATGAGAAAACTTAGGAAATGGATAATCTCTCGATTAATCTTCAATCCTCAAGCTCCGATTCGACCCGATTCTTCTCTTGATTCTTCCTTGATGAAGTTGAGCTATTTCTTGTGTTCTTGGGTCTTTTCCAGGACCTTTCCTCCCCTGGTGTGCACCCCAAGAAGTGGTATTTATACCCTTTTTAAGTCTAGGTCAATTTGTTGTCATTTTTGGAGTTTTTTTCGCAAGAACGCACGGGTCGTGCGCCCACGCACGGACGCTACCCGTGAGCCATCCGTGAAAAACATCCGGTCTGCAGGGGCGCACGTGTCGTGTGTCCACGCACGGGTTACCCGTGCGCCACCCAAACGTCCAAATTTTCTCGCGAGGTCTTCATAAGAATTGTAGCCCTTTCTCTTAGCTTTTCGTAGCCACTTTAATCACCTTAATATCAATTTTGTAGAGAGTTATGGCCAAAATACTAAATCCTGCCATCTTTGGAAATTCCATACACGTTTGGATGTTCCTTTTGATAAATCTCCTTGTTGTTTGATCATCCATGCTTCTTTTGACACACGACTCATCACTATGACTCTATAATCCATATAGTTGGCTTCCAATTGGGTGTAATCCCTCGATTCATGATGATTCTAGGTTGCAATGCTCGTATTTGTCACAAAATCACTCCAAATATCGTTACATTCCTACAAAACGAGCAAAGCGTAATATCTTTCCACAAAGAATGAATACAAACCATTTCATATGAGTTTATGCATGTCTAATCACCATTTTAGTCATATTTATACCTCAAAATACATGCAAAACTCACACCTATCGGGGGCATGTAAAGGTCGTCTTCTCTTGGTCTTCAGGGGCAATCATGATCTAATTATACCCTAATAACCATCGAAAAACAATAATAATCATATCCCGCCAAACGATCAATCATCATGTCAATAAAGGGGAGGAAAGTGATCTTTGCGAGTAGCATCATTTAACTTCCTATAATCAATACAAATTCTCCATCCGAGATGGGGAGACATTCATGGTGAATGGCCATAGAATCAAGCATTACTTGAGCGGGAGCAAAAGGAGGAGGTGGCACGCCACACATTGCTAGAGCCGTGATCGACAAAACAGCATCAAGCTATAGGCGTTCAATTTAGCGCTTGTTGGGAGGCAACCCAATGGTTTTGTTGTTTTATTTCTTCCCATGTTTCTTAATTTGTTTCCTTTCCCTTTTCTAAGTTAGGATTTAATTGCTTTCATAGGTTAGAAGTTTTCCTTATAAAAAAAATTGAAAAAATCAAAAACAAGGTACGGCATATAGCACGGGCAGCCCGTGCGCCATGCGCACGGCCCGTGCTACACCACACCTGAAGAGTTTGGCGTTCGGCCCCTAGCACGGGCCACCCGTGCCATTTGGCACGGCCCGTGCTTCTTCAGGAATTTTGGGCTCCAACCTTCGACCCAAAGACATGGGCGGCCGTGCCAAAAGAGCACGCCCGTGCGCCTACCTGTTGAGAGTTAAAAAACAGACGGGGGATGCAGAAAGTTGCACACAAACTCTTCCTCTCTCTCGCGCACAAACAAGAGACACTCCTCCAATTTTTTCGAAAATTTCTCCCAGATATCATCACTACTCACCTCCCACACTACTCTAAACACGGATTACACTTGTGAATTTGCTTGGAAGCAAGGATTTGGGGTAAATAGCACCTAGGGTTTCAAAAAAAAATCCAACTCTCTTCTAATTCTCGGAATTTAAGGTATGAATTGAAATTTTTATGTCAAATTTCTTGAGAATTGTGGACTAGGGTTGATATATAATGCTTGTGTGATACTTTAGCCATGATTTTAATTGAAATTTTCTATGGGGCATTTTATCGAACACCTTGTGGGTTGTTGAATTGTGATGAATTTAGTTGATTGCTTGATGGATTATACTTGTGCTAGATTGTTTAGGAAGTTAGGGGCTAGGATTCTCGCAATTATATTGGTATGTGAGTTGAAAGCTTGATTATGGATTGAATTGTTGAGATGGGCTACTATACTTCTAGTGTAATTGTTGTATTAATTCATTGTTTGTTTTTACTTGGCAAGTATGGATTCTCACGATTGTTTTGCCAGATACTAAATTGAAAACATGGCTGAACCACGACCGAACCGAGGTAGACGAGGTTGGGGAGCCGCGGCCGCTCGAGCGCCACCACACCCGGACAGCCCCGAGGCTTACGGGCTCACTATTGACGAGAATGACATACTGGATAGGTGGAACCGGCTCATCCCTCGTTCATTCGCACCTACACGCTACACCGACGATGAATGTACCCGAGCTCTCGGGATACACGAGGAGGTGTGGCAAATGTTTGATCGAGTTGGATGGACCGCATTCATGCAAGGGCGGTGGCCAACCTACAAGACACTCGCACTAGAGTTCTTAAGCACTGTTCAGGTCACGGAAACACGACCACGGAATGAGCCTCGAAAAATCCATTTCAAGTTGGGCAACGAATGGAGAAACGTCACTATTGCCGAACTGAATCGGATTTTTGGGGTACCATCGGATGCCCCATACCGAACGGCTGCAAATTACGACTCGCGTGCTTTTTGGCGATTGTTGACTGAAACCCCCGAAACAGGCCTCATGCAATACGCAGCACGCTCCTCCAAGGCCTCCTCACTCCGCAACCCCATATTCCGATACATTCAAAAAGAACGCCCATTTCGTGTTCGCCGGTACAACAATGGGGTATGCAAGCGGGAGAACTATACCTACTTTGGTGCATGCTCAACCGCACCCCTTATAACATGGCGGCGTACTTTGTGGAACACGTCATCTACGTACAACAACATGACGCGAAAAATACTAATTAGGGGAATGATAACCCCAATCGCACAACATTTTGGGGGGTTGACATAAACCGTATGGAACCGATTAGCGACAAACAAGCATTAACATGAGCGCCCCTTCACACCATGAAAATCATCGATGATGAGAGAGAATATCCTCTGTTTTCAACAAAAAGCTCGGGTCTTCGTTTCCCCTTCCTAACCCGACTCACAAAGAGAATTGATAACCAAATCAATCGGCTTATGTACTGGCGAGGAGCATATCGAGTCATGCGGGGTTTAGCGGCACGAAAGAGGCGAAGGGTAGGCTGGGTTACCCGACGAAGAAGACTTGGTCATGGAGGCGCGGAGTATGATAGACGAGAAGGGGGTTTGAGCAAGGCTTCCAACAGGAAGCTTCGATCGGGGCAACCCACGGGGACATCCCGATATTCGAGCTCCGCCAAGGCGAGGCGTGGGGGACAATATGATCATGATAGGTTCTCAGCATTTGAGGAAAGCTTACGGCAAAGATAGGAGTGATTTCCGTGCTTACCAAGAAGTCCAAGATCAAAGGTACCGGCCGCAGATCTTGTGGAACCAAGCACACGAGCGGCGGGAGTCAAAGATATTGCGGGCATTACTACGGATCGAGAATTGGCATATCTCCCGGGGCCACTACCCGCCGCCATCCCTACGGTGATCCGAGTCCTTTCCACACTTTTCATTGAAATTCTACCTTCTCTTGCATGAGCTATAATTTCATTCAAGTTTAGGGGGAGGTAGTATATTTTTGATGGGTGTGGCGTTTGCATTCACTTAGTTGCATGTAGAGCATATAGGTTGCATTGCATTAGATGTTTTAAATTTTTTATTTATGGTTTTAGCATGTTTATCGATTTAGCACGTTTATTGCTTTCCTAGATGATAGGGAGTGAGTTGACCGCTTTTGTATGTTTGTTGTGTTTTGATTGAGATCTTGACCTTGGGTGCATTTGCGAATTGATTTTTGTTGTTTTGAATTGGATGTTGAGTGTGAGTTGATCGGGTTGAAAATGGTTTACGTGGAGCATGTGATTATTGAATCTTGGTGAACATACTTTGAATTATGCACTTACAAGCTTGTGAGCTTTTGAGCACTTTTCGCTTTCATAATATGCGATCTTGTTTGTGATTGAGTGTGTCATTCATGTTTGATTTGAATTCTAGAACTTGCTATGGTTTCTCCGTCAAAGTCACATGTTGTATGCATTCATGAAAATGATTTTAGGCCATCTTTGTTAAGCCTTTGAAGCCTTTTGCCTACCTTTGATATTTGATTTCCCTAGTTAGCCAATTTGAGCCTATTGCCTGATTTTTGATAGCCACATTTTAAGCCTTCGAATCTTATGTAATATAAGCTGTTACCCGAGCTTAAGCGTATAGAATTGAGAAAAAGGGGATGAATAAAGGATTGAATGGAGGAGTGTCATAAGTCGAAAATGTGTACATGTTTGGAACTTGGGAAAAAGATGAAAAAGGAGAAAAATACTCACAAAAGTCGAAAAAAAACGATCGCAACGTGAGTCGGCCGAAATGAAAAAAATAGAGGTGAGAATCGTGATGTAAGGCGAAGGGAATAATATGTATGAAAAAGAAGGGAGAAATAGAAAAGTGAAGAGGATATAAGATGATTGGAAGAACATAGTCGAGTGGAATTGGAAAAAAATGGTTAGAAAAGAATAAAAGTGTTTTCCAATCTATACGCTGTGAAATGAGTCACTTTATCCATATTTCCCTACCTTAACCAAAGTGCCTTCATTACAACCTTAAATAAAGTCCTTTATGATTTGTGAATTGCAAACAAACGAGTGGCGGAGATGTGAGACGATTTGCAAGCATATTGTAATTCATCAACATTGATATGACTTGAGCGAATACACGTCCCTTATCATTCTAGTGAGAAGAGTATACACTTTACCCTTGAGAGGCGTGATTTGAAGTGTTTTACTTTGATTTTTATAAACTTGTGCTCCGTGTTAACTCTTTGAAACTTGGTTGATTTGTGCTTGATGTCTATGGATAGATGACATGAATTATGATGCGGTGTTCTTGAGTTGCTCTTCTTTTCCCCGATTGTGTTATCTTGTGTATAAAGTGTTGTTGACGGATCACAATGATTTAAGTTGGGGGTTTGATTGACTGGTATTTTGCATGTAGTTTGGGCTTAATATTGACTAGAATGTGTGGATATGCATGCGTTATATGAGTAAATTGGGTATTATTCTTGTTTTGTGGAATTAGATTACGGTGTGCTCGTTTTGTAGGAATTTATCTATATTTGTAGCATAATGGCAATAATTCGGGCATTGCAACCGCCAATACTTGACATGAGTGACGAAGTTTGGAGTCGAATCGAGAAGAAGTTGGACGAACCGGGCGAGAAACGGAAGAAAATAGTCTATGTGCGTATTGTTCCCGGTGAGCACGGGCGGGCGTGCTCAAGACAAACGGCCGTGCTCAACCCAAATATGAGGACTCGAGGTTCGGCCTAGGGCACGGGCAGCCCGTGCCATATGGGCACGCCTGTCTCTCGAAGGAAAATTACAAATTATTCGGCACCCAAAGACGGCAAGACGGGCGTGCCAAAGGGTACGGCCGTGCCGTGTTGCGGAAAAAAGAGAGCTTATCCAATTTCAACTAGGTTTCGACCGAACGTAGTACAAATAGACCCGGGGCAGCCACAAACAAGGACACGCCCGATTTTTACCCTAGAAACCAGAGAAAAGAGCGATTTCCCACCGGATACTTGAGAGATTGATCAAGACCGCAACCACACCTTCGAGGATTGAAAGATAGATCGAGAGATCATCGTCATCCCCGAGTCACTCATTCCATCGTATTGTATTTCAATTAGTTAGATTTGGATTATGAATAATTTGTCTATGAATTGTTTATCTTCGATGTCGGCTAAACATCTTGTGATTCCCGGGTTGGGAGTAGATTAATAAACACTTTTATGTGATGATTAAGGATAATTGAAGTTAATGTTTTCTTTCTCTATTCAAGTACTTTGCTTTAATTCTTGTTTTATCAAAAGGCCTTTGATCTAAACTTTTTCGATGTATTGATTCATAATTCTAACCGATGAGTTTCAATACTAGATCTTGAGTACTTGACACAAATAGATTGCATGATTGAGAAGTCTGTGAATATTTGTGAGACCTTATAATCTTTTGAACTTTTGGGAGTTGAATATCTCATGTTGAGTAGAGATGCTAACATAGATATTCTAATCAACGCTTTTACATACATCTCGAGAGAGGGTAAATTACTTTTGTGATTGGTCTATAGATAATAATATGTTTAACCTTGGTTTGCTTAACTGAGCATAAAAGTGGGATATTAATTGAAACCATAACCCAGGAATCCATCCATCCATACTTGATCTTTTAATCGCTCTTTTTTTTTTGATAATTTAGGATTAATTTCGCTTTAGTATTAACAAAACCAATCCATCACATGATTCGATTGTTTAGATAAAAATAGGACTATTATAATCTAATACTTAGTACATTAATTTATTAATCCATGTGGATTCGACCTTGCAAACCTTATGCTATAAATCGATCCGTACACTTGCGGTGAAGCTAAGAAAATAAAGCGAACAGACCAGTTCATCAATTCTTGGGAATTCAGTCACACGCACAAAATTTGGTCTCCATCTATGTCAAGATAAGTATATCAAAGATATTCTTGCTCGAGCATCTATGGAAAATGCAAAAAGGTTTCCCACTCCTATGGTTACATCTCATCATCTATCAAAATCGATGGCATGCCCACTATTGATCCTTCTTTTTTTCGAAGTATCGTAGGTGCCCTTCAGATGTTTACACTCACACGTCCTGAGCTTGCTTATAGTGTTAATAAGGTTTGTCAATTTATGCATTGTCCTTTTGATTCCCATTGGAAAGTTGTAAAGTGTATCCTTCGATATCTTGTCGGATCCTCAAACTATGGTATTCATTTTACCAAATGCTCTTCTCTTAAACTTACGGGATATTCTGATTCTGATTAGGGTGCCGATGTTGAAGACCGAAAATCTGTTACGGGGTTATGCATCTTCTTAGGAAATAACATAGTTTCTTGGTGCTCCAAGAAACAAACTTCAGTCTCCCGATCGAGTATTGAAACCGAGTATCGAAGCCTGGCTAATGCTACTGCTGAAATACGATGGATTCAAAGCTTACTTGGTGAGTTAAACATGCACCCTCCTTCAACTCCTATTGTTTTGGTTGACAATCAAAGTACCATTGTAATTGCCTCAAATCCTGTTTTACATGCACACACCAAACATGTTGAACTCGATGTTCATTTCGTTCGAGAATTGGTGGCTAAAAATTATTTACGCGTCCAATTTGTTCCCTCCGCTGATCAAGTAGCTGATATTCTCACCAAGCCTCTAAGTTGCCAATTTTTCACTCGGCTGCGGCAAAGATTACAAATTTGGCCTCTCACCTCGCTCAAATTGAGGGGGGATGATAGAGGAGATGGTGCAAACACCCCTCATGAACCTGGATAATATTTCTGCAATACTTGGCACAAATGATAAGGAATATTCCCTGACACATCCAACTCCTATATACCACTATACAACAATCAATGTCTAACACATAATGGTAGGAATATTCTCTGACACATCCACCATTGTACAACTAAGAATATGCATTCTAGGTTTATAGATAATCTAATTTATAAGCATTATCTGTAGCTAAGAATATGTATATAACGAGCACTATGTATTGAACATTAATCATCAATCAATGGAAATGCTCAGATTTCAAAACGTCTTCATTATGTCTCTTAACTTTATATTTTCTGTACTGATTTGCAATTCTTACATGTTTGTCAGTCCACGCTCTTCTTGTTGATCATACTTGGATTGTCATTATACTAAACTCTAGGTCCAAATACCCCGGCCCAAGTGTCAAGTCTGATTTATCATCAGAACTTTTTCCTTGATTTTTTTCTTTTTTGATGAGTACTTTTTCCTTGATTTGATCCAGCAATAAATTTTAAAAAATATTTTCTTTTATATGATTGCAATTAAGAAGGCTTATTAAGAGTTTTGTTCGTTTCTTCAAAGGATCGAATTTTGAATAAAATATAGACTATGAATACATTAATATATTTAATTTTTTTCATAAGTGGTCGATCCTAAAATTGCTCCGCCTCCCTGAAAATGTCCTCCGCCTGAACTCAATCGTAGACCTGCACAAAAGGGGGCCAGAGGATAGCTCCGACGTGCCCTCTCCGATGCTTAAGTCAGATTAGTATTCATCAAGAAAGCAAAGTATAAAATGGATGTAAAAAGTGTGATTAGGGTTAGAATGAGCGTGGACTTGAGTTTTTATAGCTTTGCCCTAATTAGGATTTCCGTAAAATCCAGAATTTGTTATGATTTGGTAACATAACCATGATTAGGATAAGATCGAATCTTCTGAAACATAGGGCTAATGAATAGTTCGGTAGGTCGAGCTGATGTCGATTACTTCATGTCATCACCTCAGCTACGTTGTCTTGAAACTCAATAGCCCTAATACCCAAAAGACCTAAGCACGGCCTTCTGGTTTAAACCTCGCGATAACCTTGACCTCCTACTCAAGCCATCTAATTTGCCCGCAATTAGCTCATCAGTTCATCAGTTCGGCATGTTGTAAAATATTTTATTTCATTCCTCTTTATTAACCCAGTCCATCTAATAATTTTGCAGATTGGTCCAACTACCAGATCTATTCAGTTCAGCCTATTTGCCAGAGCTCTTAAGTTCGACCCTATTATAAGAGATCCTAAGCTCGGCCCACTGGACCAACCTATATCATCCCTTATCAATAAGTTTTGACAAATGGAGGGTGATTTTTAACTCAATGATTTGACTTTTGTAATTGGGTAAACTTAGTGCTAGAAAACCCTTAAAGTGCATTTTTATCCAAATAAACCACATTAAGAAAACCATATCACACTATTCTTTCATTTAAAAAAAGAAAATCAATTGTTGTGACTAAACTTTCTCTCACTACTACCTCTCTTTTCTCCACCCACTCTCTAAAAAACCCTAAAACTTTTAACTCTTCCCCTCATTCCCCATCCCACCCCCCCCCTTCCCCCCTCCTCCTCCTCCTCCTCCTCCTCCTTCCCCTTATCCCCTCCCCTCCCCAACGATGTTTCATGATGGAGCCAATGAAGGTATATCCTTGTGTTATCCTGAGGTGATCGGTTTTCCGATCGAGAGTGGAGAAGCAAGTCGAAATCGAGCTACAAAGAGGAGAGTTAGAGCCGGTAGGTGATGGGTTGCTTGGTTATTGCGGTTGAAAATCGGGTGAGGGAGAGGCATTTTTCTTTTCCTTTTTTTTTTTTTCGATTTTTCTGTTTTTTTTTTTTTTTTGTCTTTTTTACCGGTTGATTTGCGAAACTCGTAGGCGGTCGGTAATTTCGGGCTTGCGGTGCGTGTAGTAGCTCGTGCCCTGATTTGTTCGAGTTGGGTAGTCTCCCTGTGGAGTGCTTTAGTCCTCCTTTCGGAGGTGGTTTAGTTTCCTTTGGAGTTCTTAGTTTTTATTTGTTTTTAGTAGTTTCTTGTTTTGCTCCCTCGAATTACGGTGATTTTACCTCTCGTGCGGAGTTCTCCCCCGACATGTATCAATGTATGTATGTTCAAGGTGGCCATTTGCCGTTAGCGGTGTAAGTTTATTTGAGTAATGAATATATTTCTATCGTTTAAAAAAAAAAATCAATGTTAACTTTGAAACTAATGCCTTCAAAAAAGTTTGTAACTTTGGGACTTAATTATTACTAAACTTTTTAGATTAAAAATTAATAAATCGAATTTTTGGATAGAAATTTTTTGTTGGGTTAATTTGCATTAATCTAAACAAACAAAAGATTCGCAAGCAAAAAAGCGTCATGAAGATGGAACACTTGAATTGGGGATGTTTGTCTGTGTTTTCATTTTTATTTTAGTTTAGTAGAAGTTTTCAAATTGTTTTCATATTTATGTAAAAATAGAGAATGCCTTTGGATGAATGATTTGTGATAGTAAAATTACAGCTATGAAAATGAATATATATTTGGTTAGTTGTGGTTTAGCATATTTTGATTAGAAATGAAGTTTTATTTGATTATACATTATCATCGCGACATTACTTTCATATATATTCCTGGCCCAACACCTTGTTGATGGGCCTTTGGTGAGCACCTCACGGCCCGGTTCTATTTCCCGAAAAAATTGTAGAGCTTATGATCCATTAAGCCGAAGTCTTACTCTTAGATAACGAAAGATTTGGTAACTTAAGATTCCAGGCTTCCAGCAGGACACAGAAAATGACATGCACTTGCGTCTCATTTGGTAAAATGGATGGGATTTTTTTTTTTTTTTTGAGAATAAAATGGATGGGATTAGATAAGCCTTTAGGATTGAAAATGATTGTACTGTTTATTAGATTATATAATATAGTGTAATATTGTGATTGGGATTTGTGATTAGTAATTGTATATTTTTATAGTGAGTAACAATTTTCTTTTTTGCATTATTGATTGTGTGGGATTATTTTGTAATTGACAAATTTGCCCTTACATTATTTTTAATGGCACTCCAACAGTTGGCAGCAGAAAATATATGTAAGTTTTAGGGGCAAAATTGACATTACAAAGCATAGGATAACTCAACGTTAACTATCACACCAAGTACCTGTGATTATTAATCACTTCAAATTAGGATACAATAACGGGCTGAACCAATTCATAGCGGGCCTGAAACAAAGTTACCAAACAAAAATCTGGGCATGATTATCCACCTTATTAGACCTTATCATATTTCCCAAACTAGCCGTTGAAATCTAGTAATTAATCATGTAATGGATTCTCCAAATTAAAATCAAATCAAATTAAAATCCACGAATAAAACGAGTAGGTCTAATTTTTGAGGAAAGTGGGATTGAAGCCCTAATCCTATTGAAAATGTGATTAATTAATGGTCAATTTAGCTTATTTTCTACTCCGATCAAGACTAGGAACGTACCCCTATAGGCTATATATAATTGGATATTCATTCTTACTTTCGCTCTAAATATTTCAAACTCCATACTTAATTTGGTGCTCCATCTTTTTTATTCACTTTATTTATTATTGTCAAGATATTGAAACCACGGTTACGTCGCAACATGGCCGTGCTTTCCAACAAATTCCATCGCTTATTGAAGAAGATGATCAGGAGCTTCATGAATATTGTCGATCACACCCGTGGCGAATACGATAAGGAATATTATCCGGCTCCTAGAGGATACGTTCCAATATATGTCGGAGAAGAAGAACGTAAAGAATATCTGGTTCCGACAAGGGTTTTGAATACCCCGGCCATGGCAACTATGTTTGACAAATACGAGGATTATAATATGAGTCCCTTTGGGCCATTGACGGTGCCGTGCTCCCCGAGGACTTCGAGCATGTTCTCTGTTGTGGCCTTGACCAGATGTACATGTTAGAGATGAAGAGTACTACTTATTGACAATCTTTCAATCTTCATCTTGTTTCGATCTTCTTTAGTTAGGCGCTATGGTGATTTTTCTTGTTTTTTTTTTTTTTGTGCAAGGAAACAATAACAAATTTATTTTTATCTAGCTTGTTTAATATATAGTTTTTATTCTTGGATGTTTAATTATGGTTTGATATTCTAAATCAATGTCGCGTACATTTAGTTGAATTTTTGTTACGTACGAATCAAGAAGATAGGGATTTGGTATGTAGGTTTATACGTAAGGTTTAATCATTACAAAATAAAGTTTTATCAATTGGTCTGTGTTATTGATTTACTATCTCGATTGTTGTTAATTTCAGAACTTTGTTTTACTTGTAACTTGGCTCCAATCACAATATGGAGGGATTTCCAGAAAAATTAAATTAAGTGCACCTCTTACTTTACTAAAATTAATATATATCCAAAAACTGTAAAAAAGAAAAAAAAATATGTTTGGGGCTTATTTAACAGAATATTGTATTCGTCCCAAATTAACACTTTTGGAGTATTGTTTGGAGTATTGTGTGGGTAGGGCCAGTCGCAATGACTAGTGTTATATATTTTGTTAGACTATTATGTTGAATGAATGTACTTAGTTATTAGATTATATAAATCCTAGCATTGTTTAGAAAGTTGTCTTAGTAAATATAAGGGTTGATCATTTTGTAGTAAGTCAAAAATTGAAAAGAATCAAGAAAACGTCTGCGCTTCTTATTAACAAAAATATATCTCTCTTATTCCAAATATATAATTTCTAAATGATCCAACAATAAATAAAGATTTGTTAGAATTTTGTGGTGTATTTGTAATAATATGTTAAATTAGTTATTCTGATTATTATAAAAAAATAATAAACCGTAGGCGCCACTCAAAATGCGTCTACACTTCTGACATTAGAGAAAAGAATTTTATTGTATTGTGCGGCTAGAGGAACACATTTTTCTTGTGTAATTAAATTTGTGTTGGGATAGATCAATTTTATTGTAGTGATTCAATGTTGCATATACATTCTGTTGAATTTTTATTACAAATCAAGAAGATAGGGATTTCGCTTGTAGTATTATATAAACTAAGGTGTAATCATTACAAAATAAAATTTTATCAATTGTTCTCTGGTGTAGATTGACTATGTCGATTGTTTAATTTCAGAAATTCGTTTTACAACATGCATGGAGGGATTTTTCAATAACCCAACACAAACACAAGTCACGAACATTAACACGACTAACACAAATTTAACTATGTTACCAATTTGTCTTAAAAATAATATCATATACTCCCAAATTTGCCTCAATACAAAGTATATTTTATTTTATTTCAATTTGATGTATTTGAAACATAATCCCAAATTGACCGGAAACTAAATACGAATATAACTCGATGACCCAAGGGCCAAGTTGTCATCTCTACAAAAAAGTATAGATAAAAAAGTTGGAAAAAAATCGTTTTTCTTTCATGTGTAATATAAGAATATAACACATAACACGAAAGAATAATTTATCAACAAAGTATTATATTTTCATTTTGCATGCATGTAGTAACTCTTTTAGAAAGAATTGAGGCTGTAAATCTCAAATAAGATCACAATATGAATACTATATACGAAAAGTTACTATTATGGGTGGAAATAGGACATGCTACTTCCATCAAGGGCCTATGGCCCGGCCTACTAAGTGATTGGTTTGGCTTGGCCTATTTAACAATTGGGTCAGACTTGGGCCTTTTATAAAGCCTATTTAAATAGTTGAGCCAGACCCGAGTCTTCAGAAAAGCCTTTTAAGCTCAACAGACCAGCTTATTTAAAGCCTACATATAATATATATATATAAATAAATAATATTATATATATAACATATGTATGTATTATATTATATATACATATTGAAGATATAAATTGTATTAAAAAATTACATATATCTTATATATAAATATAATATAACAACACTAATTAGACACTTATTTGGAATTGTTATTGTTATGGACTTATCGGATATTGTACGATCATATTTATGTACTTTGGAGATGTAGCGTAATGGATTCTATTGTCATGTGCATTTTGGTTTATTACATTATGAATCTTTTGTTTGTTTCATTACGAATCTTGTATTGACTATCATGATATTGTCATGTGTTTTTCGTAGTTTATAATTTTTTTTTAAAATGGACTTTGATAGGCTTAAACAAGCTTTAAATAGCTCTAGGCTTGGCTTTTTATGTAAAAAGACTAGGCCAAGCCTATGAAAAAAGCCTATTAGAGATAATAGGCCAGACTTGGGCCCAAATCCAACAAAAAGGCTCGAGACCTTCCAACTCAAAACCCTAGGCAGGCCCATTTCCATCCCTAGTTACTATTACGATGATAAATTAACCGCTCTCACTATTATGAGGGTTACTTGTTTGGAGGTAAAATATTGTGGTATATAATTTACAAACTTGAAGTTTTAAATTACTACTCTATACATAGATATACTCAAAATACATTAAATGTATTTATATATATAGAATGCAAATTTTATTATACCAAAAAAAATGAAATATTATATAAACATGTATAAGTATAGAAAATAAATTAAGTTTATTATTTCGAATGTGAAAGACCTTTGGATATTAATCATATAGAAAACAAGGTTAAATTTAATATTACAAATTTTCAGGTTATTCCTAATATTTTTAAATCTCACTCAATCCTCCGTAATATGGCAGTGTAGTAGACTAGCGAGAGCACAAGCAGTCCAAATAATGTGCATATGGTATTTAAGCCCTAATCCTTTGAAATTAGGATTAATTGGCGATCCATAAGCTTATTAATTTTCTATTGGGCAGATAATGCCACCCCCATCAAGAGTAGGAATCCACCTCTATATATACACTTCAATTCTTTCATAGTTTCGTTCCATAAATTTTTCAAATCCATAGTTGGTTCTTTATCACTCCTCTTTCTATATTTCCTTCATTCAATCTAAAAGAATTCCGAATTCCGAAACACGTACTATGGCAGTACTAAATATTCGGCTCAAATTTCAGCGCCTGTTGAAGAAGGTTAGCCTCAAGATTAATATTGGCGATGACAATATGGGTTACAAGAAGTTATTGGAGAATACTAATGGAGATGACCACAAGGAATCTCGTATTCCACGAGGATTCATACCCATTTACGTCGGAGAAGACAGCAAAAGATACCTTGTTCCTACAACGGCCGCCAATTCCCCCGTCTTCGTAGCGATGCTTGACAAATATCAGGACGATATCAACCCCTTTGGGCCTTTGATTCTGCCGTGCTCCACCGAGGCCTTGAGCATGTCCTCCGTCGTGCCATTGAGCAGCAGAGTCATCGTCGTTAGAGAATCTTGTATGTTTTGATTTTTCTTTTAGTTAGGCGCTCAGGTTTTGTGTGCAATTAGGAGCAGTCTTGATAAAGTTGTAAAGTATTAATAAAATTCCACCTAAGGGATAAATACACGTAAACGAATTATTCGTTTTCTTTGTAAATTCTTGTTCAATTTTAGCATGCATGTAAACAAATTAATTGCTGATACGAATCAAGGCGCAGCACTTTATTAATGGCGCTTAACCAGTATTAACCATCATGAAATTAAATGAGGTTTTATCATGAACCTCAGAATTGTTATACTAGCTAGTACTTATTTCTGTATATATTTCAATTGTATATATATTTAAAATACATTTTATCTCTTAAAAAACTTATATAAATAATATATATGCATGTGATATGCAATGAAAAATCCAAATTGCAGTTCTTTTTCTCAGATTTTGAATAAATGCGAAATATTGTTATTAAAAAGGAAAACTAGTTCACTGCTTATCTAGGAATAAACAAAAGTACTGCATCTCTTTCTTTACAAGAATATAGTAATTAATCATGTTACGAATATAGTAGTAGTTGAAGGAAAATTGATAAATTCCAAAAAGAAATCGAAAGATCTTGGGTTTGAACCCCTGGTAAATACTCTTAAAAGGGTGAGTGATAGCTACAAGCTCGTGGTGAAGCCCTAATCCTATTGAAAATGGTTTATATTAATGGTCAAATTAGCTTATTTACTACTCCGAACAAGACTAGGAACGCACCCCTTTGTTTCAATTTTCTTTAGTTCGATCGGCGTTATATATGGTATTTTTTTGTGTGTGATCTGCAAGGAAACAAATTATAACTAGGGGTGTCAATATGGGTTGGAGTCCGGTTCATGGGTCCGGGTTCGCGAGGTTGGCGTGTCGAAACTGCCGACCGGACCCGACTGTTTAATTATTCGTGTCGAATATTGAACCCGACCCGACACGCTTATTTCATAGGTAACCGGACCCGACCCGTTTAACCCATTTAATAAAGTTATTTTAATATTCATTTAATATTTTTAATCAAGAAATTTATTTATTTTCAAAATCAATCACTATCTCACGCTATTCGATCAATAAACAATATTACAATTCACAACAAAACGAGAAAGAAATAAGATAATTGCTTAAAATGCATACCATACTAATTATATTTTGAGGATAATATTCAAAAAGACATGCATAATAATAACAAATACATAATTAAGGAGGTTTTATCATTTGAGTTTTAAAGATATGTCTTGTTTGTTGTTTTTTTCTTACAATTAGTTATTTACTTATTTTTTTAAATTCACAAACGGGTTAGACGGGTTAAACAGGATCATAGTAGGTTGACCGGACCCGACCTATTTAATTGGCGGGTTAGTCGGATCCGACCCAATTTCGACCCGGACCCACGAAGCTTGGACCCATACCCATTAATTTCGTGTTAGGTTCAGTATCGGGTTTTGCGTGTCGGGTCCTAAATTGACACCCCTAATTATAACAGATGTATTTTTCTTGTGTAAAGTCTTTATTCGTGGATGTTTAATCTTTTGACAGTCTAATTCTCGATGTCGGCTTACATGCAGTTGACTTTTTATTCCGATTAATCAAGAGATTTACTCTCTTACAGGACTGTCTTCCGAATTCTCATCATATAAAATATTTTGACCGCCTTACCATTTTGGAGGTAAAAAATTTTGTTATAAAAGTTACAACTTAAAAGTTTGAAATTACAAATACGTGCTACTCGGCTGTTTGGGGTATTTATACATACGTAGTCTGTAGATTTAGGAAGATTGGTATTCTTCGGCCTTCACAAGTCCACATAATATCATCATAACAAAACCTGAGGTGGGCTCATAGGACCATATCTTCTCATTACCAATTGCATATATTTATATCCGCAAGAGATCAAATATTCGGATCCATCTGCTATTAATTTGAATTTGGGCCGGCTACAGAGTTATTTGTATAAATATTTCAAAACCCAATCTGTTAATTTAAAACAATATTCTTTTCTCAGGAAAGGCAAAATAAACCACAGTAATAGATCCTCAAAAATTCCAGCCAAATTGAGCGAAATATGCTAACAAAACAAAAACAAGAATTAACACCGCAACTAAATACTAATGTTTAAATCATAAACTTCACTTATAAATACTCCATGTAGTCATCCAAAAAAAGAAAAAAAAAATCGAAAGCCTGTGATTTCTAGACAACCCCATCAGAAGTTTCTCAAACATCTAAAATGTTTACAACCAGAAATAAGATTTAGTATCTTATCAGTCATGACTATTGTCAGCCTCTTTAAAGTCCCCTCACATATAGAATCCTAGATTTAACCGCATAAATTCACCGTCAAATCTCTAAATATTTAAGATAAAAAATACTGACTAGATTTAGTGCTCCTCAATAGGTATAGAGATATTAATGTCAGGAGATGGTCTCTGATCGGAACTTGGCCCCGAACCGTTCCAATCAGAAGTATCAGTAGACGCAGAATTTGGGTTATCCTGACTTTGTACTGGCAATTGCGGATTTAGCATCGGATAGATGTTGCTTTCTGGTGCTGCCTGTGATATTGGTATTGCAGCTGTGACTGTATCCGGAGCAAACTGGAAAGAAGGCGAAGCGATATTCTATGTACATTTGGTTGCTTTCGTTTGGGCATCTTATAACCGTTTGTACGAAGCTTCCAATCACAATCTGGCAAAGGTAAATCAAAAAAATATGTATACATTGCCGTAAAGACATTAGCATAAGAAACATGTTTTACTTGATGAATCGAAAAAAGTGGGACAATTTATCTCTGATTTGCATCGGTTATATTTGTTACCTGGATTGGATTAGCAGCCATAAGAGAACCAGCTAGACAACCACCGATTACACGACCATCAGGGCTGGCCAATGTAACACTTAATCCGCCTGTCCGGCTTTTAATCCCACCACTGTCGCAGATTGTGTATGATCCCGTGAGAGATAAAATCTCAAATCGCCCCTGCATGAATCAGAGATGTTCCAGAGTAAACACAACATTTTGAAAAGAAAAAAAAAGACAATCATAATTTAATTACAGTGTCTAGCTAATGTAATCATCTAAAATTGCAAGGAGATGGAACAAAAAACTGGATTACGCAACACCACAAAAAGAAAAGGTAAAAAAGGTAAAATTTTCTTACTGAGATGCTATTTCTTGTTATGGAACATAAAGCTCACACGAAAACATTTGACAGCACTTTTGCTAAGCACATTTTACATTGAGCTATTATCAAATATCATTGAGATATTTTTCTAAATAAGAATATTAGAAAGAGGCACATTATGAAAATGGTAATCGGAACACCAAGCACAAACATAAAGCCGAAAGCATTCTCAACTTGGACCAGTGCATGAAAATGGACATATAACAGATCTAACAAAAAATTAAACTCCTCCATATTTTATTCTCCATGTGAATTGCACTCACATCCACAAACTATGAAATTGACACAATCTGTAAATCATCATTCTAACAATAATATATATGCCAAAAGCAATGAAAGCATTCAGCTTTAACCCAAATAGCTAGAAGACATCAAGACACATACAGACATTGTATAACTCCATTTTTGAGGAATGAATTACAGAAAACAATGCTACAAACCAAAATCTTTCCCTTTCTCTTCTGCCGAGCAAAAACCAAAATGTAGCCTGAAAATGGTGTTCATAGTTGAACAAACAGATTGAAAAGGAAAGAATCAAGTCTAAGAGCTTATAAGTTCCCAAAATAATATGTTAGGAGCTTATAAGTTGTTTTATAAAAGTTGGGGAATCTCATCTTATTTTCAAAATATATTAGACCTTATTTTAACAACTTACTTTAATTTTGACCATTTTAATTACAAAACTGTCATTATTAACATCTTATAAGCTCTATCATCTTACTTCATCCAAATACATTAACAACTTATTTTCAAAATAAAATCTTATAAACCTTTAAAAACATCTTATAAGAGATAAAAGTTTATAAGATGTTTGGGTAAATAATTTTTTTGATATCTAACTTGGACTACTTGAAGATTTAGTCCTCCAAGTAGTCACCTTCAAATTTTGGTTCAATATATTTAAAAAATTTGGACATTTAGTCCGACTTTGATTGAAATTGTGTAATTTTATCGGAAATTGTTGACTATAACTGAGGAGGTACAAACATGTCAATTTTTTGGGAAAATTGTGACCTAAGCTCTGAAATCCCCAAATTTTACGGTCAATTTTTGCACAAAATCACCAAAATTCCTAAAATGTTGAGACACATAGGTGACCCACTAACCCTAGTCAGCAATTTCGGTAAAATTATAGAATTTTGATCAAAATCGGACTAAATGTCCGAAATTTTAAAAATATTGGATCGAAATTTTAAGGTGACTAACTAGAGGACTAAATATCAAAATAGTAGTCCAAGTGACAGGACCAAAAAGACTAATTTCCCTAAGATGTTTCAAATAAACTCAGCCAAACACTCTCTAGATATGATGAAATTGTTGGACCATATGTAGACTTTCTCTCAGAACTAATTCTGAAAGAGCATTACCTCGTATGTCAACAGACCCCCAGATGAACCAGGCTGGCGAATTGTAACATTGGAGACAGATCCATTGGCAGAAAGGACACAAACCCCTCCAACACCCTTCTGAGCAAATGTAAGAATCTTCCCCGCAACATCCTGCAAAGTATTAAAATTCAGTATAAAAAAGAAAAACACAACTTCATTTCATCTTCAATTCCACTCACGGGTAATTGACTTGTGTATACAAACTTCCAAATTAAACCACACAAATTTTAATTGATTTATTCTGCAAAATTAATATAATAATTTTTATATATGTGTAAATCATCCGTAGTGCGATTGGAATAGTAAATGCGAAAGAAGATCACATCAGCATTTTTAAGAGCTGAAAATTTTGTCATTACCTCTCCTGTATATACTGTGACAACATGAGGTGTAAAATCTCCTCCAGCTGTCTTTGCAAACAATTCACCTACACAGACAAAATTTCTCAGAAGAAATAGACTCAACTTTGGAACATTGGAAAAAACTTCTCTAAAGGTTGACCACGGTCAACATTTTCTCCACAATAATTAGAAAAACTAGAAATAATAGAGCTGTTCTGAATCTTATACGAGAAGACAAAAAGAAAAAGAAAATACACAAGAAAGAAAAATGAGTAATATCCCAGAATAGTTAAAACATGCTAGAAATTTTTTCATTTCCTTGGTACAATTAACATAAACCAAAACCCTAATTTTTTTAAAAAAAAAAAAAAACTAATTTGCAAATGTAGCAGTGAGATTGTTTAAGAACTGACCCAGAGAAGCAAGAGCGTTCCAGTTACCAGAACCCGAAGGCCCTCTTTTTGACCCAGACGAATATTCATAAGACGGAGGTGTCGATAAAGTGAAGCCAGGCTGCGCCGCCGCAACCGGCGGTGATTTCACATACGCCGCATTTAAATTCCCATCTGAGTCATACTTTCGCGGCCTGCCTCTCTTCTTTTTGCCCATCATTAACTGACCACTTCCACCGCCCACACCAATGGGCCCACCCCAATAACACCGCCGCCGCTTTCGATTACTCCACCACCACCCACTGGTAGCGCCGGTGAGCTTACCATTCCGGCATTTTTCTCCATACTGATATTCACTGCCGTATTTATGATTCCCGGAACCATCCCACCACCACCAGCAGCAGCGCCGCTGTCTTCGCCGCCAAAACCGCCGCCGCTTGATGGCGGTGAGTCAATCTCTGAATTAGAACCCGGAGAACCAGATTCGGTGCTCTCCTTGTCTTCCATTTCCATGCTTCCTTCTAATTGCAATATATGATGATAGGAAGATTTGTGAATTAAATTGATTTTTGTATCCCAGAAAATATAGATGAAATTAATAAGAAATTTTTGAAAATTTTGATAGGTGGACAAATGGCGCCAGAAAATTCAATGGATTATGAGGATTTTGTGTAATTAAGAGCAGCTGTTGCCTTGTTTTCTTAGCTGTACATTGTTTTTGGTGAAAGTTAGTAAAGTCCTCCATTAATGGTTTGGTATGAAAAAAGCTACAGAAAAGGGAAAAATAAAAAGAGGGGGGGATAAAATTTAAATAAGTAATACATTAAAACTTATCCCTTCAAAAACAAATTAAAACTTATGATTATTTTTTTATTGAGCAAGATTAATTTATTAACAAATTTCGATGCACCAATATGAGCAAACTTTTAAGGGTTGTATGGTGTTATTTTGTCAGTATATTTTTTTCTTGGGAAATAATAATTTATTAGAAATTGATATTTTTAAAAAAGTTTTTTTACTATAACATTAATTGATGAAAGTTTTTTACTATAACATTAATTGATGAGGTATCCGTATGACTCCCCACATGTCCAAATTGTCTAAATCACATTCAGTATCTGAATTTAAAAATTGACGTACATTTGTAATGAGAATGGGTGCGATATTTATAGATTTTATAAATGAGTTATTATCCCATGTTTAATTATGGGCTAATCCCATAAGATTAAGACCCGATAATTAGTAAGAACGTTAATGGGTCCGGGTAAGACATAGACCTATTCGAGACCCATCCTATTTGGGCTGGTTTTATTAGGTCGGGACTTGGGTATTTTTTTTCGAGATCCGGACCGATCCATTTAAATTTTCTATTATTTAAAAATTTAGTATATATATTTAATGATTTTTACTTAAAATATATAAGCTTATAGCATTTAATAAAAAATTAAGGTTTTTTAATATTTTTAGATTATTAATGGGTTTAACAGGTCTACCTATTGGGTCTAATTCATGGGCAAGTTTGGATTCGGGTCTTTACAAATCTTAGTGGGTAGGTTCTAGGCGAACCCGACTTGACTCGTTGACATCACTAATAGAGAGAAATATTGTAATATTGTATTGAGTCTTACTAGATTTAAATTATTATAATAATATGTATTATTATTAGTATTATTATATTGAAAACATAGTGTGAATCCTTGGACACTCTTATGTAAAAGTCCATTTAGAAATAAAATTTTTAATTAGTGACTTCTAAAAGCTTTCAATTATAACATATTCTAAAATGACCTTTTGGAATAGTAATTTATCGAAAAATTCATTTTAATTAACAGGTGCTCAAAAAAACAAACACAATATCTCATAATTTATCAAATTGTTGCTTCAATTAGCAATTAAAATCCTTACTATAACAAAATAATATTGAAAATTATTTGTATTAATATCTCAATATCTATACTAAAAATATATCTCAATATACATCTTTTTCCCAATAAAACTTCTAAGAAGATTTTTAGTTTTCACACATTCTTAACACTCGTTAACATTATATATCTTTTAAAATAATGTGTACAGAGTAATCGAATATTAATTATTACCCCAGAATGGGGTCTAACTCATGTCCCCATAGCAAATAATGTTTTTTTATTTTTATTTTTGAACATAAATTTATTTATTTTTATATATGGGCATTGACAGTGTATAATTGTTTTGTTGACCCAAAAGGGGCAAGCAATGATAAATGTAATATAACAACATTAGCTAAATGGGGGCAATTTTACTTTTAGGGCGACAAAAGCTTGAACCACCATTTACTTCGAATAAAAAGCGTATGAACTAACAATAATTGACCAGCATTTGCAATTAAGTATTAATGCCATAAATTATTTATCTTTTCTCTTCCATGTGATGATGGCGTGCAGAAGAGCTAATTCCAGATTAAAGTTTAAACTCCAATTTGAAAATAAAGGGAAAACTGGAAATTGAGTTAACAATTTTCATTTTTTTTTCTTTCCATATGGTGTTGAAAGTCCTTGTTCCCTTTAGTATGTTCGAGCCTTTCCACCTTTGGCCTGGCATAGTGGCACACTTATTTTTGCTAAGAAATGTACAAAACAAGTGAAAACATAAGAAGGCGTATCAGAAATTTTAATGGTTTCGATTTAGAAGAATAATTAAATGAAATGTAAAAGAAGATAATACATGAATTTTTTTGTGGCATAATATCATTCTCGTCCATAATTGGGTAAACTAATTAAACACTTTGTTGGGAATTGTTTAAATAATGGGAACGAATGACCAAACTTTGACCAATTATTTAATGGATGAATTAAAAATGAAAAATAAATTAGATAAATTTAGCATTTTAAATTTCTCAAATCAATCTCGAATAATTCACAAATTAATGCATAAAATAAATTACATTATTTTTGAAATGTGAAAGGATAGAAACGTAAGACTAAGTCACCATCTCAAATTGGAAATGCGAAGCAAAACTACTTAATCAAATGGAAATTTATAGTTAGAGTGGTAAAATGTTGGGTTGGGCTAGCCTTTGTCCGAGCCCATCGGGCTAATGGCAAAATTTTTGGTCGGTCGGGCGCAAAGAACATTACCCCTCATTCCATGGATACATTTTATGAACAAAATCTATTAGACGTGGCAAAAAATCGGGGCAATCGGGGCGGATATTCGGGCCTGGAAAAATCTAGCCCAATCGGACTCTAACCTCAAGCTAGTCGGGGCTCATGAGCGGGCCGCATTTTGGCAAATCAATTTATAGTACACTCAAGTGGATCAAGTGTATTTTGGTTAGTTTCATTCTTCATTTCTAGTAATCGTTGTATATTAGAAGGCGATTGCCAAATTTCCTAAGTGAGTCAATTTTGTCTTAGAGTCTGTTTATTGTCTCGACTAAATATTAATGTCTTTATTACTCTTGTGATTTTTTTGGGTCATTAGATATACACCTCACTGTACTTATATACATAATACATTTAAAATAAAAAATTATGAAAATCTTATACGTATATTTTACATTATCGTGTTATCCGCAAATTCAATGTTGTAAAAGCGCTGGCGCTAGCTAGGCGGGATTAATCGGGTCTAGGCGGGATATGGACGGGGTTAGGTGGGGACTAATCGGAAAAAAATCGTAAACGGACGAGGAGGGCCTGTAGTGTCAGGCGGGGATTAATCGAGGCAGGCGGAGATTTTTACATAGAGTGACCCAATAGAGTTTTCCTCAACTACCTTCCCACCGCTTAAATTTACATTTCGTATAAAGTGCCTAATTATCTTCTCATTTTTTTGTAAGGGTGAAAATGGAAAAAATGAAAAGCAAAAAGAGTTGCACCACTACTGTCTACTGTTGCCTTTATTCCAAGTTATTCCAACTAGGGGTGTGCATTTGATTGGAGATCACTGAACCCGAATCGATACTCCGAACCAAAATATTTGTTGACTTTTGACTTTTTCCGAACCGAACCGTCCCCGAAAATTTACATGGTACCGTTACGGATTTTTCAAATATCCGTGCATTAACCATACTTGAACCGAATATCCGAAACTAGAACCGATTTTAAAATAATTTTTATATATACATTTATAATATTTTTATCTTATTTATATTTTGATATTGAATTAATTAAACATTCCTTTTAAATTCAATACTATATAATACTAAAAATTATCAAATTAAAAATTTGGCATATTTTATCAATATATCAAATGAATAATTGAATATATATTTACTTCACTAATACTTACGTCATATTCTCATATTAGTTTATTTGATTTGTATAAAATGTTTAAATTTGATGATATTTTACTTATTAAGTATCATAACTAGACTCATCCTCTAATCAAGAAAATTAATTAATTAATTGAATTAAAATTAGTTAAATGATTAGTACATCAAGAAAATTAATTGAATTAAAATTGCTTCTTTGCTTGCTCCCTAAAGCCTTCTCCTTCCATTAGTTAAATGATTAGTACATTGTACATAAACTATAGTAATCGTCTAACCAATAAATTAAGACATTAAGACTATAAATTTTTATTTCATATTAGTTTATCAAAGTTATTAGTCAATTATAATTTTACTAAGTCAAGAGTCCCGACAACGTGCCAAGATTATAGAATATTATTATGTAATAGAGGCTACTAAATTTGTCATTCGTTGAGATTCTACACTTTTACTACTATTACGAATAACATAATATCTAAAACATATTATGTTAAAATTAATCCAAAAAGAAACATCAATACTTTTAACTATAAATTAGATAATAATGAGACCCTTTTTTCAAAGCTAGTTACTTGGCTTGTAAGCGATAAATATATTTTCTTTTTTAATAATATTTTGCATTTATTCAAAAAACTATAAATTAGATAATAACGATTTAAAAGTTAAATTGATATTAAACTAATATGCAAAAGTATATATAGTCTATATCATGAATAAAAGATTTATAATTACAATATTAAAAATTTAGCGCTTAAATATGAATTAAAAAAATTATGTCTAAGTTAAATATAAAATATCAAAAAGTTAAACTCACATAGCACTAATAGTTTTAGTATGTATTTTTGAAATTGTAATAAAAGAAGATTGGAAGTATATCCGTTTAATGATTTTTACACTGGTTTTTCTTTTCACATTTTTTGTGTGTTTTTATTTGTGAAATATTTGAATCTCTGTTTCTCCGAACTCGTCCCCGAACCGTTTCGTATCGTCCCATTAGAACCAAATCTCCGTATTTAACCGCATCAACTTTCGGGATGGTTCGGGACGGAGATTTTTTTATGGTTCGGTTACGGAGATTTAATTATGAGATCTCCTAACTTTGGGACGATTCGAGAATTTTAAATCTCCGAACCGGACCATGCACACCCCTAATTCCAACACATATAAATCCTTTAGTAATTTTTTAATGCAATCGTCCAAAACAATTTTGTTGTACGTTCTTTTTTGTTTACTAGTTGAACTATAGTTGATCTTTTGTTTCTAGTTCAATTTATTAGTAACTATAATTATTTTAATAGTTTATATAGTCCTTATTTAGAAAAAAATTAAATAACTAATCACATCCCCCTTTATTTTCCATTGTACAAGTTGAAGAAAAAGTATTATATTTTTTTAATTAAGTTCGTCTCTTAGACCATCGCCAAGATCTTATGCGTTGCTTTGGTGCATAGTCCGCATTACTTTTGGTGTGAAGCCCCGATTTTTCCGAGCTATTAATTGATCCTTATTGTTGTTTATACTTTTGATCGACTATTTTACCGCGTCATTTTGATGGGTAATTTTTAATAATATATACATTTTATATTTTATTTCATTTTATTTAATTACTTGTGATCATGATCATCATTAATTCTATTTTGCATTTATGATCACTTGATTGATCATTATTACTATTTTTGTATTTATTAGTCACCTTAGAATTTTAAGAGACTATTTATTTTAGAGACTTTTACCTTATAGATTTAAGATTTTGATTTAGATTAAGTGATCATGAGACTTATAAGTGATCAAGGAGATCACTAATTATTTTGGAGATTGATATATTTCATCTATTATCATCAAATTTGGGACCAAAAAAATATATATGTGGAATTACCATAATGCCCTTGTAGTGGATTTGCCAACATGGATATTTTTGGAGTAAAAATATCATCCAACTCTTGTACACCTACACCTTATATTAGTCATCTTGTGTATAATTATACCATTAATTCAAACATTATACACATCATCTCTCACATTACTTCTTTAATATTTTTGCCAACATGTTGGAAGTCTTCCAACATTCCATTCAAACCAAGTCTTGCCCATACCTTTGACCTTCAAATTGTATCCCATGCATGAGGCAAAATGCAAGACACAATTTGAACAAAATTCCTCCCCTCTCTCCTTGAAGTGGGACGCCATATGGCCATTTTGTGTCAAAAATCCATCTCATTTTTCATCTAACACATTTACTCTCAAGCAAAAATCCTCCTCCTTTTCTCTAAAAACTCTCAACTTCTCTCTACTCTTATTCTTACTTTCTTCTCCTATACTTAGAAAAATTTTCAATATTTTCCTCCTTATACTCCATAAAAATCGAACCATCACTATACCAAGGTAAGAAATTTTATCTTCAATCCATTTTTGATATCACATAGTTCATCTCTTCCACCTTCTTAACTTAAGTTTGAATTTGGTTTGGAGGTACATTTATAAGACTTTGAAGATTAGAGCTTGACAACATTTTTAAGAAGGACCTCAAGCTTGAAGAAGAAATAGTAGAGGAATTTAGACTACAAGGTAAGAATTGAGTACTAGACCCCTTCTTTCCTACTCTTTCTATTTTTTTCAAATTTTAACACCCCTTTTTCATTTTTGAGAAATAGGGGCTGACCTTAGGTGATTTTGGAGTTGAGCCAAAATTTCCAAATTTTAAGCTTCAACTAGTCTCCAAACACCTACTACACACAGGTAAAGTGTAGTCCTTCTTATTTCCTTATTTCCTTCTTTTTCTCCTTAATTTTTCTCTCATTTTTCTAACTTCAAATTTTTGATAGTTTTTGAATTAGGGGCTGACCTAAGATGCCTCATCCAAAAATTGTGAAATTATCCTTTTATTTCACAATTTCCAATTTTAAGGTGGGTGGAAAAAAATATTTTCCAACTATTAGGTGTTTTATTAAAATGCATGTAGAAAATTGATCATGAGCCTTGAGATATATATAATCTATGTATTGTATGTCAATTTTATGTATCAAGTCATGAAAATTCTCAAGAGTTGCTCAAATTTGCCATTTATTGAATTTTAGGTGCATGCATGTGTAATTTAACATTTTAATTGATGAATTTTTGTATGTATTGGACATGCATGTGTATGATCTTTAAGATCTATGTTTTGGATGCCTTATAACCTGGAAAAGTCGAGCATAATTGATTAAATTTCAATTTTGGACTAAAAATATAAAAATGGAAAGTTGGTGGACAAAATTGCAAGAAAATGAAAGTTAAAGGACCCCTCTGCAAATTTCGAAATTTGGGACTGTACTCAGGTTCAAAAATGACTTTTGGACATTTTAATAAAGTTTTAAGAGTTTTAAGATAAATAAAATCAACCTTTAAAAGCCCAAGGACTAGATTGTAAAATTTTAAAAGTTTAAGGGCTACTTTGCAATTTTTAAAACTGCACCAGACCTAAACTTTAAAATTTTAAATTTTTACTCTTAAGGTACTGGTAAATTCATATTTTAAAAGTATTCCAAAAATCCAAGTGGTTAGGGCTTGGAAAACAATTTTACAAAAATTGAGGGACTAATGTGTAAAATACTAAACTTGAGGACCCAAATGAAATTTCCAGGACTTATGCAGCCCATGCACCTGGAAATACTAACTTAACTATAACTTAATTATATTTTGGACCCAAGGTTCAAATTTCATGACAATTGGACCCCTAAAAGCCTTAAAGGCAATTATTTCAAAATGGGACAAATATGATATTTTCAAAAGTTAAAGGACCTACACATATTTATTTTAAAAACTGCTTTTGTCCCAATATCCCACTAATCTTAATGAAATTTTCCAACTGTAATCACATTAAAAGCCCTTCCGGTTTGTGAGTTTCGATTATTTTAAACTTAAGGTCCGAATTGGCAATTTTTACAAATTTGGGGCCAATGTGAGAATTTTACAAAATCTCGACCTCAATGTTTTAAAACCTGAATCTCTGGACAATTTGGAGAATTTCGAACTGACCTCTTAATTTTTCAAGGTCGGGATATTTATTTATTCAATTTTTAACCCCAAAAGTGTTGGTTTTTACAAAATGAGGCTAAATTACAATTTTTCTTTTATAAAGGACCTAATTCAAATTATTTTCTCTTTTACTAAAATAGCCCTGGACCCTCTGACTTGGAGATTTAATTAAAGTATTTTACTTTCCCAAAAACCTTTGACTTATCGGATCAATTTGACCGATTAATACCCGATCGCGGAGCGACTTCCCGCCTTGCGATTTTGAATCTATAACGGACCTATGTTCCACCTAATCTTTCAAGATATCGAAGGTTGCTTATCCTTCCGATAATCATCTTTATCCAAATACTCCACCAACGCCATAATTGCCACTCGCGTTTTTCAAAATTTTCTTAAAATCGCTTCCCTGAATCAATAATACTCATTGCTGGTTGATCACATTTGTACTTGTAATTACTTCCTGCCCGAGTCAACTTGGTGTGTCGAGCTCACGACTCGGAATGGATACATCGGGGGAACCGGCAAGGCGGCTGGCCGCTATTCCACTCTTCCGGCCCCATCGTCCTAATCCCGCAAATCGAGGGACGGAGTTTGTCCAAGGGAAGCGGGTCGTAGTACTTGAGGTATAATCATGATTATGACAGATCCAACCTTGAAAGCTCCACCTTTGTGGATTTTGTCTTTGCCTATGGAGCGATAAGGTGCTTGGTCTTGGACCATCTTGCCTGGGAGTTACAAGGAAGAACGAAGGAATCGGGCCGTCGATCCACACGATTCGGAGTTATCGGACTGTTTTGGTTGGCGTTACATTTCCGTGACGCAACCGCTACTTGTTTTGCATTGGTTGGCGCTACAAATCCGTGACGCAACCATTATTGCCTTGCATTGGGATTGGCGTTACACTTCCGCACGCAATCCTACCGCTTGAATGAATCACATAGTGCATGTGTGACCATGAATCGTTTTCTGAATCAGTATAAGTATATTATTTAAATATTTTATCATGACGCTTTACGCTGTGTGTGAATTCATGCATCATACTCACGCGCGTTTTCATATAACTGTTTTCTCACATTAACTATATTGCGCCACACCGCACACACGATCACCCCATCCACTAAGATTTATGTCTCATCCCCACCTATTTTCTAACCTTAGATGAGGACTTCGTTGATGATGCGGAACCGCCCTCGGATCGAGATCTTGTATTCCGCTTGTTAGGATTATCGCTACCTTCTCATTTGTCGATTGGACTCTTATCTAGTGTTGTTGTTGGACTTTTGTATTTCTTTCCATTCCGGTTTTAAATCAGGGCGTAGGACCCTTCGACTTTAAGTTGTTATTTGGTTGATTTTTCGGGTTGTAATATGGGGTTTGGATCGTAGAGCGTAAGTTGTATTTGTACTTGTTATTTTATTTCCGTTTGCTAATTAAACTCTGTTTCATTGGGTTCTCGTTGATTTTGTCTGACTATTTGGTTTTGTATTTAAGTTGTGGATCGTTCGTCGCGTCCCGTTTGGGCGTGATTAGAAAGTGGTATCGAGCTCGGCTAGTAAGATGAAACTTACACCGAGTGACCCGAGGATAGGACCCCGATGCTGTGTTTTGGGTAATCTGCGACTTGACCAATTAAGTGTGAAATCGATTTCAAATTGGCATAGAACCGTTTTATTGATGTTAGAACTAAGTTAGAACACATATTTTGAGATTTCATAGTCATTCTTGTCTTGACTTAGTTGATTCTTGACGACTTTCCTTATTTGTTCTTTCCTTATTCTCTTCTTATCTTTCCTCTACCTTTGACTGATCGACCTTAGTTTTGTTTGACCAAGATGGAGCCGACGCCGCCTACATGGTGGGATGTATTCCATGCCCGTCTTTGAGCGGGAATATTACCGGCACGATGATTCATTGGCACCGGAAGGTGAACGCGTGACCACGAGCTACCTTTAGAGCACCAACGTAATAGGGACTGGCTCGGCGCTTGCGATGAGCCAAGATGAGAAGAATGGCTGACCACTTTGTCATCAAGGACCGCGATAACACCATAAGAGCGGGGAGGACCAAATCTGAGTATCCAGGAGCGCCGGATAACATGCGAGAGAAGATGAAGAGGCAAGTGACGGCGCCAGAATGGGGATTGACGCCCGCCTATCCCGTGACACCGTCGGCGCTTGGAGAGACCTCATCAAGCGGATGACGATCATAACGACCTTACACGAGCCCTAGCTCGGAGAGAGACGCGCCACTAGAGGCTGCTTTAGCGACTAATGCTCGGCCATTGCCACGCCCGAGGCGGAGCCCACACTGACGCGGAGGATCCCGAGGAGGATCCACGACATTGGAGAGCGGAGGCACTCGAGGCTGCTCCACTCGATGAGGCTCGGGGATTCGAGCGGTGGTTGGACTTCATGGATTGGCCCGAGGTTGGCGCCACCTCGGCCCGACCCGGCCCGATTATGGACATAGTCGGCGGCGATGATGGCGATCTCACCGATTAGCTAGCGATTTTCGATTGTACTTGTTGTTGTAGTCGTGTATTCCAGTGTTGTACCTTATTTTCTTTTGTACTAGATTCAAATGTATTTTGGTTCCGATGTATCGACTTAGTATTTATTTTGTTGTACTTTGGGCGTATTCAAATTTTACATTAATGGATATGCCTTTTGCTATTTACTCCGTGTCTTGTGTTTGATGTTAATTTCCTGCGATATTACTTGCTTTACGCGAATAATTATTGTACTCATTTACTCGCGAATCGCAACTAACGCTTCAAGATACGAGAATGGCGGGACATCGAGGATGTGGGAGACCTCGTTGCGTTCCACGAGAGACGATGATGTACCCGGGATCGGGTACCCTCTCCTAATTACCACCACCTCCTCCACCTGCTGCGGAGACAATCTGATTGCATGCCTTTACAAAGAAAATCTTGGTTTTTATGAGGCAACGGGTGGAGCCTCAACCCCGTGCTCCCGAACCCGCCAGCGAGGCGAACCTCGGCGGAGCCTCAACCCCGTGCTCCCGAACCCGCCCGAGAGGCGAACGATCGCACGTTGGAGCGATTCTGCGGTTCGACCCACCAACCTTCTTGGGAGAGCGGACGATGTGAAAGCGAGAAGAATGGATAGAGAAGCGGAGAATATCTTCAATGCTCTTCAATACTCCAACGAAAGAGAGTCACACTCGGCCGTATTTAAATGCAGAATCGGGCCGCTAGAGACCGGTGGAGGCGCTTTAAAGGAGATGGGAACAGGACCGGGTAGTCAAAACATGGGAAATTTCTTGGTGAGTTCAATGAACAAGATATTCCACGAGGTTGTGAAAAAGCACACCGAGATGAATTTCACAGATTGAGGCAAGGAATCTGATCGTAGCTCGATCTGGTCCGATTTCACCGATTGTCCAAGTATGCTGCAGGGACAATCGATCATCAAGAGGATAAGCTTTACAAGTTCACTCGAGGATTGAAACTGGAACTTGAAAATTTGTTGATCGTTTGAATCGACAACCTACTCATCCGCGGTAAAAGCGACTCTCGCATTGAGTCGGGGCCAACCGTATTGACGATGTATTCAAGAGAATAGGCCATCGAAAACGATCTTAAGAAGACAACATGGGGCGGCCATCTAAACCGCTGCTAAGTTTGAAGGGACCGATTAATAAAATACAAAAGGAAAGAGACGATCTGAGGAAGGAAAGCCGGGTCAGTGTGTACACATTGCTAGAAACCAGGACATCTACCAGCAACGATGTTGGCGTAAACAAGAAAGGTGTTTGCGTTGTGGTAGTAATCGGCACCAGTGCAAAATTGCCCGGCAGTACAATGACCGAACCATACGACAGCCCACCACATAAACCGGAAATGGCCGGAAATCGGGCGAGGATGCCCGCTCGAGATTTTGCACTAGCCGTACGGGAGGCTCGGAGGCAACAAATGTGGTGGAAGGTGCGCTTCTAGTATCTAACCACTACGCTAAAATATTGTTCGACCCTGGATCAACGCATTCATTTGTTGCACCGCATTTTGTACACAAATCGCATGCATGCATGGAACATATGCCTATATGTTTAGAAGTGTCAACTCCTATAGGTGCAAGTCGGATAACGGATATTATCTATAATGCATGCGAAGTTAAGATTGAGATAAACTTTCCTGCCGATTTGATCTTATTACCTATATCCGAATACGACGTTATATTGGGGATGAATCAAGTTATCTCACACCATGCACAAATGGACTGCCATAACAAGTCCATTAAGCTATGTGAACCCGAAAACCCGAAGTGGAAATTTGGGAAGGGCACGAGTTAAGATTGCCCCAATCATTTCAAAGAATGAAAGCGAGGAGGCGATCACTAGAGGGCTCAAGGGTACTTGGCGTTTGTAATTAACAAACCTAAGGTTGAGACACAAATCAACCAAGTACTGTAGTGTCGGAATATACGGATGTATTTACACAAGAGCTCACCATTGTCCGTCCCGGATAGGAAGTCGAGTTCACCGTCGAGTGTTGCCGAATCGCCGATCGCCGAACATCGTATAGAATAGCTCCTCTTGAGTTACAAGAGTTGAAAACGCAATTACAAAAACGATGGAGGTGGGATTTATCCGGCCGAGTGCGTCTCCGTGGGGAGCACTGTCTTTGTTCGTCAAAAAGAAGGATGGTACATTAAGACTATGTATAGATTATCGTGGTCTTAATAGCGTGACCATCAAGAACAAATATCCCTCCCGAGGATAGACGAACTATTTGATCAACTTCAAGGAGCGACGGTGTACTCGAAGTTTGACTTACGACAAGGATATTATCAATCAAGATCCGCGAAGGAGACATTTCCAAAATCGCATTTCAAACCCGATATGGACACTACGAGTTTGTAGTAATGCCTTTTAGTCGACGAATGCACCAAACGAATTTATGGACTGATGCATCGAGTCTTCCAACCTTATTTGGACCAATTCGTAGTGATATTCATTGATGACATACTCGTATACTCTAAGTCTAGAGAAGAGCACGAAACGTCATCCAAAATCATTTTAGAGACACTACGAGAGCATAAGTTGTATGCCAAATTCAAAGGCAAGTGCGAATTTTGGCTTAGTGAAGTCGCGTTCTTGGGACACATAGTATCCTAAGAATGGGATTACAATGGATCCTTCGGTGCAGGACAAAGTGGTTGAATGGAAACAACCCAAGTCCGCAATGTAAATCGGGAGTTTCTAGACTAGCCGGATATTATCGAAGATTTATCCGGGACTTCTCCAAGATAGCGAACCACTCACTTGACTAACCCGGAAGCAAGTCAAGTTTGAGTGGAATGACAAGTGCGAGGCGAGTTTCAAGAGTCAAGAAACAAATTACTACGCTCAGTCTTAGCCCTTCCAAAGGAATGAAAAACTTTATCGTCTACAATGATGCATCAAAAGAAGGACTAGGAGCGTGCTCATGCAAGAAGGAAAAGTTATCACTTATGCATCACGAAAGCTCAAGCCGTATGAGGCCAATTATCCAATGCATGACTTGGAATTGGCGGAATAGTGTTCGCGTTGAAGAAATGGAGACACTATCTCTACGGAGCAACATTCACGGTTTTCACGGACCATAAGAGCTTGAAGTACCTATTCTCGCAGAAAGACCTCAATCTGAGGCAACGGAGATGGATGGAGTTGATTGAGGACTATCACTTTGATATTCAATACCATCCCGGGAAAGCTAACGTCGTAGCAGACGCTCTAAGCAGAAAGGCGAGCTTAGCCAGACTTATGATTCGAGAGTGGGAATCATTAGAAGAGTTGAGAAATTGGAATCGACGAGAACCAATACTCGATTTCATGTGCCAATATTTCATCAAACCCGATCTGTGAAAGAGATCAAAGAAGCACAAGAGAAAGATACACATCTTCAAAAAGGAGAAGATACTTAAAGGAGAAAGATCAGAATTCTCGGTACACGAAGATGGAGTTATCAGATTTCGGAATCGAGTGTGTGTACCGAATGACGAGCAGATTAGGAATAAAATCCTAGCAGAGGCACACCGTTCAAAATACACTATACATCCTGGAGGAAACAAGATGTATAAGGATTTGAAAATGAGTTATTGGTGGGTAAACATGAAAAACCAGGTAGCAGAGTTCGTTGCGAGATGTTTAACTTGTCAACGAGTAAAAGCAGAACACCAACGACCATCTGGTTTACTACAACCATTGAGAATTCCCGAGTGGAAATGGGAACACATAACGATGGACTTCGTGACGGATCTACCAAGGACCAGAGGAGGCCATGATGCTATTTGGGTAGTTGTAGACCGACTCACGAAATCTGCACACTTTTTACCCATCAAGAAAACTGATAGCTTGCAGAAACTTGCACAGATTTATATCCGAGAAATCATTCGACTGCATGGAGTACCAGTCGACATAGTATCCGACAGAGACCCGAGGTTTGTCTCTAGATTTTGGAAGTGCTTGCATGAGGAATTGGGTACCTCGCTAAGTTTCAAAGACAAAGAAGACATCCACAAACCGATGGACACCGAGCGAACAATTCAAACCCTTGAAGATATCTTTGCGAGCTTGCACATTGGATTTTCAAGGAAGTTGAGATTCACACTTACCATTAGTCGAGTTCGCCACAATAACAGCTTATCAAGCCATGATTGGGATGGCACCCTACGAGGCATTATATGGGCGAAAATGTAGATCCCCACTACACTGGGAGATTGATGACCAATGGACTCCGAAAGAGAAACGAAAGTCGCCCTCGATTCCAAAGGTCGACTTAGTTCAGGAGGCCATGGAGAAGGTCAAGCTGATCAAGGAGCGGATTCGCACAGCTCAGAGCCGCCAAAAGAGTTACGCGGACAAGAGAAGAAAGGATTTGGAATTTGAAGTCGGAGATGAAGTATTTCTCAGACTCTCACCACGGAAAGGATTGATCAATCCGAAGAAATGAGGCAAGTTGAGTCCGAGATATGTTGGACCTTACAAGATTTTGCAGAGGATCGGGAAGTTAGCCTACCAACTTGAGTTACCAGCACCATATGCGGAAAGCACGATGTAATCCACGTGTCGAGAACTGAAGAAGTATCAACCAGATCCCGAGCATATCATCACTCGAGATACTCCTCCTCTAATGGAAAATCTATCCTACACCGAGAGGCCGATCCGGATCATTGATCGCAGAATGCACGACGATTGCGTAAGAGAGAAATCCCGATGGTTAAAGTGGTGTGACAAAACCACAACCGAGACGAAGACGCAACGTGGGGAGATGGAAAAAGACATGAGGAATCAATATCCGAACTATTCTGAAGGGAATTTGGGGACCAAATTCTTTTAAGAGAGGAGGATGTGAAGCCCCGATTTTTCCGAGCTATTAATTGATCCTTATTGTCGTTTATACTTTTAATCGACTATTTTACCGCGTCATTTTGATGGGTAATTTTTAATAATATATACATTTTATATTTTATTTCATTTTGTTTAATTACTTGTGATCATGATCATCATTAATTCTATTTTGCATTTATGATCACTTGATTGATCATTATTACTATTTTTGTATTTATTAGTCACCTTAGAATTTTAAGAGACTATTTATTTTAGAGACTTTTACCTTATAGAATTAAGATTTTGATTTAGATTAAGTGATCATGAGACTTATAAGTGATCAAGGAGATCACTAATTATTTTGGAGATTGATATATTTCATCTATTATCATCAAATTTGGGACCAAAAAAAAATATGGAATTACCATAATGCCCTTGTAGTGGATCACAACATGGATATTTTTGGAGTAAAAATATCATCCAACTCTTGCACACCTATACCTTATATTAGTCATCTTGTGTATAATTATACCATTAATTCAAACATTATACACATCATCTCTCACATTACTTTTTAATATTTTTTTGCCAACATGTTGGAAGTCTTCCAACATTCCATTCAAACCAAGTCTTGCCCATACCTTTGACCTTCAAATTGTCTCCCATGCATGAGGCAAAATGCAAGACACAATTTGAACAAAATTCCTCCCCTCTCTCCTTGAAGTGGACGGCCATATGACCATTTTGTGTCAAAAATCCATCTCATTTTTCATCTAACACATTTACTCTCAAGCAAAAATCCTCCTCCTTCTCTCTAAAAACTCCCAACTTCTCGTCTACTCTTCTTCTTACTTTCTTCTCCTATACTTAGAAATATTTTCAACATTTTCCTCCTTATACTCCATAAAAATCGAACCATCACTATACCAAGGTAAGAAATTTTATCTTCAATCCATTTTTGATATCACATAGTTCATATCTTCCACCTTCTTAACTTAAGTTTGAATTTGGTTTGGAGGTACATTTAGAAGACTTTGAAGATTAGAGCTTGACAACATTTTTTAAGAAGGACCTCAAGCTTGAAGAAGAAATAGTAGAGGAATTTATACTACACGGTAAGAATTGAGTACTAGACCCTTTCTTTCTTACTCCTTCTATTTTTTCAAATTTTAACACCCCTTTTTCATTTTTGAGAAATATGGGCTGACCTTAGGTGATTTTGGAGTTGAGCCAAAATTTCCAAATTTTAAGCTTCAACTAGTCTCCAAACACCTACTACACAAGGTAAAGTGTAGTCCTTCTTATTTCCTTATTTCCTTCTTTTTCTCCTTAATTTTTCTCTCATTTTTCTAACTTCAAATTTTTGATATTTTTTGAATTAGGGGCTGACCTAAGATGCCTCATCCAAAAATTGTGAAATTATCCTTTTATTTCAAAATTTCCAATTTTAAGGTGGGTGGAAAAAATATTTTCCAACTATTAGGTGTTTTATTAAAATGCATGTAGAAAATTGATCATGAGCCTTGAGATATATATATATATATATAAATAATCTATGTACTGCATGTCAATTTTATGTATCAAGTCATGAAAATTCTCAAGAGTTGCTCAAATTTGCCATTTATTGAATTTTAGGTGCATGCATGTGTAATTTAACATTTTAATTGATGAATTTTTGTATGTATTGGACATGCATGTGTATGATCTTTAAGATCTATGTTTTGGATGCCTTATAACCTGGAAAAGTCGAGCATAATTGATTAAATTTCAATTTTGGACTAAAAAATATAAAAATGGAAAGTTGGTGGACAAAATTGCAAGAAAATGAAAGTTAAAGGACCCCTCTGCAAATTTCGAAATTTGGGACTGTACTCAGGTTCAAAAATGACTTTTGGACATTTTAATAAAGTTTTAAGAGTTTTAAGATAAATAAAATCAACCTTTAAAAGCCCAAGGACTAGATTGTAAAATTTTAAAAGTTTAAGGGCTACTTTGCAATTTTTAAAACTGCACCAGACCTAAACTTTAAAATTTTAAATTTTTACTCTTAAGGTACTGGTAAATTCATATTTTAAAAGTATTCCAAAAATCCAAGTGGTTAGGGCTTGGAAAACAATTTTACAAAAATTGAGGGACTAATGTGTAAAATACTAAACTTGAGGACCCAAATGAAATTTCCAGGACTTATGCAGCCCATGCACCTGGAAATACTAACTTAACTATAACTTAATTATATTTTGGACCCAAGGTTCAAATTTCATGACAATTGGACCCCTAAAAGCCTTAAAGGCAATTATTTCAAAATGGGACAAAAATGATATTTTCAAAAGTTAAAGGACCTACACATATTTATTTTAAAAACTGCTTTTGTCCCAATATCCCACTAATCTTAATGAAATTTTCCAACTGTAATCACATTAAAAGCCCTTCCGGTTTGTGAGTTTCGATTATTTTAAACTTAAGGTCCGAATTGGCAATTTTTACAAATTTGGGGCCAATGTGAGAATTTTACAAAATCTCGACCTCAAAATTTTAAAAACCTGAATCTCTGGACAATTTGGAGAATTTAGGAACTGACCTCTTAATTTTTCAAGGTCGGAATATTTATTTATTCAATTTTAACCCCAAAAGTGTTGGTTTTTACAAGACGGGGCTAAATTACAATTTTTCTTTTATAAAGGACCTAATTCAAATTATTTTCTCTTTTACTAAAATAGCCCTGGACCCTCTGACTTGGAGATTTAATTAAAGTATTTTACTTTCCCAAAAACCCTTGACTTATCGGATCAATTTGACCGATTAATACCCGATCGCGGAGCGACTTCCTCACCTTGCGATTTTGAATCTATAACGGACCTATGTTCCACCTAATCTTTCAAGATATCGAAGGTTGCTTATCCTTCCGATAATCATCTTCATCCAAATACTCCACCAACGCCATAATTGCTACTTTGCGTTTTTCAAAAATTTTCTTAAAATCGCTTCCCCTGATCAATAATACTCGATTGCCTGGTTGATCGCTGTACATTTGTAATTACTTCCTGCCGAGTCAACTTGGTGTGTCGAGCTCACAATCGAATGGATACGTCGGGATGGAACCGGGCAGCTCGGCCGCTATTCCACTCTTCCTACCCCATCGCCCTAATCCCGCAAATCGAGGGACGGAGTTTGTCCAAGGGAAGCGGGTCGTAGTACTTGAGGTATAATCATGATTATGATAGATCCGAGCCTTGCAAGCTCCACTGTGGATTTTGTCTTTGCCTATGGAGTGATAAGGTGCCGGTCTTGGACCATCCTGCTGGGGAGTTACAAGGAAGAACGAAGGAATCGGGCCGTTCCGATCCCCACGATTCGGTTATCGGACCCGTTTTGGTTGGCGTTACATTTCCGCACGCAAATCGCTTACTTGTTTTGCATTGGTTGGCGCTACAAATCCGTGCGCAACCATTATTGCCTTGCATTGGGATTGGCGTTACACTTCCGCAATCCTACCTGTCTTGAATGAATCACATAGTGCCTGTGTGACCATGAATCGCTTTTCTGAACTGTAAGTATATTATTTAAATATTTTATCACGACGCTATGAATCGTGTGTGAATTCATGCATCATACTCACGCGTTTTCATATAACTGTTTTCTCATTAACTATATTGCGCCACACCGCATTACGATCACCCCATCCACCGAGATTTGTCTCATCCCCACCTATTTTCTAACCTTAGATGAGGACTCCGTTGATGATGCGGAACCGGCCCGGATCGAGATCTTGTATTCTCGCTTGTTGGGATTATCGCTACCTTCTATTGTCGATTGGACTCTTATCTTGTGTTGTTGTTGGACTTTTGTATTTCTTTCCATTCCGCTTGTAAATCGAAGGGCGTAGGACCCTTCGACTTTAAGTTGTTATTTGGTTGATTTTCGGGTTGTAATATGTAGTTTGGATCGTGATCGTAAGTTGTATTTGTACTTGTTATTTTATTTCCGCCGCTAATTAGACTTCTGTTTCATTGGGTTCTCGTTGATTTTGTGCGGACTATTTGGTTTTGTATTTAAGTTGTGGATCATTCGTCGCGTCCCGTTTGGGGCGTGATGTTAGAGTGGTATCGAGCTCGGCTAGTAAGATGGAAACTTACACCGAAATGACCAGATAGGACCATCGGTCCGTGTTTTGGGTAGTACCGCGACTTGACCAATTAAGTGTGAAATCGATTTCAAATTGGCATAGAACCGTCTTATTGATGTTAGAAATAAGTTAGAACGCATATTTTGAGATTTCATAGTCATATTTGTCTTGACTTAGTTGATTCTTGATGATTTTCCTTATTTGTTCTTTCCTTGTTCTCTTCTTATCTTTCCTCTACCTTTGATGATCCGCCTTAGTTTTGTTTGACCAAGATGGAGCCGAAGCCGCCTACATGGTGGGATGTATTCCATGCCCGTCTTTGAGCGGGAATATTACCGGCACCGATGATTCATTGGCACCGGGAAGGTGAACGCGCGACCCGAGCTAACCCGGGAGCGCCAACGTAATAGGGACTGGCTCGGCGCTTGCGATGAGCCAAGATGAGAAGAACGAGCTGACCACTTGTCATCAAGGACCGCGATAACACCATAAGAGCGCGGAGGACCAAATACGAGTATCCGAGGCGCCGGATAACATGCGGGAGAAGATGAAGAGGGCAAGTGACGGCCACCGAAATGAGAGATTGACGCCCGCCTATCCCGTGACACCGTCGAGCTGAGAGACCCCATCAAGAAGATGACAGTCATAGAGGACCTTACACAGGCCCCTAGCTCGAGAGACGCCGCACTAGAGGTCGCTTAGCTTTTTAGCGAGCTAATGCTCACCATTGCCACCGCCGAGAGCCCGCACTGACGCCGAGGAGGATCCCGAGGAGGATCCATAGACATTGGAGAGAGCCGGAGGCACTCGAGGCCGCTCCACTCGATGAGGCTCGGGGATTCGAGCGGTGGTTGGACTTCGTGGATTGGCCCGAGGTTGAGCGCCACCTCGGCCCGACCCGGCCCGATTATGGACATAGCTGCGAGCAACGATGATGGCGATCTCACCGATTAGCTAGCGATTTTCGATTGTACTTGTTGTTGTAGTCGTGTATTCCAGTGTTGTACCTTACTTTCTTTTGTACTAGATTCGATGTATTTTGGTTCCGATGTATCGACTTAGTATTTCTCGCTGTTGTACTTTGGGCGTATTCAAGTTTTACATTAATGGGTATGCCTTTTGCTATTTATTCCGTGTCTTGTGTTTGATGTTACTTTCCTGCGATATTACTTGCTTTACGCGAATAATTATTGTACTCATTTACTCGCGAATCGCAACTAACGCTTCAAGATACGAAATGACAGAACATCGAGGACGTGGAGACCTCGTCGCGTTCCACGAGGAGACGATGATGTACCCAGGATCGGGTACCCTCTCCGGAATTACCACCACCTCCTCCACCACCGCAGAGACAATCGACCGCACAAGCCTTACAAAGAAATCTTGGTTTTTATGAGGCAACAAAGTGGAGCCTCAACCCCGTGCTCGAACCCCGCAGAGAGGCGAACGATCGCACGTTGGAGCGATTCTGCGGTTCGACCCACCAACCTTTTTGGGAGAGCCGACGATGTGAAAGCGAAGAATGGATAGAGAAGGCGGAGAATATCTTCAATGCTCTTCAATACTCCAACCCTCAAGCCCAACTATAGGAACAGAGGCTTCTCACAATACTCCAACCCTCAAGCCCGCCAGAAAGATTTAAATTATATTTTTCTTCTTGAAACCAGAAAGATTTAAATTATTGAACTTAAGTGTTCACTGCAAATATATGCATGATTCTTAATGAAGATTACTGGAAAAGATTCCAGAGTAATACTATATTACTATTGAAATCAATATAATAATATGAACAAGAAAATTTGAGGCTAATGAAATTAAGAAATGGATTACTCACAAATGGTACTGACATTAATATAACTTCAGAAGCTACTTTGTTTATTTTCCTAGTCATAACCCTTCGCTTAATATTCAGTTATAAATCAATTAAAAGTAAAACATGGTTAAAAATAAACGATTTATTTAATTTCTTAACTATTTCTAAACTAAAAACAAAACATGATATCAACTTTCAGAAAAAAACTGTGTATTGGAAAAACTAAAATATTAAGTAATAACTAATTTTTAGTAAAAAAACAATATACGCGGGCGGGTTAGGCTAAACCGATTTACTCGCCTCGGACCCGTTTTAGTCAAACGGGTTTGTAACCCGCCCGAGACCCGGTTGGCCGGGTTTAGACTCACCTCCTAACGGGCGGATTCAATACGGATGCGGGTTTTGACCATGCTCCATTGTCATCCCTAGCCGGACTATTTAAATCACAAAGTGGCGCAAGGAAATGACGCCTGCCGAGGAAAAATTGTGCATCACTACTTTAAAATAGAGTAGTCTTTGGAGATGATATGAATTCATTACTCTCGCTTCACTTCCTCCTCATTTAACGTGATAAGTGTGAAATATACATGCATTTAGAGGTTTATTTGGTTATATATTTGATACATTTGCATAGATATTTGGTATGTTTAGGTTAGTTTTCTTTGTTGGGCGTGATATGCATATTCTTGTATACTTTTGCGGGAAACGAGCTTTATATGAAAAGATATCAGGAACAACCCGGAAAAGAATGTCGAAAGCCAAGGGAAGATCAAAGAAGCGAAGAAAACAAAGAAGTACCATTTCCACGACCGCCCGTAGTTTTTGCACACGGTCGTGGTTTTTGTCCATGTGAATTAGACACGAGCATGCGATATGCCAAATAAGGAATTTTCGAGAACAATTTCCGCGGGGATCAGTATAAATTTACACTATCGTGAGTTTTAGTTCGAGACAAAATAGAGAGTTGGGACGTTTCCATTGGTGGCCCGTGGGGTTTTGCACATGATTTGGGTTTTATACTACGGGCAAATTTTGTTTCCTATTTTCGCAAGGACTCTAGAAGGGATCCCAAAAAGCAACTAATAAAAGGATGACTTAACCCCAAGGTCAAATTGTCACTCCCAAACGCGACGCGACGCGATCAATCACTTAAACAAAATAAACACAACATATTAGAAAACGATGCAATAATCCCAAGTGAAACAAGGTCTAAAGTAGCGGAAAACTACAAGTACAACACGATTACAAATACATCCCAACAACCAAATACCTTACAGTCGAACTAGGAAATAAAGTACACATCATATCACCAAATTTTTAAGTGTCAAAGGGTCCTACGCCCTTAAATTACGATCCCGAGAATGGCAAAAGAAAAGAAAAGAGTCCAACAAGAGAAAAATAAAAGAAAGCAAATTCAACAACATAGATATCAATAAGTAAGTCCAACAAAGTGAGCACGAGAATTCAATCCAAGGCGGGTTCAAACTTCTTCGACAAAGTCATCTTCTAAGGTTAGAAAACAGGGGAGGGGTGAGACAGAAATCTCGGTGGATAGGGTGATTGTGTGCAAGTGTGGCGATATGCATATAGTTAATGCGAGAAATTTAGTTGTATGAAAACACGTGAGAGATGATGCATGATTTCACACACATCCACAATCGTCGTGATAAATATATTTAAGTAATATACTTATACGATTAAGAAAACAGATCGGTCGTGGTCAAGCGGCAATCGTGTGGTCCAAGCGACAGCGGAGGATTGCGTGCGGTTTGTAACGCCAATCCTATGCAAGACAAGTAGCGGATGCGTCACGAATTTGTAGCGCCAACCTATGCAATACAAGTAGCGGTTGCGTGCGGTTTGTAGCGCCAACCAAACGGGTCCGATTAACTCCAGAATCGTGTGGATCGACAAACGATTTCTTCGTTCTTCCTTGTAACTCCCGAGCAAGATGGTCCAAGATCTGTCATCTTATCGCTCCATAGGCAAAGACAAAATCCACAGTGGAGCTAGCAAGGCTCGGTTTGTCATAATCATGATTATACCTCAAATCTACGACCCACTTCCTCGACAAACTCTGTCCTCGGTTGATTTGGGGATTAGGGCGATGGGGCCGGAGAGTGGAATAGCAGCCGAGCTGCCCATTCCATCCCGACGTATCCACTCCGACCGTGAGCTCGACACACCAAGTTGATTCGGGCGATGAAATTAAATACACGTTCGGGTAGTCAACCAGGCGGTAAATGAGTATATTAATTCGGGAAGCGATTCATGAAAAGTTTTCAAAATTTGTGTAAGGTAATTATGGCGTTGGCGAAGTTATTTGGCTAAAGATGATTATCGGGAGGATAAGCAATCTTCGATATCTTGAAAGATTAGGTGGAACATAAGTCCATTATAGATTCGAAATCGCAAGACGAGGAAGTCGCCCCACGATCGCGTATTAATCGGTCAAGACGATCCGATAAATCAAGGGATTTTTGAGAAAATAAAATATTTTAATCAATAAGTAAAATCAGAGGGTCCAGGGCAGTTTCTTTAAAATAAAAATATTTCGAGTTAGGTCCTTGTAAAAAGAAAATTTTCAATTAGCCCCGTTTTGTAAAAACTAATTCTTTTGGGGTTAAAATTTGAATAAATAAATGTCCCGAACTTGAAACTTTATGAGGTCAGTTCCTAAATTCTCTAAATTGTTCAGAGATTTAGGTTTTTAAAGTTTTGAGGTCGAGTTTTTATAAAATTCTCACATTGGCCCCAAATTTGTTAAAATTGTCATTTCGGGCTCTAAGTTTAAAATAATTGGAACTCACAAACCAGAAAGGATTTTAATGTGATTGCAGTTGTAAAATGTCACTAAGGTTAGTGGGATATTGGGACAAAAGCAGTTTTAAAAAGAAGTAAGTATAGGTCCCTTAACTTTTGAAAATCTCATTTTTGTCCCATTTTGAAATAATTGTCTTTAAGGCTTTTAGGGGTCCAATTGTTATGAAATTTGAACCTTGGGTCCAAGATATAATTATGTTATAGTTAAATTAGTATTTCCAGGTGCATGGACTGCATAAGTCCTGAAAATTGTATTTTGGTCCTCAAGTTTAATCTTTTACAATTTGGTCCCTCAATTTTTATAAAATTATTTTCCAAGCTCTAAACACTTGGATTTTTGGAATACACTTAAAATATGTTATTTCCAGTCCCTTAAGAGTTAAAATTTCAAATTTTAAAATTAGGGTCTGGTACAGTTTCGAAAATTACAAAATAGCCCTTAAACTTCTAAAATTTTACAATATAGTCCTTGGGCTTTTAAGGGTTGATTTTATTTATCTAAAAACTCTTAAAATTTTATTAAAATGTCAAAACATAATTTTTGAACCTGAGTTCAGTCCCAAAATCAAAAATTACAGAGGGGTCCCTTAAGTTTTATTTTCTTGCAATTAAGTCCACCAACTTTTCATTTTTGCATTTTAAGTCCAAAAGTTGATATTTAATCAATTATGCTCGACTTGTCCAGGTTATAAATAGTTGAAAACGTAAATTTCAAGAGTCATACACTTTCATATCCTTCTCATACAAAATTTCATCAAGTATAACAATAAAATATACATGTATGCCTATTTTTCGATAAATCGCATTTTTGAGCAACACTTGAGAATTTTTCCAACTTGATACAACAAAATAGCATGCAATACATAATATATATCTCAAGTGCTCAAAATCAAAATACTACATGCATTTTTAAATAAAACACCTAGAAGTTGAAAGAATTTTTCCACCCACCTTGTTTGTTTGGTTGATTGGTGTAAAGTGATAAGTCACTAGACCTTGAGGATTATTAATCTTCACTTAAGGCAGTCCCTAAGTCGAATAATACAAGGATTTTTGAGTTAAAAAATGAAGAATTGAACTAAGGAGGGAAATAGAGGAGGAATAGACCAAATGTACCACACTTACCTTGTGTAGTTGAAAGTTGTAGTCAAAAATTGATAGTCTCTTAAGAACTTGATCAACTCTTAATCAAAGTTCCAAGGTCAGGTCCTAATCACCTCAAAATTATAATTTTGGTGTTAAATTCAAAATTAATAGGGAAGAAGAAGAAGGTACTAAAAATTCCATTTCTTACCTTATAGTCCAACTTCTTCACAATTTTTCTTCAAGATGACAAGTCTCTTAATATCTTCAAAGGTCTTCTAGGTATACCTCAAAATCAAAAATCAAACTTAAATTAGAAGGTGAAAGATATGAGTTAGGTGATATCAAAACGGGATTGAAAAAGAAATTTTCCTTACCTTGGTATGGTGATGGTTCGAATTTGTTGAAGGAGTAAGAGATGAATTCTTGAAGTTTTGGTTAAGTGTTTGTGAAGAAGAAGAAGAAATGTGTAGAGAGATGTAGGAGAATTTTTAGAGAGAGAGAAGAGGAAATACAAGACTTAGAAAAATTTTGTGTTGGTGAATGAAGTGATGAATGAACTTGAACAATTTCTCTTGCCCATTAGGCCTCTTGGCCGTCTACTTTGAGGAAAGAGGGGACAAAATTTTTATTTTGTTTTGATTAAATGATTTGTGAGGTTAATAATTGGGAATTAAGACATAAAATAGTAATAGGCAACCTTACTCGGGACAAGTAGCCAAAATGCTAAGTTTAGGGAAATTACTTTTGTTATTATTTTTTTGTTTGGTAATTATTGGGGTGGAAAATCGGTAGATTAAATTAAGATATAGGTTTGAATTAATGGTGTAAAAATACAAAAGATGAATACATAAGGTGTACATGTACAAGAGTTGGGAGATATTTCTACACCAAAATATACATCATGGCCGTCCAACATGAGGGTAATTGTGGTATTTCCATTTTTTTGTCCCAAAATTGATGATAATAGATGAATAATATCAATCTCCAAAATAATTAGTGATTTCATTGATCACTTATAAGTCTCATGATCACTTATTCTAAATCGAATTCTTAATTCTATAAGGTATAAATCTCTAAAATAAATAGTCTCTTAAATTTCTAAGGTGACTAATAGATACACAAATGATGATCGATCAAGTGATCATTAATGCGAAATAGAATTAATAAATAATTATGATCACAAGTAATAGATAAAAGAAATTAAATGCAAAATATATTTATCATTAGTATTTACCCGTCAAAGCGACGCGTAAAATAGTCAAATTAATACAAGGATGATACGCGAAACGTACATATTCGAATAAAAATCGAGGGCTTCGCACAAATGATACACTTGGGAGAGAAAGTACACAAAAAAAGATAATAATAATAAAAAAAACAACAATGAAGAACAACATAAGACTTCTACCAACTACAAAGTGCGAAGATTCGAGATTGTGAAGATGAATAATCTATCTACATAAGGATTATATCATCGATCTTTGTCATGTACTTAATTCCATGTTTGGCTATTTGTTTTCGATTTGTCCATGAATTTGCAAGCAAGAATGTTAGGTTAAATCTCTTTATTCTAGGACATAATCGGGCTAACTGTGGACTCATTTTAATTCCAATTTGATTATTTCTTCCTAATTGATTTCTTGTGTTCTATTAATTATGAATTCGTGTGTGTATTTTTCGTATATTATCGATCAATAATTTGCGTGTTTTATTTGTTAGTTCATAATTCGGAAGATGAGATCCAACTCTTCATAAACGAATTCCTAATATAAACGGTATAAGTCGGAAGGCTTATAATGTTTGTGGGGGTTTACTTTAATTTTATATGTTTTTGGGAGTTGATATTAATTATTGAGTAGATATATCTTGGCGATTCTTATTAATCTACGGTTTGTTTGCTTCAGGAGAATAAATATATTATCTTAGGAATTGAAACCATAGATACACGAAAACGATTTTGGTGAAATATTAATTGAAATTAATATTGATGAAGCATGCTAAGATCATGGTCCTAAGATTACTTTTCGTAATTATTGGAATCTTGTAAAAGTTTGGTGATCCATACTACTTAATTAGATAATTTCTAGTTAATAATTTTAGGATTAGTTAGATACAATTCTTGTTCTTTCGATAGCTTCAATAAAATTAGAGTACAAAATTTACTATAATTTATGTACTTCGTATCAATCTCTGTGCTCATTACTATATATAAACTACATCGCAAATTTACGGTTTCGCCTAAAATATTTTAGGTAACAAGTTTTAAATTATGTTGTGACCGAGCAAAGAGGTCTCAGAAAATATTTATCAACAATTTTCATTAATTACTGTATTGATCAATGGAATTCACTTGTAATGGAATTTAAAAAATTGGAGCAAGTCCATTTTTTTCTTTTATCTTTCAGCTTCTTCTTTAATTTTTGAGTAAAACGATTGAGAAAATGTATCAAAATATTGAAAGTTATTATAAAATTAAACTACAATTTATGTTTTCTATGGAACTGACACCCATGGGTGATGTAACGTATTTTTGTATTTGCTGATTGCTATATAGATTTCCTAGTATCACTACAAGAAAAAATGATATTTATCGACATAATTAAATGATAATACAATATTTTTTATTGACAATACCTATTAAGAGATAACAATTTTTCTCACAAATTTGATGAATTTTATAATGACAATAAGTTTATCCCATTTTTTTAATAAGTTTATCCAATTTATTGACCGATGACAATTTGTTTTTTTGAAACTACCGATGACAAGTACAATTAATTTCTAGCAAATATATAGCAACATGTACACAACAAAAGAATAATTATAGAATCATAATGGAATTTTTTTATTGTCAGTAAATTGGTATTACAATGTTTATTTATTGTGAATAAAAGTAAATTATATAACTTTTGAGTTATTGACTGGTGACAAACTAATAAACAAGTCTTGTTATTATTAAGATACTTAAGCAGAAACAAAATCTCAAAAAAAAAACTTAAAATTATTATTAATTAATTTATCAAAGAATATAATTAAGTTTATTATTATTATTTGATAGCTTGCCTCAGAAAAAGGAAGAACAAAAAATATGGGAGAGTATCGAGAGAAGCATGTGGTCTTAATAATAATTCTCCTAACACTTTCTCTCTCTCTCTAGAAAGTTTAGTGTGAGTAGGGTTTGTCCTACGTCACTCCCGGGTTGGGATTTCTTTCACCGAATCCGTCAACGGTTACGTGGAGGGTTAATCATGGATCAAGATGACGTAGCAAAGCTGGTAGAGGTGCTCAAAAGAACTAATGTTGGAGAGGTGGAACAAGTAGTGTTGGATAAGGAAACGATACAAAAAGAATCGGCGAGGAATGCATTTATGTCTCGTAGCGAAAATATTCTCGAACAAACCGATCCCTATGGAAATGGAACACTTACCAATGAAAATGAGGAAGTAATGGAAACGAGTTCGAAATAGTTGTTTCTACGAGGAAGAAGCCCGAAAAATGGAAGAAGATGGCTAGAATGGGCAAACACAAAAATCGAGCAAGAAAATAGAAGCGGGAGGAAATGACAGAGTTAAGCGCAAATCTACAGTCCGTTTGAGATGGATGAGATTCGAAAGGTAACAGACCACCCTATGGAAAAAATGGAATATGAACAAACGGCGGAGGTTGCTACGCAACCCCGCCGACAACAATGAGTTGCATCTCGTTGGAATGCTCGGGTTTGGACAACCCCGGCGTTCCCGCGAGCTTTGCCACCTTGTGGAAATGCATAAACCGGATATTCTATTTATCAACTAAGGTGGTGAGCAAAAATTGCTGTGGTGGAAGAACGGGTTAGGTTATTATGGTCAATTTGTGGTGGATTGCTTAGGTCGAAGTGGAGGTTTAATGCTTCTTTGGAAAAATAGTGTGAATATATCAGTTCGTTCTTTTTCAAGGGACATATCAATTGTGGTGGTAGGCGGAGGAAAAAATGCGGAGGTTTACAGGATTTTATAGGAATCCGGACACGCAATCACGCAAGTTCTCGTGGGACCTCATGAGGCGATTACACAACATCGCTGATTTATCTTCTCTCCCATGGCTTTTGGGAGGAGATCTTAACGAGATTTGCTTACTTAGTGAAAAGAAAGGGGTATTCCTCGTCCATACTCCCAAATGAGGGCACTCAAAGAGACGCTAGATGAATGTGGTTTGAGGGATATCATGTGCGAATGAGATCAATTTACGTGGGTGGGGAGGACAATTCGAGAAGAAGTTATCTTTGAGAAATTGGATCGATATGTATGCAATGAAGGGCGGAGGAACCTATTTCAGATGGCTCGGCGATTAATTTAGAATTTTTCCGCTCGGATCATCGCCCAATCAAAATTATTCTTGGACCTAAAATCTCAATCCATGGAATTCAAGCACATAGTAGAAACCATGGATTCAAATTTGAATTATGTTGGCTCTTGGAGGAAGAATTCAAAGAAGTGGTGGAAGTCGGGTGGTCTAGGGCCCCAACCCGGGTGCTCTCTTCCTGAATGGCTCGCAGGATGTGGCGGATATTTGAAAGAATGGGCGGGGTCGAGATTTCAACACCTATCACGTGAACTAAGGAAGAAAAGAAAATACTTGATTCCTTGCAAACAAGTTGCAATTGGAACCAAAATGGGCTTGATTAAAAAATTGGAAAAAGATATCGAGACACTTTCAAAGAAAAGAGGAATCATATTGGAAACAGAGGAGCCGCAACTCATGGTTGGCACTTGGAGACTCGAACACAAAATTTTTCCATTCACAAAGCTTGACCAGTAAAGCTCGAAACAACATCAAGGGACTGATTTCGAGTCATGGTGATTTTTGCACAGATTGGAGGGGGATGACTGAAATTATCTTGGGTTATTTCGAAGATCTCTTCAAGTCTAATTCAGCAGGGGCAGATAGCTTGGATGAAGTGGTTCGATCTATTGAACCTCGAGTGACAACTAATATGAATGAATTCTTGTGTCACCCATTCTCCAAACTCGAGATTAAAAATGCAGTCTTTGGGCTGGGTAAGGAGAAGGCAGCGGGCCCGGATGGTTTCCCAGGTATTTTTTTCCAATGATTTTGGAACATTGTTGAAAAGGAAGTTTGCAACGCAGCACTTCACATACTCAATGAAGGGGGTTCGCTGGAGGAATGGAACAATTCTATCATAACTTTAATCCCAAAAATTCAAAATCCCCTCACGGTGAAAGACTTCCGGCCTATTAGTCTATGCAACTTCATTTACAAGATTGTCTCAAAAGCGGTGGCAAATAGGTTCAGGCAAGTTTTACCGAATATTATTGATGAATCCCAGAGTGCTTTCATTGCAGGAAGACTCATCACAGACAATATTATCCTCGGGTTTGAATGTATCCATCGAATTAGAAATCTCAAACACCAAAGGCAGGGGGTATACAGCGCTTAAACTTGATATGAGTAAAGCATACGACCGTGTGGAATGGAATTTTGTTACTAGCTTCTAGAAAGGATGGGGTTTGCACAAAAGTGGATTGAGTTGCTACACGGTGTATCTCAACGGTCACATATTCCTTTTCGCTTAACATGGAAGGGTTTGGACGTATTGTCCCGGAACGGGGTATTTGACAGGGTGACCCGCTTTCCCTTTTTGTTTGTCACGTGTGCACAAGGATTATCCTCTCTTTTTTAGCGGTGAAATAGACAAGAAAATTCGGGAATTAAGATCGCAAATTCTAGTCCATCAATCTCTAATCATTTCTTCACTGATGATAGCTTGGTTTTTTTCGTGGCAAATATGAAGGAATGTCGAGCCATCAAATCTTTACTCGGAAGCTATGAGTTGGCATCGGACAAGTCGTCAATTATGAAAAATCAGCCCTATCATTTAGTCCCAACACATCACAACAATCGCCTCGAAATTAAAACTTTCCTTACAATCCGGTGGTTCAACAACACCAAATTTATTCTGGTCTTCCTACATTCTCAATGAGGAATAAAAGGGTGCAGCTTTAATTATTTAAGGAAAGGGTACTCGGGAAAAATTCGAGCTGAGTCATCGTTATTTCTCGAAAGGCGGAAAAGAGGTATTGGCCAAATCTATTCTTCAAGCCATCCCAACATATGCTATGTCTTGTTTTCGCATTCCTTTTTCGGTGTGTGAGGAAATTGAGAAAGATTGTGCGAATTTTTGGTGGGGTGAAGAAGAAAAAGAAGAAAAAGATTGCATTGGTGCAAATGGGACGAGTTATGTAAACCGAAATACCTCGGGGAATGGGGTTTATGAAGCTCTCTATATTTAATCAATCCCTCCTGCAAAACAATTTTGTGGCGGATTATCCAAAACCCGACTCTCGGTGGCGAGAGTGCTTAAAGGGAGTATTTCAAGCATGTAGACATTATGCAAGCCAAACTTGGTTCCAATCTGTCTTACATTTGGAGGTCCCTCATCCGGAGTAAAGAACTTCTTCAATCTGGGTTGGTTTGGCGAGTCGCCGATGGTAGTAAAATTCGAATTTTTGAAGATAATTGGATTCCTAATTTTCGCCTCCTATCCTTAATGCCAGGGGGAATGTCTCCTCCGAATTGGTTAAAGACCTTATTTGTGAGGGTAGTTGGAACTCTACCATCATTGATTCTATCTTTCCTAAATATATAGCAGAATCGTATCAAAAAGATTCCTATTTCTTACGGGAATCCCTGGAGGATACTCGATATTGGAAGTATGACGGAAAGGTGTATATTCGGTGCGAGATGGATACAAAAAGGCTATAGGACTTTTCTCACCCCCGAAAAATCGATCCGTGCTTTTTATCTCTAAATGGTGGAAATTCTTATGGGCACTCTCATTGCCTCCGAAAGTAAAAATATTTGGGTGGAAGATAGCGCACGATTTTATCGCTACGGAGTAAATCTAATCTCACATCATGTCCCCCGTACCTCTCAATGTAAACTATGTGGTTGTTGGGTAGACTCCTCGACACATGCCCCGTTCTTCCGTCCTTTATCAAAAAGAGTGTGGAGAAATGCGCCTTTGCGCCTAGATTAAAGGAGGTCGTACAAGGATGACATTGGACATTTGCGTGTGGTTGAGCCAAAAGTTAGAGAAATGGGAATTCGAGCTTTTCTTGTGTACAACATGGTTGTCTTTGGAAGGAGCGTCAACGGGCTATCCATGGTGATGGTAAATTTAAAGGGGACCGTTTGCTCGATAAGGCAATGGAACTTACATGAAAATTTCAAAACTAAAAGGCCAGGATGTGTATACCTCCACGCAGGAAATTCGAGATGGTTCCCCCTCCTCGAAACAAATTTAGACTGGATGTTGACGCACGAGTTAATGAATTGATAGGTAGTTTTTGTTTGATAAATGATTTTATCATGATTTTGATGATTTTGTTTTTATACCAAAACAATGTTTTTAAAGGTTGTCCAAATACTCCTAAATGATTTAAAATGGTTTTAATATTTTCCTGGAGTATTTCCTCAAGTTTATTTTTGATAATAATGGACAACACTTTTAAATGATTTTATATCAATAGGATTTTACTCGTATAACAAGATTTCCAAATGTTGTCTAAATACTCCCAATTGGTTTAAAATGTTTTTACTTGAATTTTCGGAGTATTTCTTGAATTTTATTTTCGACAAAAAATCGGACAATATTTTCTGTCTCGTGGTCGACCAAGGTTTTTAGAAACAAAAATGAGACGGAAAAAAAACAGCAGTCGACCGTCACCCTGGCGACCGGCCGTCGACGACGGCCGCCCGGCCGACCGGTACACTGCAAGTTGGCGATGAAAGCATTGATTTTTCCAACAAAATAGATGAGGGGACCGGTTGAGACAGTGGTCGACCGGTCCGCTCTGTTGAAATTTTCAAAGTGTTCTTATTTCTCTTATTTTTGTGCGGCCGCCTGCGTATTGACAAAAAAATATGACCGTTTGACAAAGACACATTTCCTTAAATTGTGGGATTGATTTCTAACATCTATATTCTTGATATTGTATTTTTCTCAGAGATTTTCAATCCCCAAGAGGAGCCTATGCTTGATCAATCATCTCCTATAAATAGAGGAAGGTTTGGAGCAACTAACACAACAATTGAGATACTACACAACAAGATACACTTCAAGAAAATACTTGGTCTTTCATTGTTATTATTCTTGTTGTAAATTTGCCTAGCTTATCACTTTCACATCCTTGAGGTCTAGGCTATTCTTGATTACACCTTGCACTCAAATTGTATTATTCGTTATTGAGTTGTAATCTTGATTTTTGGTTATCATTCAAACACAAGATATCCTTGTGAGTGTTCTTGTGGTAAGAACACACTTGGATGATCTAGGTGATAGGTAAAACCGTATCTCCCTAATTAAATATGCATTTTATTTGTCTATTATGCATGTTTTTATTTGTGTCCTACTTGCAAAATGAGTTTTCATGTATTTAAATTTTAAATTAAGGTCTTCAAAACTTATTTGTTTTTTTTTTTTTTTTAAAATTTTTTGAAAAAGAAGACCTTATATGATGATTTTAAAACTCTTGTGCATTTTTGTAGACTAAAGTGTATTATCATCTCTTATGGATTTTTATGGCATGAGCTTACTTGTTATATCTCTTAGCCTACACTTTTATCATTATGATTTGTGCTAGATTTGTTTTAAGAATTGTGTAGGATTTACATATTTTCACAAATGGCCATTTACGTCATTATTTGTCAAGAAAGGCATAAATTATCGAGGTAAGTTTACTTTTGTTATTCTTATTCTTATAGACTCGATATATGTATTGCCATGTGCCTATGTGCTTGTTTTTCATAGTATTTCATACAAGTGCCATTAAGAGGATTTTTAGATTTTTTTTTTTTGCACTATTCGATATTTGATCTGTCAACTCTTGTTCAAATACTTCTTCTAAATGAGGTCTCAACTATATGCTATCGGATTTTCAAATTTCAAAAGAGACCTTCTTATAGCTTTCTTAAGCTTATTTGAACTTGAATGATTTATTAGACTCTTGATGATTTTCTAAATGCATAGTATGTGTTTCTTGCTCCATGGTCTATATATATAGTGTCTATTTCTACTATGCTCTTATGCAAGAGATTTTGTGATTGATGATTGAAGCATGCTTTTACACTTGGGCTATTTTTCTCTTGCTTATATAAGCGATGCCGTTAATGAGTTTGTTAAGTTGTGTATATGAGAAATGAAGTACTCCAAATATTAGTTACCTCAAAATATTTGGATAAATGTTCTTTTATGAACACCTTAGACCAATTGAATGCCCTATGATAAAGTAGACAAAAAGGGTATTCCGAACAAACTCGATGACCAAGGCAACATTGGTCGAACTAAGACGAGGTTAGTAGCTCGAAGGTATTTTCAAGAAGAAGGTAATTGATTTTGGTGTAACATTTGCACTCATAGCACATTTTGTAGCTATTTGCATTTTACTTGCCCATTCTTGCTTTAAGAAAATTTCAAGCTTTACCAAATGGATGTTGAATCCAATTTTCTAAATGGTTTTATTCAAGTAGAAGTCTATCGGGGTTTAAAAATTTTTTTGGCCAAATGTTTTTTATAAAAGGCCTTGTACGGTTGATAGACTTAGCTATTTTTGCTAAATGATTTTACAAGAGGTAAAGTTGATACTACTCTCTTTATTTTTTAAAAAGGGCAACATTATTTACTTGTGCATATTTATGAGAATATTTTTGGTACTACTAATGAATATTTGTGCAAGATATTTTTCCAAGTTGATGCAAGATGTACTTGAAATGAGCATGATGGGGGAGCTCAATTTATTGCTTGGACTTGAAATTATTCAATGCCAAGAAGATGGTTATATTGAACTCTTGAAGGAGTTAGGCATTGAAGAAAGAAGAAATATCTCAACTCTATGACTAAAGATTGACAAAGGTTGAGAAAGGCATGTCGGTCGACAAACAAATTTGAGGTATGTTTTCTTGTATTATTCCTATAGACTCGACATTCCATACGCCTTATGTCTATATGCTCGACTTCAAAAACTATCCCAACGAATCTCATTAAAGTGCCATTAAAAGAAATTTTCAAATATTTGAAAGGCACTTCTTCTTATGACTTGTTGTATCCAAAGCTTTAAAACGTTCTTATTTTTTCAGGATAACAAGTTTGGTATCTATTATACGGTTATTCGTATTCAAAATTTGGATTCGTCATAATCGAACTAAACATATTGAGATTCGATAAATTTTTAAGGGATTGTGAATTTTAACAAAAACTTGAGATGTGTTTAATTCCGTCTCAAGGATAACTCGCGGACTTTTTAAATCGCCCACCGCCGAGTATTTTACCTCATTTCGAGCTTGATTATAACATAATGTATATTGAATGAGGTCTACGTTTGCATTTTGCACGCTTTTAAAACTTAGGGGTGAAAAATCGGATTTTGGATCAAACTTGATTTTTCAAACAACCAAAACCAAAACAGTGGGTTGCGGGCGAGAGGCCGGAGAGGTCGACGGCCGTGCATGCTGAACAATTTTTGGATAAAAATGGTTCTGTTTCCAGAATTTGGCATTTTGGCCTTTTTCCTCTCTATTTCGTCCCCTTTGTCATTTGCACACACATTTCACTTCAAATGTGTTTTGTTGCATGAATTACATAGTTTGGGGATTATCTAGCTCGACTATCATCATCATTGCTCGTCTTTACCAATCAAATGGTAAGAATTTCACTCTCTTTAGCTCAATTGGGTTGAACCTCGAGTTTGTGGCTTATATGTATTTTTCTTAATGCAATTCATATATTTTTGTGATGAGCTTATTGATTGTTGATGATTGACATTTGTTAAATTGCATTTGGTGATGAAAAACTTGGCTTGATTTCATTTACAAAGGGCTATATATATCTTTCTCAATTTTTGACGCCCGCCAAGTGTTCGATAAAACGTTTCAATGAAAAATTCATCACCTACATGATTCTCTCGATTTCAAAAGTCTTATACATTTATAGAGATCATGTTTTGCTTATCAAATGAGTTTTCATAAACCTCTACAAGTCGTATGATTTGACTTTTCCCTCATATTTGGTTTATAAGCTTCAATGCTCAAATAGCTCGATACATCGGTTTTGTTGTGCACTTTGATATGAATATATGATGTATTTATCGTGCTAACATTCTTTTTGATGATTCCAAAGGGGAGAAACAAGTTATAAGCTCATAAAAGCTAAGATAAGCTTAACGAAAAGAAGTTATAAGCTATGGCTTCATAAAGCCATAAGTTGTGGATCATATTTAGTCCACTTGGTGCATTATGGTTATGTATGAATCATGGTCCATTGGTTGTAGTATGGACTTATATACGGTTCTAATGATGTATCTTTGATGAGGGAGCTTTTAAGTTTTGATACTTAAGCTCAATATCGAAAAGCTAATATTTTAGCTTATGTTTAAGTTGCTTCTATATAACTCTTGTTGTGCATGTTGATAGGGGAGCATTTGCTATATGTGTTTGAATATCTCTACTCCCATCATTGTGATTATATTGCGTGGAATGTTGTCGCTCACAACAAAAGTTCCTTTTACCTTAAAAATGTTTTGTTTTGAAAATCGACATCGTTAAAATTGTTTTGGTTTGTAATCATCAAAAAGGGGAGATTGTTTGATAAATGATTTTATCATGATTTTGATGATTTTGTTTTTATACCAAAACAATGTTTTTAAAGGTTGTCCAAATACTCCTAAATGATTTAAAATGGTTTTAATATTTTCCTGAGTATTTCCTCGTTTATTTTTGATAATAATGGACAACACTTTAAAATGATTTTATATCAATATGATTTTACTCCTATAACAAGATTTCCAAATGTTGTCTAAATACTCCCAATTGGTTTAAAATATTTTTACCGAATTTTCGAGTATTTCTTGAGTTTTATTTTCGACAAAAATTGGACAACATTTCTCTCTCTCGTGAGTCGACCGGTTTGCCCTATAGGGCAACCCGTACTGAAGATGTTTTTAGAAACAAAAATGAGACGGAAATAAAAACAGGCGAGTCGGCCGCCAAATGGCCGACCGACCGTGACTCAAGTTGGCAATGAAACAGTTGATTTTTCCAACAAAATAGATGAGGGGACCGGTTGAGACAGGGGTCGGCCGGTCGCTCTATTGAAATTTTCAAAGTGTTCTTATTTCTCTTATTTTTGTGCGACCGTGCATCCTGTATTGACAAAGAAAAATATGACCGTTTGACAATGAGACACATTTCCTTAAATTGTGGGATTGATTTCTAACAGCTATATTCTTGATTTTAATTGTATTTTTCTGTAGATTTTCAATCCCCAAGAGGAGCCTATGCTTGATCAATCATCTCCTATAAATAGAGGAAGGTTTGGAGCAACCAACACAACAATTGAGATACTACACAACAAGATACACTTCAAGAAAATACTTGGTCTTTCATTGTTATTATTCTTGTTGTAAATTTGCCTAGCTTATCACTTTCACATCCTTGAGGTCTAGGCTATTCTTGATTACACCTTGCACTCAAATTGTATTATTCATTATTGAGTTGTAATCTTGATTTTTGGTTATCATTCAAACACAAGATATCCTTGTGAGTGTTCTTGTGGTAAGAACACACTTGGATGATCTAGGTGATAGGTGAAGAAGATTGTGGTGATGTTCTTATTGAGGTGTTGAAGAATTTGGTATTCTTCAAGGTTGAAGATTGTGGTAATCTTCACAAGGTGCCGTTGGAGATTGTGGTAATCTTCAAGAAGAGATTGTGGTAATCTCAAAAGTGGTGTTGAAGAAGAGTGTGGTGCTCTTCAAGGTGTTGTAAGTTGAATTTGTATTAATTTTGGTAATTAATAAAATTCTTTTTCTTTTGAAATCCATCCCGGATATACTTGGGGTGGTAGAGATTAGGCCCTAGGTGGGTTGAACCTCTTTAAATCGACGTGTTGTTTACATTTCGCACCTTTATATTTGTCTTTGAGCATTCGGTTTGAAAAAGAGGATAAATCGAAAAGATTGAGATAATCTATTCACCCCCTCTAGATTATCACAAATTCGCTTGGACTTACAGTTTTGGTGTGGGAGGAGTTATTTGTGATCATCTCAGAAGGCCATTGTGGGCCTTTGGCAAAAAATTCCAAAGTCCAATGTCAATTCTCGAATTTGAACTAATTGCAATGAAGGAAGGTTTGGAAGCAGCAATTCATTCAGGTTTTACCCCGACAGTTGTTGGTTCGGACTCTTTGCTTGCCGTTCAAGCAGTAACAGCAAGTGGAGGAGTTAAAAATTATGCAGAATTTTGGCAGCAAAAAAATCGAGAGATATGGTGCAGACACATCAAGATTTGGAGATCGTCCATGTTTCCAGGGAAGAGAATGTATTTGCACATGATATTGCTAGGTTTTCTTCTTGTTCCCCGGTTCCCTTTGTTTGGAATTATGGGGATTTTCCAGTTTGGTTAAAAGAGCTTGTATCTGGAACTCTGATGCATTCTTAATAATATTACAAGTTCTTTGGCTGAGTTCAAAAAAAAAAAAAAATATATATAGATAGAGAACTTTTTTAGTATTTTATATTTTCAATATTTTTTTGATAACTCGATAACTCAAAATCCTGCGCTCGCCTCGACTACGCCTGAGGACAACACTCGCTCCTCATTGCCGCTAAGGTAAACCGCGGATGTGCACGCACCGCCAGTGTTACGACGGGTCTGGGCGACAACCAGATCCTCCTGTAAAGAGAACAAATGATGTTCGACTTTCAATCTACTAATAACGATCTCTCCCCGAATCGAACCCACACGATGCTATTCAAGATGAGTTCCCACCAAATCTTCACTACCGTATATGCCCTTTGAGCAATTTGATGGAGTAGGGATAGGAACCCCCGACCTCCACCCCACAAACAATTTGATGGGCGTGGATTTGACCCCTAACCTCCATCCCACAATCTTTGTGGTGGCCCGGGATAAATTAAGCCACCTAGTTTTTATATTTTCAATATTGTTTACACGTTCCAAGTTCCAACTTCGCGAAATAAACTTAAATATAAATAGTTACAACTAATTGAGAGTTCCAATACATGCCTTGATAAAAATTGCGCATAATAAAAATATTACGATGAAGAGTCCCAATATAGAAAAATATAGGGATAATTTCAGACTTGATACCACAATTACTATCAAAATATTTTTCCCAATTTAAATAAATCTAAATAATGGCATACTAATTAAGTAAAAATATTATAAAAAGCACAACTATCCAGCATCAACTCCATAATTTTTGGATAAAATTATATGAAAATATTTATGATCTAAAGTATTTTGATTCAATCACATAAAGTTTCTATAATTAAGATCTACTGTGAATTCCTATTCTTCCAGGAAAATTGTTTTCCATCTTTTTCTAATTTTTTTTTTTTCTTTCTTCAACTGGAGTTCATCGTCTCCACCCCTTTCATCTCCCCTCCAAACAACTCTAGCCACCATCTCCCTCCGCAAGACAACATACAACTCCCGCCCAACTCTAAACTAAGAAAACCCATGAAACCACGCCGTCGTCTTCTAGATCTAAGCCAATAACGCGAGCCTGGTTGGGTCTCCCAAATCGACTGAGAAGCTTTGTGAGTCTTTTGCGAGCACGAAGCGAGAGAATCAGATGTGATTCCTTGTCCTTGAGATTGCTATTTTCAAATCCCAAAATCCCACATCCAGATCTTCTCCTTTGAATCTTCAGTGCCACTCGACTTTTACAAATTTGACACAACAATCAGTATTTCGACCAATTTGGGTTATGAATTTGCCTCAATTTGTGGGTAGGATTAACAAATAATGGTTTGGATCGAATTGGGGAAAAAAACTAGGCTTCCTATCGATTTCTCCCAAAGGGCAGTGTTTTTTGGGGGAACGACTTAGTGAAACCGGTTGATTAGGGCAAACACTCCCTTAACCCACTATAGCAAGTAATTCCGTTAGTCATTGACGGTCAACTAACTGAGTAGTGAAACTGATTAAAACACGTAAATTTGGGTACCGGTCTTGATTAAGTTGGGCAACGGGGTATCAAAAGAAAAATAGGTATACTTGGGGTCTAAGTCGATATTATCCCAAAAATATACTAAGTTACTAAGAGCATCACCAATGGTCTTTTTGAGAGGTTTGTTAGGGAAAAAAACCTCTACAAAAAGGCTCAAAACCATTGTGTGACATACGTTTGAGGTTTTTGGGCACAAAGCAGGTTTGTACTTACAAACCTGGTTTTTTCGAAAAAAATAAAACATAAAAAAAAGATTGTTGTTGGATTTTTAACTAAATGTGTTTAAGTGTGGGCCCATTAAAAAATTATTGTGAGGTTTTTGATAGTGGGAAGAATAGTGAGATTTTTATTTTTGACATTGCAATGATGTGATAATGTGGGAGAGATTTGAACCTCAGAACTATTGTAGATGCCCTAATCTTTAAAGAGACGAAAGCCCGATTTTTTTGTGGGGACCACTAGCACTAAATAGTCTAAACGTAAACGAAATTTCTTTTGATCTTTTTCAAAAAAAGTAATTAAATGAGCTCCGAAATAAAGCTGCAGAGTTATAATTACAGGGAGTCAGGGACTTATATAATTTTATTAATTCAGAATGATAAACGTCTTTTCGTCTAAACATCCCATGTGATTTGATTCTTTAATTCTCATCACGCGAAAAGAATTCAAATCTTTACTCCACAAACTTGTACAAACCCAATTTAGTCACAACTATTTAAAAAAGGGGCTTTTAATATTTAAGAAAAATAAAAATAAAAATTGAGGGATGGGTCTTTAGTAGGGCAGAAACGATCCGAGCCGAGCGTTGTTTGCCAAATGTATTTATATTTGGTCCTGTTCGAGCTCGACTCGAGCTTGGTTTGGATTGTTAAATTTGTGTTTGTGTTCGTTCATTTAATTTTGTAATGTTCGAGTTTGTTCACGAACACATGTTCATATTCAAATTCATGTTCGTTATGTTTTTCGTGAACATGTTCATTAAATTTGTGTTCATAAGTCGTTTGTGAACAATCAATAATTTTGTTCACGAACGAACAAACAAACAAACAAATATCAATATTTAAATTAAATATTTTTAAATTAAATAACATTATTTATTATTAATTGAATAATAATCGAGCTAATAGTCGAGCCCTTAACGTGCTTGTTCACGAACAATTTTAAACAAACACTAAACGAACTTGTTCACGAGCTATTAATGAACGAGTATAGGATTGTTCAAGCTCTGTTCGTTTATTTAACGAGCTAAAAATCTGCTCATTATGTTTGTTGAACTAAATAAACGAACACTATGTTCGTTTGAGGTCCATTATTCAAATACCTTGGTAGAAACCGAAAGATATAGGGTTCAAACTCCCTGGTCAACACCTTTACAAAGAGTGAACGATACCACTGAGCATGCTCGTAGTCCATCTAGTAAGGTTTAAAAGAAAAAAATTCAAATATGAATCTGCATTTCTCCAAAATGAACTTTTAACAATGTAATTTATACCAGAAAATTTACTGAAAAAAATTTGTCTAACATTTAAATAATTTTTCACAAATGGAGTACTTTTATATCTAAAAGTATTTTAAAATGGGTTTATAAACCACTTCAAGTCTGAACATATATATATTCCAATTCACAAATAATATATAGATTCGTATATGGTAATATCAGCACAACTACAAAAATTAATTACAACCTATAAATTTAAGGGATACAAAATGTACCCATGAGGTTTGACCTAATTACAAAAAATCCAAAATTAACTTTAAAACTTACAAAAAAGTACTCTCGATTTGATTTAGTGTTAAAATTAAGGGGTAATTTGCAATGATTTTACAAATATGAAGGGGATTTTGAAATATATTTCAAACCTCACGGTACTTTTTGTAAGTTTTAAAGTTAGCTGGTTTTTTTGTAATTAGGTCAAACCTCATGGGTACTTTTTGTAATCATCCCTAAATTTAATATCTATAAATCTACTTTATGATAATAAATTTAATTAAGTTCACCAAGGAGAGTGAATAAAATTTGCCTCCATTTATGGGGTACTTTTTTCCTATCAAATATTTTTCCCAATGGTTTTTACGTTGATAAGTTTTAACGAGACACCTTTTTAAAGCTAGTTGTTTGACTTGTAAAAGATATTATATTTTCTTTTTAATAATATTTTGTATTTATTCAAAAAGACATTTCCTTTGCTTTTGTTTGTATGCTTTTATTTATTTTAAATTATGTCCTTTGGGCTAGCTTCATGGTAACCTTAAAACACAAAAATTGAGACCAGCAATATCGTCTTAGAAGCAAAGAAAAATATTTTATGCATCTTTCTTCAGAAGAAAGTAATAAGAATCGACTAGCACCGTGTAATCCAGGTATAAGCGTTGTTTTAGCTTCTTGTGACATTTTTGAAATTATAAGGACGATAGTGCAATATACACAAAATTTATGCTCGAATTACTTTAGGTTGACAATTTAATCAATTTTACTACAGTAGAATTTTTTTAAAAAAATAAATTGTACAAGCTAGGAGAGAAGAACAACATAATTTCTCCTCCAGAAATGAGAAATTTTTCTTAAATTAATTAGATACCTCATTAGTCATTTCCATTAAAAATATAAGTTCATTGATTTATACAGCTGTAAATCGGATGCTTAATTGGACTTTTGGAGAAGATAATGGGCCAGATTTATAGCCCATCTATATGGATTACGGAAGACAAATTTTGAATGCAAACCTTTTGTATTGGTTTCTATACTTGGGCAATTTGAAAATCATATCGGACTCCTAACCCATCCCCCACCCCACCCCGCCCCGCCCGCCCCGAAAAATAAAATAGGAAAAAAAGAAAGAAAAATAGAGAAAAACTCCCAAAGAGGGGCTACGGGTATTCTTACATGATAACGATCTCCAAGTTTGAGTACTGAATGACGGGGTGAACTTTAGAAAAAAAATATATATAGAGAAAAACCCAAAACTAAGAAAATTAAAAATATAAGTTCATTATTTGATTCTCGGACATTAAAAATTTTAAGAAGTAAAAATCAATTTAAAACTATTCAAAACATAACCTCTCAAGCACTATTCTAAATGAGAAAAATTGGTAACAAATTAATGTGACAATTGAAAATTTCGTCATTTGCCTAAAACTTAGGCCTTGTATGGTTGTGTTTTCAACACCAATTTTCCACTTTCCAACTATTCCTAAAAATGAGTTTATGTTTGTTTAGAAAGTTTTCAAGTAGAAATGAAGTCATTTCCAGGTTTCACTTTTTATGGAAATATTCTTTTGAAAATACAACCAAACAAATTTTCACCCCAATCACGCAAAACCTGGTGAAAATACACTACAATCACGCAAACCTATGTCAAAAATACATTTGAAAACTATAACCAAACATATTCTCATTTTCAAACGAAATTCTGCATAATAAACCAAACATATTCTCAATTCTCACACGAAAAACCAATAAAGTTTGAAAATTCATTTTTCAACACTAAAATTAGAAATTAGACTTAGTAATACATCCATACAAGCCCTTAGTTTACCGACCCATCACAATTGACAGCCCAATGCAGATGGGGTTAAAAAAAAAAAAAACTCCTTTTATTTTACCAAGAAGTCCAATCATTTGTTATTATTTTTCTCTCTCAATTATTCTTATTCTTATTGGGTCCATCAACACAAACCCAAGAAAACAACATCCAACTGCCATGGCGAATGCCTATCTACATAGCTTTAGCCTCATCCACATCTCTTCTATTCTATTGTATGTCAAAATTTTGGCATGTTTAGGAAGACTAGCCAAATATTTGGTGGGACAATTTGGTGTGACTTTGAAAGTCTGATGCATTTAGGGCATGATAAGTCACTTATTATTTTAAATATTAAATATGAAAAGTTTTTAGACACCCATTACAAAAAAATCGTTTTTGCAGCAAGTGTTCGTGTGCTAGGCGGCTAAATTTGAACGATTTTTTGAACAAATTGAATCAAAAGTCCATTTTTGAGATACAATAGTAATGGTAATATTTGAAATTATTTTCATTCAAAGTCCTCCATATGTGGCTAAATTGCAATTTGGTCAAAATGACGACATCATTATATCATTGGGGTTTCAATTTTTTTTTTTTCAGTTTACCTAATTTATTTTAATTTGTATTATATATTTTTAGATGTATGACATATATGTTATCTAAATTGGAACACGCATCATTCATCCAAAGATTACAATGCACGATGAAATAGGAGATTTGAATCGATCCAAATTAATCTTGATTTTTTTCGAGGAAGAATTAATCTTGATTTGATTACCTAGGACTAGGAGAAGGTAATTAGGTAAACTCCAAGCCTAATAGAGAGACATTTAAACGATCATGTACTTTGCCGTGATTAAATTCCTGTTTTTGGCTTCGTTGTATAGCAATGCCAAACCTAACTAGTAACTACAGTTAGACTGATGGACTGGAAAATGACATTCTACATTTCATTCCTTGGACATATATATCCTATGCATTTGTTATTTAAATAATAGTGAAAACAACATATATAAAATGATGAAATTATTTACTAAATTAATATTCTTTGTGTAAGACAAGTACAGGGATTATCTTTCATTTTAATTTTTGTAAGTAACGAACTTTAATTTGAGGAGTTTGAGAATAAAAAAACTTGATAATATGATTTAATACAATGGCGTAGCCAGGATAGTATAACAGGCTGGACCGATACACGAAAGTGAGATGGACCAAATAGAAAAACTATGAAAAATCATATAAATTTCAACTAATATATTTTCTTTAAAAAACATTTGCTTAGTAAAAAAAATAATTTTAAAAGTGGGGGGCCAGGGCCCGCACCCCGCCCTCCCTTCCCCCCTCCGCCAATGTTTTAATAAAAATCTGGAATTTTGACACTATAGTAATTACATGCTATTCATTTTTTATACTATTTAAGTTGAACTCAATAAAATGAATAGTTCTATATAATTTTACTCAATGAAAAAGTAATTATGAACAATATAAAATAATAGAAATCGGTTGATTTGGCAGCCATATGAATACATGGTGATTTGTTCTTCAAACTCCACTAAAGTTAGTTTAATTTAATCATTTGATTGTGATATCTGACATTATAAATTAATATCTGTGGTTTGTCCTAACACCCTCACAAACATTCTGCGGTTATATGTCTTGTCGTCAAAGCTAAGTTTTTTTTTTGTTTTAAACCAGCAAAGCTAATAATTTGGTGAATGTCTGTGTCAAATTTCCTACAGCTCTCTCTAAATCAACGCGCGAAAGCAACATATGAATCAGGACAGAATCTGGTGCATATATTTTGCAAAACATACTTTAAGGTTTGTGGTATTTCGTCCTGTCTTTAACTACATTTAGGATTAATGTGGTAGTTTAAAAAAAAAAAATCAACTTTGTATGGTTACTGTGGGGTACTATTTCTTTCCTTATTCTTGTATTTTTCAGTGTGTGATACTGTTCAAAAAAGTCCCGCTTAGCCCAGAGTTAGTTGGGGGTGGCCATGGAATCGAAACCGAATTTTAAACCGAATCGAAATCATGGTCAATCGGTTCCTGCAATCGTTGACCGGTCAATTGTTCCAAAACCGAACCGTGCGGACTCTTCCTTCCGCTTCTTCCGATCTCAAAATCGTAGAACCAAGTGGTTTTAATCGCTTGGTTAGAACCATATGTGGAACCGTGGTGGAACCGCAATTAAAACCGCTCGGTTTCAAGGTTAAAACCAATTATTTTTTTGTTAAAACATGCTAAAAGAAAATGTTAAATGTTTATTGTAATGTTTTATATTCAGAATCGAATGAGACACGTTTTAAAACCAAAGGTTGTAAGCTACGTGAACTTTGATTCATCTATACTCTAATAGTATATGTAGACAATTTAATATTATTATAATATTAAATACAAAACTTAATTGTATATTAAGTCCAAGTCTTTTCTTCATTTTCCTTTCTTTTGTAATCGAAATTGATAAATCATTTTTTTAAAAAAAATTATTTAAATATAAACAAACGATTCCTAAGTTAAAATTGTAATCAAAACCGTGGATGAACCAGTTCATTTTTTCATGGACATGGCCACTCCTACAATTAGTCCCGCTCAGCGCTAAACTCCTATTATCGCCGACATCATTTTTTTGATTAGGCCTCGCCTAACTCCGTCTAGGCACCGAACATTGGTGTGCGGGCGTGCATTCTTTTTGTGTTTGATGGTTTTTTGTGAGTTGAATGAGACTTTTAAATGTATTTTTATTGAACACAATCTCCCTCTATATAATCATGATTTAAAACTTCAACATTTATCTTTACATTTGACTTTAATTTGTAGCCCCAAAAAATATCAAAAGCAAAAGTTGAATTGCGCTTTTTAACATCATTTGAGATCAACTTTAACTTAATCATATTCAACATTAATATGTATTTTTCATTACTAAACAATTCAAAAGGCTTTAGCTCGGATTGTTAATTTAATCTAACTTCAACCCGAATTCAAATTGTTATATTTGTTTATTGAGAAAAAGAACGGTTATGATTGAATTCTAACCTCACCCAAGCAAAGATGTAGACTATGAGGCTAGTACCATTTTTTTCCTTAATGCTGGAATTTAAGCTTAAGATAATATATATAAGAGCAAGTCTCTTGTGAGACGGTCTTACGGATCTAAATCCGTGAGACGGACCTCCTAAGGGCTACGTCTTGAGAACATGAACCATGAAAATAAATTTAAAAATAATAATGAACCATGAAAAAACAAAAATAAACCCTAAAAACATGAACCATGAAGAATAAATCCAAAAAACAAAAATAAACCCAAAAAATAAAAAATAAACCCTAAACAAAATCCTAAAAACCCAAATCAATTAAAAATAAACCCAAGAAACAAAATAAACCCTAAAAAAATAAATATAAACCCTAAGAAAAATAAAATCTGAAAAACAAAACCTTTAAAACTTTGTGCAAGGGCTCAGTCTCACGGATCTAAATCCGTGAGACCGTCTCACGCAAGTTTTTGCCTATATATAATAACTAACTGGTCTGCAAAAGACTTGGATAATGTGTTTTCTTCGTTGGCACCGTTTGGATTGGTATGATAAGAAATTGTAGGATGATTTCTGTGGTGATCGATCTAAACTTAGTTTAAAACAAATCATAAAACTCTAGGGGCGGCGGGCGGGGCAATGGAGACCATCAAAATTGGAGTTCATTCTTTTAGAACTAACAATGCAACTTAATACGAGACCGAGTTTTTACCAACATTGTTAATATCTTTGTTTCTTGTGATAAGTTATTTTGCTTAGTGACCTTTTAGATCCTCAATCAGTCTCTCCAATTACAAAGCTCCTTGAGCCAATACAAAACAACTAACTGTGAGATATTTCATTTTATTAAATATTAGTCTATGTAAAAACAAGCATATGCCCCAATGAAATTCCATGTAGCCACCCTAAATCCTAATTAACTCCAATCCCCAGCAAACAAGTTAAAAATCCTGCCAAAAAAAGGTTAAGCTCCCATAAACGACGTCGTAAGGTAGAACCAGTCCATGTGAGGTTGCCACGTGTGTCATAATATCCGAGAGCACAAAAGCATCCTCCTCCTCGTTCGCACCGAGTTTTTGGGCGCACTATAGTTTTGTCCCCGTGCTGTGGTCAAAATAGTCCTCCCTATTTGACGCCGGCGGTGCGCTTGTTAACAAACGTACGCCCCCTCCCCCTCTTTCGCAAAAACTTCTGTTTCTTTAGCTCACTTTTCAACTTTATCGTCAGAATATATTATCGTAATTTCCAATTTCTCCCACGCTTCCCCTTTCTCTTGCGCAATGTTTGGATCGTAAGGGTGACAATGGTGCTTCGGAGGTTAAATGATATCCCTGTAGCTCGGGAAACGGTGAGTTTAATTGTTTGTAGTTAGTTTTTTTTTTTTTTTTTTTTTTTTTTATCTTTCCACTTGCTGCATTATTGTAGTTCGGTTGTTATTTTAGGATTTTTCGTGATGTTTTTGCTCTCTATGGTAGCTGAGAACATGTTAGTTCAAGATAAGATTGAAATTTAAGCCCTAATAATGATTGAGTTAGATGCTCTGTTTATTATTCAAGTAAGATGGTAATACTCAAAGCATAAAGTTAATATTTCATCCTAAAGTTTAGGGAACTGGATTGTTCTTGCCTATTTTTGGTAAATTCTTGGATGCACTCTTAGTTTAGGCGGAAGATGCGTCTGGAGGTCCGTTTTTCAATTAGAACAATTGGAAACATTTTACAATTTTGGTTTTCTCTTTCTTTTTCTTGGTTTCCATTTTTTTTCTTGGATTGAACTGTCTTGTTGTCTACTTTACACATTTTTTTGTTTCACAAAAAAATTTAGAGTATATTTGTGGGTTTTGTTACTATTTTTTTTTTAATAAGTTGGGAGTACTGGTTAGAGGGGAGTGCATAAATTTCAAAGAAACTACAAGATACCGGGTTCAAACCCTGTGGTCAACACCCTTATAAAGGGTGAGCGATACCACTTGAGCTATAAGCTCGTGGGTCGATTAGAGGGAGGGGATAATATTTGTGGGTTTTACTATTAAACTGAACGAGAAAGTTAGTTCTGGTTGTGTAATCCATAATTCAAGTGGTTATTAATGAACAGGTTGAATCATGAATACAGAACAATCTATATCTTGTAATTTTAAATATTATATGCAACACTATTAATCGTGTTGTAATTACTTGCATTATTTTCTTTAATTCCAACCACATTTTTCCCGGATTTTTACATGGTTCAATTTTGGTGCAGGAGTTAGCAAGTTGATTTAGGTCCTTAGGTAGGTAGGTTATCATACATCTGGAGGGATGGTAGGGGAGTCGCTGATGGAGACGTGGTTCAGTAATATATGGAAGAGTTCACGTAAGAGCATATCATGGGAGCCTGAGATACCAGTGCTTGGAGTTTTGGCATTTGAAGTCTCGAGGTTGATGTCAAAGGTGGTTAACATATGGCAATCCTCGCTGATAGACAGGTTGTTAGATTAAGAGAAGAGATTGCCAACTCATTCGGCATCCAGAAGCTTGTTTCGAAGATGAAGACTATCTTATGGATCTTGCTCTTGCCGAGATAATCGAAAATTTGGTAAGTGTGGCTAACTCCGTAGCCATGCTCGGGAAGAAGTGCGCAGACGCAAAAATACCACAATCTTGAAAGCGTTTGTGATGACCCAGGTGATATTGATCCCAAATGGTACGGGTGGCAATATAGGCTGAAGAAAATGGAGAGGAAAGTTAAGAAAATGGAGAAGTTTGTGGCAGCAACTGAACAGATGTATTCAGAGCTCGAAGTGTTGGCAGAGCTCGAGCAGAGTCTAAGGCGAATGCGAGCTGGTGCCAACTTAGGCAAGGTGAAGCTGCTCGAGTTTCAGCAGAAGGTTTTATGGCAACGCCAGGAAGTGAAGAATTTGCAGGATATGTCTCCTTGGGTTAGAACATATGATTATATCGTCCGGCTTCTTCTCAGATCTCTATTTACGATTATAGAAAGAATCAAGTATGTTTTTGGGGTTAACCAGATCGAGAACGTTGAAATAAGAAACGATTTTGACCATATTCATGATGATTGCCTTATTCGTAGTAATTCCATGTCGTCTCTCCTGCAAACATCTAGAGTTCCTATAGGGAGGTCATTTTCAAATTTGGGCTTTGGAGGTGACAAGAGTAAATCAAGGAATAAAAATCTCACGATCGTTCTCCATCGTCCATCCTTTGTGGGAAACCACATCAGATGAAAGGTAGACGATTTGCTCCTGTTGGCTTAGCTGGATGCATGACAAGAGGAAATGAATCTCCTGTTATAGAGACCTATACGCCGTCCTGTGGTAGCTCGTTCCGGTCAAACGGTGCTTCTCAGAAAGACGCTGATGAAATAGACGATATATGCACAAATATACCGATTGTATATGGTGGAATAAGTTCTAAAAACGCGTTTAGTTCTTCAATTCCAAGCGTCATCTGTTGAATGCTCCTCCATCTAGTCTCGGTTATGCTGCTTTGGCTCTCCACTATGCTAAAGTCATCATATTGATCGAGAAGCTGGCTTCATCTCCTCACTTGATCAGCCTTGACGCGAGAGATGATCTTTACAATATGTTGCCTTCGACTATCAGAAGCTGTCTGAGGGCAAAGCTAAAGATATTTTCCAGAAATTTGGCTTCTTCGGTTTACGATGCTGCCTTTGCGTCAGAGTGGAGCTTAGCAGTTGCGCGGATATTGGAATGGCTGTCTCCACTTGCTCACAACATGGTGAGATGGCAATCTGAGCGGAACTTTGAACGACAGAGATTGGTTGTCGGGTCGAACGTGCTTCTTGTACAGACCCTTTATTTTGCTAACCAAGAAGAGACCGAGGAAGCAATTGTAGAACTACTCATGGGCCTAAATTACCTCTTTAGATTTGGCAAAGAAATTAATGAGAATCCCTTTCGAGAGTCTTCGTGCAGCAGGGCGTATGATGGTTATTTGTTTCCGAGGGATAACATGTGCTACAACATGATTGATCATTCATCGTAAGAGATTTATCGTGCGCCGGCGGAGATTTCGTGGAGCTTTCGCTTTGCTCGGTTGAACAGTGTGGCCTCCCATACGTTCATAGAGGAACTTGATTTCTCAAAGGCATAATACCTCCAGAGATCGAAGGTATGCACTGAATCATGGTTTGTATAATGAAAGAACTAAAATCTTTGTATCTGCTTTCTCTGCTTTCTATAAAATATAGAATTTAAACCGGACCTATGCTTCCAACAGTTTTTTTTTTTAACTATTTATTATTTATATAACACCACAATTTATGCACAAAGTGTTATATAACATTAGTTTTTTGAATTGTTATATAACATTATAAATTATCCAACATTAGGTTAATATTGTGCCCATTATTATAACACTAATGACATTATTCTGTTGTATAAATTTTTAAAAGCTGTATACTAATTAGGTTAAAGAAACAAATTAGTAAGCCTCTATTAATTATTATTTTTGATTTATTTTTGATGTAGCTTATAATTGAATTTATTTTTTCTCCTTTTTTGTGAAAAATTCCTGGAGCTGTTTCTGATTGTTCATGAAGTATTTATATGAATAGGTACTTGAAATGTGGTTGCATGTATAAGTTTGGTCGGGTCCCCACAATATGTAATGCGCAGATATCTTGCATAATAAAAGTGTCACCTACATCATAGGGGCCAAAATGGATGAGATATCGTGTTCCAATTTCCAGGTTCCATTCTCTATTTCATATATTGGATGAAAGATACGTGTACAATTGTGATATTATCTTGTATACATGTTATTCATCCGATGCAATGGAATAAAGAGTATAACATTTCATTCATTTGGATACATTTCATTCATCCAATACAATAGAATAATAAATATAATAGAAATGTGGAACATGAAATCTCAATCCCCGCAGCCCCATTTCTCTGGACAAATCTTACGCCCCATGTCCAAAAGTAAATGATCCCCAATAGATTTAAAAAAAAAAAAAACTACACTGTTCCTCTTGAATAAGTTATCAAAGTCCACACGCAATCTCTTTAATTAAACTCCAATACAAGAAACATTTACAACATTAAACTGCAACACGTTAAGAAACAGTCGTCTATACATGTACAATACAAGATGATGGGATACAATTATACAAAGGGAGGCAACCAGACTAATTGGTTCCATTACAGTCAATAGTGTTTTCACCATAACTTATAAAAACTAAAGCTTAAACAAACCATAAGATGGACTAAAGGAATATAATGTGTAAAATACTGAAAAAGTTTATTTCAAATGGAGTTTTGATCGAATCCAAATTATTCATACTCAAGAAGATTCATTGATTATGAATGCGGTTCGATCAAATCCGACATTTTATTCAAAATTTCAGTGGGGTGCATACGCAGTAGATTATTCCCGGGGATGGGAATTACTTTCAAAGGCACCTTCTTTAGCAATGTCAAACCCATCATTTCCCTCATATCCAGTGCTTCAGGGTTGGCCCCATCTGCAAGCTTCCAATCAAAAGTCTGAAGCAAACCGGCCAAACCCAAACTCACCATTCTGTGACCCAAGGTCATGCCCAAGCAGCTTCGTCTGCCCGAACCAAACGGGATCAGCTGAAAATGCTGGCCCTTGTTGTCAATATCAGAGTCCAAAAACCTCTCGGGTTTGAAAGAAAGTGGGTCGGGCCATGCAGCCGGGTCCCTGCGAATTGCCCATGCATTCACAAATATTTGGGTGTTCTTGGGCACCAAGTAGCCCATGAATTCCGTGCCTTCCATTGCGTTCCTTGGAAGTAGCATCTGGAGCGCGGGGTGTAATCGCATTATTTCTTTCACTGTTGCCTGCAAATAGGGCATGTTGTTTAGATCATTCTCTTCCACTTTCCGGGTACGCCCCACGACTCGATCGATTTCGTCTTGGATCTTTTTCATTGTGTTTGGGTGGCGCAGTAACTCCGCCATTCCCCATTCGATGGTGGCGCTCGTGGTCTCAGTTCCACCAAAAAACATTTCCTGAAGTTGAAATATATTTTCGAAAAGTTCAAAATTCCCGGAAACATTGAGCGTTTATGAATCTTCGGCCAAAAGTAAAGAGTTTTCAAGCCAATTTCGACGAAACACTATTACACTAATATACTACCAATAACTTCATCATCAAGTGAAAATTCTAATTAATCTTAAGAGGATAAAATTTACCAGGAGAATAATTGTGATATTCTTGAGTGACAGCTTATCATCCCCTTTTTCGTTAACTTCACCTTCTTCAAGCAACGTATCCAAGAAATCTTTTGTTTTCTTCTCTTTCCCCAATTACTTCTCCTCAATCCTCTCCTTCACAATCCCAGCAATAAATCCCAGCAATCTTTCCAAAGCCGTCCCTGTATTGCTCCTGATTCTTTGCAGGTCCATCCATCTCAAAAAGGGGAAGAAATCAGACAAATTAGGTTTCCCAACCCATTCCAAGAACAACACTAACGCCTCAAAAAACTCGCTCGCTGTATCAAGCTTCGACTCCACTATGTTAACTTCCCTCGAAAACGCGAGATTTCCAATGGTGTTAAAAGACGTCACAAAAAGGAACCACTTCAGTTGAATCTCGCCTGAACCTCCATTCTCTTTCGATTTCGTCACGTCCTTTTTGATCCAATCGATCATATCGTCGATGCATTTTTGCCTCAGGGGAATCGAATCGTTTACCCTTTTGTGAACCAGAAATTCGCCCGTGCAGATACGACGTAGTTTTCGCCAGTAATCGCTGTAAGCTCCAATTGCCAGAGATCCCTATTATAGCCCAAAGCTGTCAGGGAATCGGGCAATTTGCGATCGGAAAAAGGAGATCGCATTTTTTGAAAAGTTCAGAAGCTGCTTCGGCTGATTGTACCACCATGGTGTTGATAGCTCCGATTTTTAGCCATAAAACTGGGCCGTATTGGGCTTGGAGCTTGTAAAATGTCTGGTGGGGTATCTCTCCCAGATCGAAAAGGTTGCCCACCAATGGCCAGCCCGGTGGGCCTGGTGGCAGGGGCTTGACTTTGGAAGACCCATTCTTTTTTTTTTTTTTTTTTTTTGAGGGATTGGAAGACCCATTCTTGAATTTGAACAAGAACTTAATACATAGGGTTAATGCGCATAGGCCACTCATCCAGGAAACCAAAGTAAAGCTCCAAGCCATCTTTTTATGAATTTGAGTTATCTACTGATTAGGTTACTTGTTATTATGTCTGTGTGTGTAGTAGGACTGTAGTAGTAGTGCATCTGAGACTGGAAGGTGATGATTTGGATATTTTGGAAATGGTGTTAAGGGAAATTGTGTTTTGGTAGAATAAGCAAAGTTATTTTTTTTTTATTTCAAAAGAGGCGGAATATTTTTTGGAGTCTCATTTATATATTATAAGCATCACATGAATCATTAATATTTTCAAGTCTCTGTTTGTCATATTTTTAAATTGTCTATTGTTACAATGTTACCTACTCTTGGGAATATATTCAAGTAGATCATGTTTGATGAATTATTTATGTTCGATTTTTTTTTTTTAAATTGTCTTCTGTCACCTACTCTTGGGAATATATTCAAGTGGATCAGTTTTGATGAATTCTTTATGTTCGATTTTTCTTTTTTTTTTTTTTTTTGTAAATCTGTAAATTTATTGACGTAGGGTTGGAAGCTGAATATGAATTTTTAATAGTGTGTATTACCTTGAGTATGAATTCTTTATGTTCGAATTCTTATATACGAGGCCCGTTTGATAGTTTATTACCTTTTTTCCCCTTGTTGCACAATGTTGTACACTTGTACTCGGTCCAACGTGTATTGATATACACAGGCCCACAACGGACCGAGGGCCTATTTAGTGAAGGCTGATCAAATTGACTTGCAAAGCGGATCTAGTCGGATACATGACAGCCATTGTGACTTGTGAGACCCCAACCAAGTTGGTGACCTACTCGTCCAAACTGTTCGACCTGCCAAAATTATGGTTGGGAGATTTAAGATCGTTGGCCTGGCCAAGGTAAATTGCCTTGTTCGAGGGTTCCAGTCACATCAAATTGGATTGCCTGTAGAAATGCTCAACACTATGAATGTCACACTGTACTAGGTGTAACTCACCCAATCAAATCACTCATTCACTTCACCGCCTAACACATTGTCTAGCTAATTCTCGGGTATCAATCGACCTAGTTTGCATCAATGATTATACCTATATATACTTACACTACTTACACATAGGTTGAAGGGGAATATCTACACCATAAATATCCACATCTAATGTTGAGAAAAGGATTCACCTACTATGTAATTAAACCACTTGAAAGCATTTGTTTTTTCGGCTAGATATAAAAAGAAAAAAATAGTCCTGACATATTAGGTCGCCCAAAACAGAAACACATGGTCTATCTTTTAAAGATTCTTCAGTGTACGAAGCCTAATAAATTTAATAATGAAAAAGATCTATCATTAGACTTACTTGGAATAAATTCAAAGTCCATACGCAACCCATTTAATTAAACTCCAATACAAGAAGCATTTACAACACTAAGCGGCAACACGTTAAGAAAAAGTCGTATATACATTTCAATACAAGTAAGAAGAGATACAAAGTAATGCAACCAGACTATTTGGTTCCATTATTGTCTACAGTGTTCATCATAACATATAGAAACTAAAACTTAAACATAATACAAACAGAGTACTAAAGAAATACATTGTGTACAATACTGAAAAAGTTTAGTTCAAATCGAGTTTTGATCCAATCCTAATCATAATCAAGAAGACTCATTATATCGAAATTTCAGTGGGGTATATACGCAGTAGATTATTCCCGCAGACTAGGAATTGCTTTCAAGGGCACTTTCTTCCGCAACAAACCCACCGTTTCCCTCATATCCACTGCTTCAGGCTTGGCCCCACCCGCAAGCTTCCAATCAAAAGTCTGTAGTAAACTGGCTATAGTCGAACTCAACATTTTGTGACCTAATGTCAGGCCCAAGCAACTTCGTCGGCCCGAACCAAATGGGATCATCTGAAAATGTTGGCCCTTGTAGTCAATATCAGAGTCCAAGAACCTCTCAGGTTTGAAGGAAAGTGGGTCGGGCCATGTAGCCGGGTCCCTGTGAATTGCCCATGCATTCACAAATATTTGTGTGTTCTTGGGCACGAAATAGCCCATGAATTCTGTGTCTTCCCTTGCATTCCTTGGAATTAGCATCGGAACCGGGGGGTGTAATCGCATTATTTCTTTCACGGTTGCCTGCAAATAGGGCATGTTGTTTAGGTCATTCTCTTCCACCTTCCGGGTACGCCCCACGACCTGGTCGATTTCGTCTTGGATCTTTTTCATTGTGTTTGGGTGGCGCAATAACTCCGCCATTCCCCATTCGATGGTAGTGCTCGTAGTCTCAATTCCACCCAAAAACATTTCCTGAAGGATTGAAAGATATTCGAAAATTTCAAAATCACCAGGGTTTTCGACCTTCAGCGAAAATTTGGGTTTATGACCCAACATTGGGTTATTTCCTAACATATTACCAACAACTTCATCAACAAGTGAAAATTCTAATTTTCGCTTAAGGTTAAAAAATTCATAGAAAATTGCACTTTTGATCCCATAAGAAAGGGGTTCAAGTCTCTTGCTCTTTTGGTCCCAACAGATTTATTTACACATTTAATCCCATAAGAATCAAAAGGTTGCAATTTTAGTCCAAAAACTAACGGGAAACCTAACTGCCGTTAATTTTATTCTCACATGACCAAAAATGCATTTATCCCAAAAATAATCAAATAAAGGAAAAAAAAATTGAAAAATCTGAAAAGCATTGTCTAACAATTTATTAAAAAAATATATGAAAAATCCAAAATTATTCAAAAATCTAAAAATTAAAAAAAACCATTTCTGATTATTTGTTTAAAAAACTAAAAACTCTTTTTAAAATTTTGAAAATTGTTATAAAACATTCTGGAAATTTACTAAAAATATTCAGATTTTAATATCCCAGTTTTCTTAAATAATTTTATTTTTGTAAAACAATTCTATATTCTTTTACCTTTTTTGGATTTTTTGGTAAATGTTTTCAAAAGTCTTCAACATTTTTCAGTTTCTAATCCATTTTTCAGATTTTTAGACAAATTCCCATATTCATACAATTTTCTAGATTTTGATTATTTTAAGTAATTTTCAGATTTTTAAAACAAGTTTTAATTATTTAAACAAAATTTCAGATTTTATAAAATCGTTTAGTATTATAAAAAACAAAATTTTGAAATAATTTTGATTTTTTTATAATTTTTAAAATATATTAAATAATTTTCAAATGTTTAAAAAAGTGTATAAGTTTTTTTAACAATTTTCATATTTACTTTTTTGTAATTTTTGGATTTTAGAATAACCGGTTTGTTTTTTGTTTTTTAAACAAATTATGTTGTTTTTATATTTTAATTTTTAGATTTTAAAATAATTTTGTAGATTATTTATAATTTTTTAATAAATTACAAATAATTTTAAATTTTATTGAAAAAATTATTAAATTAATTTTTGGATAAATGCACTTTTCCTCCTGTAAGAAATAGTATTAACTGTAGATTAAGTTTTCGTTAGTTTTGAGACTAAAATTGCAATCTTTGTATTTGTATGGGACTAAATGTGCTAATTAAAATCAGTTGGGATCAAAAAGGCAAATTGTGGGACTAAAAATATTTGAACCTTTTCTTAAGGGACCAAAATTGTAATTTCCTAAAAATTCAAATTTTCTGATTCACGCCCAATTCACTTGAGATGATCTTTTTTTTTTTGCAGATTTGAAGTTCCTAGGACTAAATTCGAAAGTTTTTAAAAATATAAGCTGATTTTCCATGTAAAATTTAAGAAGGACTAATTTCGCCACAATCAATTTTCCCGAAAAGAAATTTTATCATCCTTCCACAAGCTTGCGCACTTATCATGAAAAACAAATATAACATTCATAGGAAGATGATAAAATTACCAGAAGAAGAATTGTGATATTCTTGAGTGACAGCTTATCATGGCCTGTTTCGTTAACTTCACCTTCTTCAAGCAACGTATCCAAGAAATCTTTTGTTTTCTTCTCTTTCCCCAATTCATTCTCCTCAATCCTATCCTTCACAATCCCAGCAGCAAATCCTAGCAACCTTTCCAAAGCCGCCCCCGTATTCCTCCTGATCCTTTGCGGGTCCATCCATCTCAACAAGGGGAATAAATCAGACAGATTAGGTTTCCCAATCCATCCAAAGAACAACAGTAACGCCTCAAAAAACTCGCTCGTTTTGTCAAGCGTCGACTCCATAACTTCCCTGGACAACATAAAATTTCCAATTGTGTAAAAAGACGTAACGAAAAGGAACCAATCCAGTTGAATCTCCCCTGAACCTCCATTCTCTTTAGATTTCGCCACATCCTTCTGGATCCAATCGATCATATCGTCGATGCATTTTTGCCTCAGAGGAATTGAATCGTTTACCCTTTTCTGAACCAGAAATTCCGTAGTGCAAATACGACGTAGTTTTCGCCAGTAACCGCTGTAAGCCCCAAAGGCCACAGATCCCCGATTATAGCCCAAAGCTGTGAGAGAATCGGGCACTTTGCGGTCGGCGAAAGGGAGATCGCATTTTTTGAAAAGCTCAGAAGCTGCTTTGGCTGATTGTACCACCATGGTGTTGATAGATCCGAGTTTTAGCCATATAACTGGGCCGTAATGGGCTTGGAGCTTGTAAAGTGTCTGGTGGGGTATTTGGCCCAGATCGAAAATGTTGCCCACTAATGGCCAGCCTGGTGGGCCCGGTGGAAAGCCATAGGGCACTCAACCAGGAAACAAAAGTAAAGCTCCAAAAAGCCATCTTTTTATGAATTTGAGCTCTCCACTTCTTAGATTACTTGTTATTACTCTAAACAAGTTTTGGTATATATGTGAATATTTTGTAGTCATGTCATCTCAATTATATATTATAAGCATCACAGGCATCATTAATATTTCCAAATTTCAACTCTTTGTTTGTCAGTTTTTTAAGTTATGTTAAACCTACTCTAGGAATATATTCAAGTGGATCATTTTCTATGAATTCTTTACGTTCGAATTTATTTTTTAAATCTGTAAATTTATTGACGTAGGATTGGAAGTTGTATAGAAAGTTTTTAATAGTGTGTATTATATTCTTATATACGACGCTCTTTTAATTGTTTGTTACTTGTTTTTACTTGTTGCACAATTTTTGTATGCTTGTACTTTGTCCAACGTGTATTGATATACATAGTTACACAATAGACCAAGGGCCTATTTGGTGAAGGCTGGTCAAGTTGACTTGTAAGCCAACTTAGTTGAGATAAATGACGGCTAACAAAGGATGGGGCGAGCCGTTGTGAGATTCCCACTACGCTGAAGGGGAATTTCCCCATTATACATATATATACCTGCACTATTTACGCACGAAGAGAAATTTCCCCACTATAAATTTCTACATTTAATGCTGAGAAAAGAGTTCACCAACTTTATAAATTAAATCACTTGAAATCATTTATTTTTCCAGCTAGATATAAAAAGAAAAGGTTTGTCCGACCTATCACTTCGGCCAATTAAGGAACTTTCTTGTTTTAGGTTTTTTGGTTCCTTTTACTACCTTTCTTATATAGTCCAGGTGTCCTAAAAAGCACTAGCGCTAGCTCGGGCGCAGAGATCGGGCGTAGCGCCTGGAGGTGGGACCAGGGCGGGGTTAGGCGGGCCTAATCGGAAAAAACTTTAGGTGGACAAGGAGCTCGGCGCTGAGACGAAGACTAATCAAGATTAGGAGGAGATTTTTGGAACAATGATATAGATCGCTAACTTACGAGACCCGTTTCTTTTATTTGATGTCAACACACACTTAACCCGAAAAAAATTTAAAAATATAGTGAAAAAACCGTGTTGGAATCTTTTTTAAAGAAACTCGGCCTTCTTGCCGATTTTAATTTCTTTTTTTTTTTAGTTAAAAATCGATGTCAAGCATATTTTTTTAAATATTTGTTAATAAAATCGTTTTTTTATAGGGCCTATAGGCCGACCTTAATGTCATTTTCTTTTGTTTTTTTAAATTTAGGCCGGTAATCATTATATAATTACCTATGGTATATCACATGGTTATATTTTTTAAATAGATGGAAATATATAAAAAGAAAGTAAAAAGTCATGATCACAAGCTGATCATGTAGCAAAGGCAAAACAATGTTAAACTTCAGAAAAAAGAAAAGAACAAAAATAACTTAAAGACGCATTTTAAATGAAAGGCGTCTATTTCTAGAGGATTTTTGAATGATATTATCATTTATTTTTTTAGCATGTTCTCGAGTATCGTCTAAATGGTCTGATATATCCTGTAGAATATTTGCCCAGGATCCTCCAGCCGCAGTTGTCATAGTCTTCATAGCTTCTGAGGAATCACATTCGTGAAAGACAAGCGAAGTAGTTGAGGAGTCACCTACATTGGTCTTTAAAGCTTCCAATTGGTCTGCATCAACTTGAAAATCAAAATTAAGAGGATAGCTGGATATTGGATATGTTGAAGCATGAGCTACACTCGAAGCCATTTCATCGCTCTCTTTTAGATTCAAACTTGATTCAACATGGGGATAAAACTACAATAACTACCAAATTATCTTGTGTTGTTGGTACGGTGTGATCATTTGTAATCGTTTCAACAACATACTACGAAATGAGACCCCAGGCATCGCAATCTCGAGTAGAGAAGTTTTGTTGAGGGCGTGAAGCACTAGTATTTTTACCATTACTAGTCGGTTTTTTATTGGCGGCCATAAATCGCTCATTGTTCATCCGAACTCTTGGCATTGGACCAGAGCAAAAGGTTTCCCATTCGAAGGTTGGTCCTCAACACTAGGTTGGTCTTCATCGGCATAGTCCCCCCACCATTTACTAGCAGTAACATTTGCAATATCAATATTATCCCCGTCCATCCCATCGAGAATGGTAGACTGATTATAAGAAGCAGGAATAGTTGAATTAGTCCATGGTGGAGAATGAGTCAATTCAACAACCTTCTAAATCACAACATCTGATTGAACCTGGATAGTCCCATCCGAACCCGATGGGTCCAAGACAGGCTTCTTGGGTTGCATACCAGCCACATGGCGAGTGAGCCTGGGATTCTGAGAGTGGCTGCGACCCCTAATACTCGATTACCCATCTCGCAATTTTCCTAAGCAGAGGTCGCTAAATGGCCAAAATTTTCCTGCAAGACGACGACAAAAATTCGGGAGACGTTAAATGGAAGAAATGAATCTCGAATGACCGCTTCGCTCAATCATCATATTTTCGGGTAAATTAGTACTCAAGTCAACGTCAACGAGGACCCGTGCAAAATGCCCCATGGAACCGTTCAACGTCATATCATCAATTTTGATAGGTGAACCAATGGCTCTGGCAATCCCCATCAACAACTCAAAATGTCAAGATTCCCAACTTAATCTAAATATCCGCACCCAAATCCGTGCTATCGAAGTGGTAGTAGTATCAGGGTCAAAATCAGGTGTCCAAGGTTGTAAGGGAAAAGAACTCAGGGACAAGGATTAGAATCGTTTACGCCAAACAACATCACAATCCGTTAGCTTATCAAAGTGAATATTATAATGCTCTTTGCCAAGAGAAATAATGCGAAAATGAGAGTCAAGAAGCCAAAGTGCTTTCAATTTATCATGCAACTGAGGAAGAGTGAGTGGCTTACAGCCCTTGACGTAAAGTGTGCGTCCAATCAATGATTGTTCACATAATTGACGTCTAGACTCGTAGATTTTGTTACTAATATATATGGAATAGATATTACATTTCTTCGTAGGCATAAGCGGGGAACTGATTGCGACATCATGCATGGAAGCCACAATATTGGATTTTTGTTGTAGCATACCGTAAGACGGAGCAAAGAAGAGACGGTAAAATTTGGGCGCGAAGACTTGATTTAGGAGCCCTACGCGTTGAGATATGGCGAAAACCCTAGTCGGAGCGAAACCCTAGTTGAACCATGAGGTTTCTTTGGTAGAGACGAAACAAATTGCATAATCCGAGAGTCTCCAAGGATGCAAGTGTTGTTAGATAAATGTTTTTATCATGATTTTGATGATTTTGTTCAAATGAGTTTTTAAACCAAAACAATGTCCCTAAATTTTTCTGAGTATTTTTGGAGTTTATTTTCGATAAAAAAATTGGACAACACATTTGTTTCAGTTCGACCTGGCCGCCCTATAGGCAACCCGTACTGAGTTGAGTTTTGAAACAGAAAAAGGGACGAGAAAAATGAGGGAGGGCGACCGGTCGACCCCGGCGACCGTGCACTGGAGTGCCCTCTTGAAGTCTGTCTTCTCTGTTTCGCAATTTAAACACCCCAACCGGTCATGGTCTAGGCGACCACGGCCGCACCCTCCGATGGTCCCCCCTGTAAAAATCGCAGAAATTCAATTTCAAACTTATCTTTAGCGCGACCGGCCGCACTGCTTTATCAAAGAAACTATCCGTTGTATTTTCGACAGTTTTCCCTATTTTGAGGGATTGATTTCTAACACTATATTGATGATTTTAAATGGTTTCTTTTGCAAGAAATCACTCTCGAGGAGGAGCCTATGTCCTGGAAATCAAAGCCAAGACCTCTCCTATAAATAGAGACTTCATTCAAGTAACAAGATACAACAATATCCACAAGCAAAGAGCAAACAAGCAAACACTTTCATATATCTTGTTGTATTAGCCTAAGCACTTTCACTTGCACAAATTTGAGGTCTAGGCTTTCAATTCTTGATTACACTTGTACTCAAATTGTATCATTCATCATTGAGTTGTAATCTTGATTTTTGGTCATCATTCAACACAAGACATCCTTGTGAGTATTCTTGTGGTAAGAATACACTTGGGTGATCTAGGTGATAGGTGTTTGAAGGTTGTGGTAATCTTCAAAGGTGTTGTAAGAGGGTTGTGGTAATCCTCAAGGTGGTGTAAGAGGGTTGTGGTAATCCTCGAGGTGTTGCAAAGAGGGTTGTGGTAATCCTCAAGGTGTTGTATTATTAATTTTGGTAATTAATAAAATCTTTTTTCTTTTTTGAAATCCATCCCTGATATCTTTGGGGTGGTAGAGATTAGGCCCTAGGTGGGTTGAACCTCTTTAAATCGAAGTGTGCTATTTATTTTCCGAACTTAGCATTTCGTCTTTGCTTGAATTTTTGAAAAAGAGGGCAAAATCAAAAAAACCAAGATAATCTATTCACCCTCTGATTATCGTAGTCACATAGAAATTTATTGTTTAGATTTTGATGAATGCCATGTAAAACTTAGAATAGGATGTTGGCACCCCATCTTTTGTTGTAAAATGCATTGTAATAAATAGGGATGGTCAAGCCGAGTTAAGTCGGCCTACGCCCTAACATGCAAGAAGACAATCAAGATTAGAAGGAAGACTCATTGCGAGACAAATGAGTATGGCAAAGAAGAGTAGACGGGAACTCTATCAAGAAGAACGGTGAGATGCGGTGAGTGGAGCATCGATCAAGTCAACTCAAAAAAGCCAAGTCTCAAGTTGAAGTGATGAAGAGTCATCCATGATTGGAAGGCGACTCTAAGTCACCTGGGAAAGCAAAGAATGCAAACAAGTCGAGATAATCAAAAAGATCCGTTGCATGAAATCAAGAGAATTACCTAAACAAGTAATATCTCCATACCACCTTTCTCGAAGTGCTCAATCCCGAAGCGTGCAAAAGGAATAAACCAATGAGAAACACTACACCGTGTCGAACTCGAAAGGTGAAGAATAATTCATACGAGGAAATGGCAATTCCAAGGATCGCAACAAGACAAGCTAACGATCGCAAGTGACTTTCAAAAATAAGCCTATCTCTTCAACGGGCAAATTTTTGAAAGATCACTATAAAAGGCCGAGGAGTTTATTTGAGAAAAACACAAGAAACGGACCCGGAACCAAAACGTTCAACCAATTATTAGAAAATCAAATATTCTCAATCCTCAAGCCTACACTACGAAGAACATCAATCCAACACTCACCGTGAAGGAAAGATAACTTCAATCGGTTGAAGATGAAAATATCGAAAAATCAAGGGGTCTACATTCCACGAAGGATTGTAGGAAGGTTCAAGGTCGAACCAAGTCTTGAGCTTTTGGAGGGCTTCGTGATCAAATCAAAAGAGCTTGAGCAAGTGGATCGTGTAGTAAAGCGCATTGCCCTGTGAAGAAGGCGAGTCGTGCGAGAAGCCACCGAGTGATCAAGGCGTCTCGGATCGAGTCCCAAAGGATCAAGTCACCGTTTGTGTGATCAAGACTTGTATCCGGACTGTTACCACTTTGTATACCGATCAATACCTAGTGGATTCCTCCAGGAGTTGGAGAAGAGAGGAGTAGAAGAATTACCCCATCTTCGAACCTCTATAAAAATCTTATTGTGTCATTTACATTTCAAAGACTTTAATTCCGCATCTTAATTGTTTAAATCTGATAAATTTGCTATCCACTTGATAATTTCTAAGTACTAAACCAAGCACTAAATCCTTGCTTAACCAAAATTAAGGGTGTTAAGTCTTCCAATAAAACAAACCACGATTGAGTTAATTTAGACTTAACAAAATTAGTTATTCCATCAACAAATCGATTGAGACTCACAGAGACTAACTCTTGATTAACTAAATTGGTCATCCACCAGACACAAATTGTAGTAGATCAACTCGAATATTTAAAAGGACTAAATTGAAAATTTGGTAAGGTTTATTCACCCCCCTTCTAAACCTTACACTTACACCCCTTGGGACCTACAAGTGGTATCGGAGCGGTTGGTTCATTGAGCCTTCCGCACCGTTCTTCAACTAGATCTCCAAGATTTTCAAAGTCCGCTTTAGTACTTAAACTTTCAAAACTCTTTTTATCATTAAAAGTTATTATCATGGAAGCAAATTTGACACGCATCCCTATGTTCACTATTGAAGAATTTGATGATTGGAAAATTCGTATGCGAGCTCATCTATCAAAGATTACATGATGAGATGTGGATAGTGATAGAGGATGGGCCACTGCAAATCTTAAAGGTGAACACAAAATTGTAAGAAGAGTTGCGGTGAAGGAGAAGAGGATATAGCTCCCGCACTACCATGGTTGAAAAACCAAGAACCGAATGGACAAATGATGACAGAAAAAGATACAACCTGACAATGTAGCCAAGGACATCCTTTACAAAACCTTGGACAAAGCCATGTTCAATAAAGTCAAATCATGCAAAACGGCTAAAGAAATCGGGACAAGCTAACATTGATTTGTGAAGGCTCGGAGCAAATCAAAGAAAACAAATTATCGGTGGTGTCATACGAAATTTGAGAACTTCAAAATGATCTCGGGAGAAAACCTGGATCAACTGGATGCTCGTTCACGTAAATCACCAATGAGCTATCTCGCACTTGGAAAGGAATATACATAGAAGAAATGTGTATGAAGATCCTAAAAGTCTTCCAAATGAATGGGAAATGAAGGTCATGGCACCGAGACATTCCATGGACCTATCAAAGACATCCAATCATGAATTATTCTCGATCTCAAAGCCTACGAGTTTGAGCCGAGAAGAAAAGACCAGAAGAGACAAACAGTACCCAAAACAGCTGCTTCTAATTGTTAAAGATGGGAAGAGAGCCGAGGTCAAAGAAGTCATTGATCCGTAAGAAATAGCCCCGATGGTTAAAAGGTTCAACAAGTTCTTCAATAAGAACTACAAGAGAGAGAAAGGGTGAATGCTCCGTAAGACACTCAGCTCCCTCCAAATCAAGGGAAGATAGGCCAACCAAGAGAACAGATCATCAAAAAGTCAATATCAAAGGGTGATAATCCAAGAGTGGAAAGAGTGATCAAAAGGCAATTTCTATCTTTGGGCCGAACTCAGACAACCAGGTCACTATGCCATTGATCGCTCATATCCTCGTAGTTAACAAATACAGAAATGAAGAAGAAAGAAAGGTCTTGAGAGAAAGAAGACAAGAAAAGAAAAAGGCAATGATGGTCACAGAGATCATTGAAAAACCAAGTCAAGAGAGACAATGATTCGAGAGCAAGAAGTCGACTACTCAAGTGACTCAAAGAAGAAGCCCCGATTTGTTTAATGGCCAAGGAACAAGATCAACCCGACCAAGAAGATGAGGTACACTCCAACTCATCAAACTCGGACTCTAGTGATAGTGATCGTGACACACACACTTCATCACCCACTCGATCTTTATGATTCATTAGGCAAAAAGATGAAAGATTTTGAACACATTAAATCCTCACACACACTACTAAATGAGGAAAACAGACTACTAAAAGCCAAAACTCACAACCGACTAAGGAGCCGAGTACCCTAAGTCAAATAGTCGATGAGAATGAAAGTTTAAAGGTTTGAAAATGCTAAGCTAACAGCAGAAATAGTTGCCATAGAAAAGAGGAGAATGACCTCTAAAATGTGATTGCATCATTCACTAAGGCATCTAAATCATTGGATGATCTTATTATGAGTCAAAGAGAATGTGGAGACAAGACAAAGCTTAGGATTTAATTCCTCTCGTGCTATGTCAAACTCCAAAAGTGATTTTCGAAAAGGATCTTCAAGCAATGAAGAGTCTAAAAATCCAAAACTCTAAATGTTACACACACATTCACTCCAAAGCACAACTACAAGCAAACCGACCTTGGTTATAAAGGAAAAGGAAAAAACACCCGTTGAGTGCGCTGAAAGGACAACGAGAAGAGATTCACCGAGTTCTCAAAGAAACTCCAAACGTAAAATACTCAGAAAAAGAAGAGCTACCAAAAACCCCGAAAATCCATAAAAGAAATACATATGATGGGAATGGTAGAAAATATCCAAGCCAAGCCGATTGGAATAATGTAAACTATCGGATAAACTTATGGAATATAAGCCCAAATGGCAAAGGCCAGAACTCAAGAAAGGCCATTCCAAAAGTATAAGAGCTTTCATTAGCACACATATGCACCTAGGCACTACACTCGAGACACCACAATTACCCGAAGAAGCGATTGCTAAAACTTATACACAGGCATACGACAAAAAGAGACAAATTTATATGAACCTAGAATCCCCAAGCAATTTGCCAGGATTAATTATGATTATGGCACGATAGATGGCAACCCCTTAGAGTCAAATCATTTGGCTATAAGTTGGTTGGATCATCTTACAATTCTAACCCCTCAGACCCGCATACAAGTATGGGTACCTAAAACTTAATTTCCTTGATTGCGGGTTCAAGGAACAACCGAAAGCGGAACCTGGTACATGGATAGTGGTTGTTCCAGACATATGACAGGAAACAAGAAAAATCTGTCAAAATTCAAGGAAGTTAAAGGAGCAAAAGTCATATTTGGAGGAAATGAAGCTCCAGGTGAAATTAGAGGCATTGGATCCATCAAGAGGAACGGATTAGAGATCACAGATGTTGCATATGTCGAAGGACTCAACTTCAACTTACTAAGCATCACCAACTCGTGACAAGTGGCTATAATGTTGGATTCAACATGGGTGTATGCCAAATCAAGGATATCAATCTAATGAAGTTGTGTTGCAAGGATGCGAGACAAAAGAACATGTATGTAGTAGATTGGTCAACCGCTACACACAACACCTGTCTATTAGCAAAGAGCACAGCTGAATCAAGTTGGCTATGGCACAAAAAGCTGAGTCACCTGAATTTCAAAACGATTAACAAGCTTGCCAGAAGTAGTCTTGTGGAAGGACTTCCGCACTCAAGATACAAGAATGAGAGTATATGTGATGCATGTCAAAAGGGAAAACAAATCAAATCTTCATTCAAAGAAAAGACATGTTCATCTTCAACAAGAATATTGCATCTCGCTATATACGGGATCTATTTGGCCCAAGAGAACCAAACCCGAGATAAGTGGAAAGAAATACACCTTGGTAGTAGTAGATGACTACTCAAGATATACATGGACAATATTCATGTGTAAGAAGAAAGAAACTCTACGTAAACTACCAAGGTGATGAAAAGGATTCAAAATTGAGAAGAGCCAAACCATTATCAAAATAAGATCGATGATGCAGAACCGAGTTTGTCAATGGAATAATAACTCGATGATTGTATTGAAAATGGCATTGGTCATGAACTATCGCCAGCAAGGACTCCACAAACAGAATGGAGTTGCGAAAGAAGAATTAACTCTCAAAGAAGCGAAGACCATGTTAGTTGAAGCGGGGGTTACCAAAAAGATTTTGGGTCAAGCAATCAACACAACTTGCTACACTCAAAACAGGATGTATGATAAACAGACAAATTGTGACAAAGACTCCCTATGAGATTTGGATGAAGAAAACCAAATGTTGCATATTTCGAAATATTTGGATGTAAATGCTTCATCCACAACAATGGCAAAGACAATCTAAAGGCTTTCGATGCTAAAGTCGATGAAGGTATCTTCTTAGATACTCACCGAAAGAAAGCCTACAGAGTACTCAACAAAAGGACTATGGTTACGAAGAATCCATTCATGTGGTATTCGATGAGCCAAATGTAAATGGAGAAGACATTGAAGAGTCACCGACAAGTCAATCATCCAACCATACGTAAGAGTCCCTCTTTGAAGTTCGGCCGAATTATAAACTCGAAGAAGATGAGATAGTCAATCTCAAAAACAACTGGAAAATTTGCAATTAAGTGATTACGAGAGAGTCGAACACAAAGAACACAAACAAGACGATCAATCCACTAACTTACTCCAACCTCGATGTAAGATGGCCGAGAGACCATCCACCGAACTTGTCATTGGAAATATAAGAGAAGGTGTCAAAACAAGATCCGAACTCAACAAGAAGCCATGTTCACATGCTTTATCTCGCAAATAGAGCCCAAAGATGTGTTACAAGCATTGGACGACACACATTGATTCAAGCTATGCAAGAAGAGTCAATCAGTTTGAAAGAAATAAAGTATGGGAATTAGTTCAAAGACCCACACATCAAAATGTTATTGGTACTAAATGGGTGTTCGAAACAAGATGAACGAGGAAGGTTCTGTGGTAAGTAACAAGGCAAGACTAGTAGCCAAAGGATATTGCCAAGAAGAAGGAATAGATTTTGATGAAACATTTGCTCCTCGTAGCAAGATTGGAAGCTATAAGGATGTTTCTTGCCTATGCACTCACAAGAATTTCATTGTATATCGATGGATGTAAAAAGTGCATTCCTAAATGGTTTATTAGAAGAAGAAGTGTATGTTGAACAACCTCCGAGGATTTGAGCGAGAAGACTGCTTTTGATAAATGGTTTTATCATGATTTTGATGATTTTGTTTTTATACCAAAACAATGTTTTTAAAGGTTTTCCAAATACTCCTAAATGATTTAAAATGGTTTTAATATTTTCCTAATATTTCTACAAATTTATTTTCGATATAAATTGACAACACTTTTGATGATTTTGTATTAATGTGTTTTTACACCAAAAACAATGTTTCTAAAATATTGTCCTAATACTCTCGATCGGTCTAAAATATTTTTTACTATTTTTCGAGTATTTATTGAAGTTTATTTTCGATATAAAATTGGACAACACTTTTGTTTTGAGGCCAATCGGTCGCCTATAGGGCATCCCGTGACTGAAAGTTGTGAAAAACAAGAATAAGCTATTTGGTTGAAAAAAGGCTGTTGGACCAGGCCAACAGGGTGGTAGACCGGTATGGTCGGCCGATCGATCGGCGTCGATCGGCGCGTCGACCGGTCGACCGCGGCAGTGACCGTGCCTGGGAGCATTTTCTCAAATGTAACTTTCGGACTCGTTTTTTGGTTCTCGCTCAACCGGGACATAAGGTCGACCTGGCCGGACCCCGTCGGCCGACCGGCGCCCTGTAAATGTGTTTTCTCATTTTCAAACGTCTATTTGTCGCGACCGGCGCTCTTAAGTTTGACAAAAAATGTAACCGTTGTGCAAACAGACATCTTTTCCTTAATTTGTGGGATTGATTTCTAATGACTCTTTTCTTCAATTGTCTTGCAATTTTTTACGTAATTCATGTCCCCAAGAGGAGCCTATCATGTACAAGACATCTTCTATAAATAGAGGAAGAATTGAAGCAACACAATTAGAGAGAAAAACTACAACACAACAAGATACACTCAAGAATACACTTGTTCTTACATTGTCTTATTTCTTGTTGTAATTTGCCTAGCTATTCACTTTCACATTCTTGAGGTCTAGGCTATTCTTGATTACACTTGCACTCAATTGTATAATTCATTATCGAGTTGTAATCTTGAATTTGTGGTCGTCATTCAAACACAAGATATCCTTGTGAGTGTTCTTGTGGTAAGAACACACTTGGGTGAACTAGGTGTTAGGTGTAAGAAGATTGTGAAAATCTTCTTGTTGAGGTGTTGAAGAATTTGGTATTCTTCAAGGTTGAAGATTGTGGTAATCTTCACAAGGTGCCGTTGGAGATTGTGGTAATCTTCAAGTGAGATTGTGGTAATCTCAAAGGTGGTGTTGAAGAAGAGTGTGGTGCTCTTCAAGGTGTTGTTGTAAGTTGGTGTTGTATTAATTTGTGGTAAATTAATAAAATCTTTTTTTCTTTTTGAAATCCATCCCGGATATACTGGGGTGGTAGAGGATTAGGCCCTAGGTGGGTTGAACCTCTTTAAATCGATGTGTGTTGTTTACATTCCGCACCTTTATTATTGTGTTTGAGCATTTGGTTCAAAAAAGAGGGCGAAATCGAAAAGATGGAGATAATCTATTCACCCCCTCTAGATTATCATAGCCGCTGACTTACAAGTGGTATCGAGCCAAACTTTTTGGCAAGCTCGTTTCACATCGCGAGTGAAGAGAAACGATCGTCGGCTACGAACGAAGCTCATCTTTCCTAAGACCTCCACCACCAAGCCACCTCGGTTTGATTCCAAAAATTTCATATTTTGGAAAGAAAGAATTGAATGCTATTTACAAGGTTGCGGGTTTGATATTTGGAACACCGTCATCAATGGAGAATCCATTCCGACAAAGAATACACCACACACCTCAAAAGGCTTCAAAAAGCTCAATGATGAAGAGAAAAAATCATCTCCTTAAATGGTAAAGCTCTTAATATTTTACATTGTTCACTTACCACTTTGGAATTTGATCATGTTGTAGGTATTCGATCGGCACATGAAGTATGGCAAAATTAGAAGCCATCTATGAAGTATATGCAAATGAAAGGAGCAACTCAAAAGCATCTACTTCACAAACGGATACAACATCAAATCCAACAACATTGGATAAGCCTTCTACAACCTCCCATGATGAACAAGTTGAACAATGCCTCATGGGCATCGAAGAAGAAAACGAGGTAAGTTCTAAAACCCTCTACTTCTTATGACAATGAATTGCAAAATGAATATAGTGATTTGCAAAATGATTATGATGAGCTACAAGATGAATTCCAAAACTTACTTGTTAAATACAAAAATTTGAAAAAGGAATTCATTATTTTGAAAAATGATAAGGATAGTTTATTTACTTCCTATGAATCACTATCATGTGCTCACACCACCACTCTTGATAAGGTTAGAAACCTTGAGAAAGATAATAGTACTCTTGTTGAGAATATAATTTGCTTGAAAAATGATTTATCTAAATCCAACTTGAGTACCTATAAGATGACCGATATTGTTGATTGTTGTGATAAATCGAAACTAGAACTTGACCATAAGCCTAAAGGTGTCAATCACATGAAAATGAATCAAGTCTCTAAGCACATTGGTCATTATGCTCCTAGAATTATTACATGTTTTTATTATGGTAAAAAGGGTCATACGGTAAATACTTGTCGGGCTAGAAATAGCTCTAATTATTGTTGGAGACCTAAAAGTCTCAAGACTAATCCCAAAGGACCCAAACACATGAGGGTACCACAAAATAATGTCATATTAGGTACCCTGCGAAATAATGATCGAAGAAAATTTATACCGCCAAGAAGACATCAAATGACCGTTTTATTTGATCAAAGAAGGAGAAACTATTTTTCGACAAAGCCAATTTCAAAGAAGAGGATATAATCAAAAATGGGAAGAATACAATCCTTGAAATGGCAAAGACATCATCAACAAGATGATTTTCAAAGAAGAAGAGACTTTCAACAATGGGAAAGCAACAAACCTTGAAATGGAGTAATCAAAGAAGTCATCATCAACAAAGTGACTTCTCGGGAAGATATCATCAACAATGGGAACGACACAACCCATTGAAATGGCGTAATTGGTAACCCGTATCTCCCTAGTTAAATATGCATTTTATTTTGTTATTATGCATGCTTTTATTTGTGTCTTAATTGCAAAATGAGTTTTCAAGTATTTATTTATTTTTATTAAGGTCTTCAATATATATTTGTGCTTTTAAAATATTTTTGAAAAAGAAGACCTTATATGATGTTTTTAAAACTCTTGTGCATTTTTGTAGACTATAGTGTGTTATCATCTCACATGGATTTTTATGGCATGAGCTTACTTGTGATATCTCTTAGCCTACACTTTTATCATTATGATTTGTGTTAGATTTGTTTTAAGAATTGTGAAGGATTTACATATTTTCACAAATGGCCATTTACGTCATTATTTGTCAAAAAGGCATAAATTATCGAGGTACGTTTACTTGTGTTATTCTTACTCTTATAGACTCGATATATGTATTGCCATGTGCCTATGTGCTTGTTTTTCATAGTATTTCATACAAATGTCATTAAGAGGATTTTTAGATATCTTTTGAAAGGCACTATTCGATATTTGATTGCACATATTTGCTTTGTCAACTCTTGTTCAAATACTTTTTTAAATAAGGTCTCAACTATATGCTATCGGATTTTCAAATTTCAAAAGAGACCTTTTATAGCTTTCTTAAGCTTATTTGAACTTGCATGATTTATTAGATTCTTGATGATATTCTAAATGCCAAGTATGTGTTTCTTGCTTCATGGTCTATATATATAGTGTCTCTTACTACTATGCTCTTTTTGCAAGATATTTTGTGGTTGACAATTGAGGCATGTTATTACACTTGGGCTATTTTTCTTGCTTATATAAGAGATGTCGTTAATGAGTTTGTTGAGTTGTGTAGAAAAGGAAATACTCCAAATATTTGGATGTAAATGTTCTATTATGAACACCTTAGATCATTTGGATGCCCAATAGTGATGAAGAAGACAAATTTCTCAATTGATGCTTCAAAATGAAGATTGGTTTTTAGAATTGCAAGAGGAGCTAAAAAGGAAATGATACTTGGAAGTTGATGCCATGTCTTTTATCACAAACGATTATAAATGCAAAATGGGCACTCCGGAACAAACTCGATGACCAAGGCAACATTGGTCGAACTAAGCCGAGGTTAGTAGCTCGAAGGTATTTTTAAGAAGAAGATATTTTTCCAAGTTGATACAAGGTGTACTTGAAATGAGCATGATGGGGGAGCTCAATTTCTTGCTTGGACTTCAAATCATTCAATGCCAAGTAGATGGTTACATTTCAAAAGAACTCTTGAAGAAGTTAGGCATTGAAGAAGGAAGAATCATCTCAACCTCTATGGCTACCAATCAAGAGATTGACAAAGGTTGAGAAAGGCATGTCGGTTGACAAACAAATTCGAGGTATGTTTTCTTGTATTATTATAGACTCGACATTCCATATGCCTTATGTCTATATGCTCGACTTCAAAAATTATCCCAACGAATCTCATTAAAGTGCCGTTAAAAGAAATTTTCAAATATTTGTAAGGCACTTCTTCTTATGACTTGTTAATCCAAAGTTTTAAGACGTTATTATTTTTTGGGATAACAAGTCCGGTGTAACTTTTATTTTTCAAAATATGGTTCGTCATAATCGAACTAAACATATTAAGATTCGATATTTTTTAAAGGGGATTGCATGTTTTAACAAAAACTTGAAGATGTGTTTAATTCCGTCTCAAAGGATAACTCGCGGATCTTTTAATCGCTCACCGCCGAGTATTTTACCTCATTTCGAGCTTGATTATGACATAATGTATATTGAATTAGGTCTACGTTTGCATTTTGCACGTTTTAAAACCTAGGGTGAAAAATCGAATTTTTGGATCAAACTTCTAATTTGCAAAACAGAGAAAGAAGCGTTAGTGGCCAGGGCAAGGGTCGACCGTCGCCACCGCCTTTCGACGGGTCGCCCTAGCCCTTAACCGGTCGCCCAATGTGATTTCTTGCTTAAATCGTCTATGTTCCTATACTTAGCCATTTTGGCTCTTTTGGTTCATTTTTCGTCCCCTTTGCAATTTTCACACACATTTCACTTCAAATGAGTTTTGATGCATGAATTATATATTTTGGGGACTACATAGCTCGGTTATCATCATTGTTGCTCGTCTTTTTACCGATAGAATGGTAAGAATTTCACTCTTTTAACTCAATTGGGTTGAATCCTTGAGTGTGTGGCTTATATGTATTTTTCTTAATGCAATTCATATATTTTTGTGATGAGCTTATTGATTGTTGATGATTGACTTTTGTTAAAATTGCATTTGGTGATGAAAAACTTGGCTTGATTTCATTTACAAGGGCTATATATATCCTTCTCAATTTTTGACGTCCGCCAAGTGTTCGATAAAACGTTTCAATGAAAATTTCATCACCTACATGATTCTCTCGATTTCAAAAGTCTTATACATTTATAGAGATCATGTTTTGCTTATCAAATGAGTTTTCATAAACCTCTACAAGTCGTATGATTCGACTTTTCCCTCCTATTTGGTTTATAAGCTTCAATGCTCAAATAGCTCGATACATCGCTTTAGTTGTGCTCTTTGATATGAATATATGATGTATTTATCGTGCTAACATTCTTTTTGATGATTCCAAAGGGGGAGAAACATGTTATAAGCTCTTTAGCTCATAAAAGCTAAGATATGCTTAACGAAAAGAAGCTATAAGCTATGGCTTCATAAAGCCATAAGTTGTGGATCATATTTAGTCCACTTGGTGCATTTTGGTTATGTATGAATCATGGTCCATTGGTTGTAGTATGGACTTATATATGTTTCTAACGATGTCTCTTTGACAGGGGGAGTTTTTAAGTTTTGATACTTAAGCTCAATATTGAAAAGCTAAGCTTTTAGCTTATGTTTAAGTTGCTTCTATATAACTCTTGTTGTGCATGTTGATAGGGGGAGCATTTGCTATATGTGTTTAAATATCTCTACTCCCATCCTTGTGTTTTTATTGCATGGAATGTTGTCGCTCACAACGGAAAGTTCCTTTTTACCGGTAAAAATGTTTTGTTTTCAAAATCGACCTCGTTAAAATTGTTTTGGTTTGTAATCATCAAAAAGGGGGAGATTGTTTGATAAATGGTTTTATCATGATTTTGATGATTTTGTTTTTATACCAAAACAATGTTTTTAAAGGTTTTCCAAATACTCCTAAATGATTTAAAATGGTTTTAATATTTTCCTAGTATTTCTACAAAAATTTAACGAAAAAAAAATAGGAAAGTCTCCTTCTTTCTAAGAGATAAGACTCAATAGAAAAATATTAGAAGTGTCTTTTTTGCTTTGATCCGCGGGGAAGATATACTCTGGGGTTTTCGATTTATCTGAAAGAAAAGGAGATATAACAAAGAAGACACTCAAAGAAAATGAAAAAAAGAAATTATAAATTATAATAGAATTATAAATTAATAAAATTATGTATATAGAATTGGAATAGTTTAGTATACATAGAAATTAGAACAATCTAGAAATATCTTTCTTTTTCTCAATCTCACGAACAAGATCTAAGAATATATTTTCGATATAAATTGGACAACACTTTTGATGATTTTGTATTAATGTGTTTTTACACCAAAAACAATGTTTCTAAAATATTGTCCTAATACTCTCGATCGGTCCAAAATATTTTTTACTATTTTTCGGAGTATTTCTTGAAGTTTATTTTCGATATAAAATTGGACAACACTTTTGTTTTGAGGCCAATCGGTCGCCTCTATAGGGCATCCTGTACTGAAAGTTGTGAAAAACAAGAAATAAGCTATTTGGTCGAAAAAAAGGCTGGTTGACCGGTCAACGAGGTGGTAGACCGGTGTGGTCGGCCGGCCGGCCAAAGCGTCGGCCGGTCGCGGTCGACCGGCCGACCGGCGGTGACCGTGCACAGGGAGCATTTTCTCAAAGCGTAACTTTCGGACTCGTTTTTTGGTTACGCTCGACCGGCCGACATAGGGTCGACCTCGGACCGTCGGCCGGTCGCCGCCTGTAAATGTGTTTTCTCATTTTCAAACGTCTATTTGTCTTGTGACGGTCGCTTTTAAGTTTGACAAAAAAATGTAACCGTTGTGCAAGAGACATCTTTTCCTTAATTTGTGGGATTGATTTCTAACGACTCTTTTCTTCAATTGTCTTGCAATTTTTTACGTAATTCATGTCCCCAAGAGGAGCCTATCATGTACAAGACATCTTCTATAAATAGAGGAAGAATTGAAGCAACACAATTAGAGAGAAAACTACAACACAACAAGATACACTCAAGAATACACTTGTTCTTACATTGTCTTATTTCTTTTGTAATTTGCCTAGCTATTCACTTTCACATTCTTGAGGTCTGGCTATTCTTGATTACACTTGCACTCAATTGTATAATTCATTATCGAGTTGTAATCTTGAATTTGTGGTCGTCATTCAAACACAAGATATCCTTGTGAGTGTTCTTGTGGTAAGAACACACTGGGTGAACTAGGTGTTAGGTGTAAGAAGATTGTGGTAATCTTCTTGTTGAGGTGTTGAAGAATTTGGTATTCTTCAAGGTTGAAGATTGTGGTAATCTTCACAAGGTGCCGTTGGAGATTGTGGTAATCTTCAAGTGAGATTGTGGTAATCTCAAAGGTGGTGTTGAAGAAGAGTGTGGTGCTCTTTCAAGGTGTTGTTGTAAGTTGGTGTTGTATTAATTTGTGGTAAATTAATAAAATCTTTTTTTCTTTTTGAAATCCATCCCTGATATACTTTGGGGTGGTAGAGGATTAGGCCCTAGGTGGGTTGAACCTCTTTAAATCGACATGTGTTATTTACATTCCGCACCTTTATTATTGTGTTTGAGCATTTGGTTCGAAAAAGAGGCGAAATCGAAAAGATGGAGATAATCTATTCACCCCCTCTAGATTATCGTAGCCGCTTGACTTACGGACTCTTGGAGATAAGGTATACAAACTCAAGAAAGCCTTGTATGGATTGAAATAGGCACTAGAGCATGGTATGATACTTTGTCACAATTTCTAACCGAAAATGGATTCACAAAAGGAAAAGTAGACATAACACTTTTCGAATTCAAGACAAAAAGAGTATCTTTTGTTCAAATATATGTGGATGACATCATTTTTGGATCCACAAACAAAGAGTCATGTGAAAATTTTCAAACCTCATGCAGAGTAAATTTGAAATGAGCATGATGGGAGAGCTAACATTCTTCCTTGGACTCCAAGTGAAACAACTGAAGGATGGAACCTTCATAAGTCAAACAAAATACACCGGAGACTTAATGAAGAAATTTGGTATGGAGGAGAAGTCTTCCTCGTGAAAATACCAATGAATACATCGACCAAAATGGATATGGATGCAGATGGCAAGCCTGTAGATCAAACAAGATACGAGCACTTATTGGATCATTGCTCTACCTTACAGCAAGCAGGCGGACATCACCTTTCTTTGTAGGTGTATGTGCAAGATTTCAATCTGCTCCAAAAGAGAGCCATATGACAAAGCTAAGAGAATATTGAGATACTTGAAAGGAAGTCAAGAAGTTGGCTTATGGTATCCAAAGGAAGGTGGATTCAAGTTAATTGGCTATTCGGACTGACTATCTTTGGATGCGAGTTGACGAGAAAAAAGCACCTCGGCACATGTCAAATGCTAGGAAACATCCGATCTCCTGGTTTAGCAAGAAGCAAAATTCAATAGCCACCTCTACAAACCGAAGCGAGAATACATAGTGCTGGCAACAAGTGCCCAAGTCTTATGGATGAGACAAGAAATGAGAGACTATGAAGTTGAAGAAAAGAAATGTGTGATAACACAAGTGCAATTGCAATCACTCAAAATCCTCGTGTTGCACTCAAGAACAAAGCATATCGATGTCGGATATCACTTCATAAGAGATCATGTTGAAAAGAAGGACATCATCTTGGAATATATCTCAACCGATAAACAATTGGGTGACATCTTCACAAAACCATTATGTGAGTCAAGATTTGAAGAACTCAAACATGAGTTAGGGTTAATTGAGTGAGTGACACTCGGAAGAATCAAAGAAAAGAAATGGAACACTAAAAGGAAAAAGAGTTGAACTCACAAATCGGCTAAGTAAATCGGTTGTATTGGAAAGACAACTATACCAAGTCACCGTTAGGTAGTCACTAAGAGAACTCGTGAGAAGAAGAGTTAAATCGGCTAAGGGATAAGGTAGTCACTTATGAGCAAAGTGACAAAAACGCATCGTTTTTGCTAAGCGGGAATGTTTTTAAGAATGACGTCAAAGATAATGATGATGTGTACTGAGACATAAAGCCGCACACCAAGCTTATGATTGGATATAAATGCTTTGCCGCATTAAATACGAGACATTAAATGCTAAATAGGCGTGCAAAATCTAAACCGTTGATTTCGATCACATTTCAAAAACCACCCGCACGTCCTTTCATAAACCATACTTAAACCATTTTCATCCGTTTCTCTCACACACTACCAAAACTGTTCATTTCTCTCTCTCAGAAGCAAAGGCAAAAATCTTCTCAAAACCCTACCTATCTTCAAATCAATCTCTAAATTTTCTTCGATAAAATCCTGAAAAATGGCACCAACCCATGATTTTATCAAGTTAGGAAAGCAAATCCACACCGGTCTACCGTGGATTTCGAGGGCATGGTCAAACAGGGGTCCAATGACGCTCTCATAAAGAAAATAGCTGAAAAACTCCAAACGACCCAGGCCGAAATCGTTTGACGATGGAATATTCAATGACCTATGTGGAGGAGGTCGCACAATTCTATGTGATTGCCGAGATTCACGATGAAGGAATAAAGTCATCCTTCACGGCAAGGAGTTCACCATCTCTCGCCAAGGATTTGGTCAACACCGCACTACCAACGGAAGGAGCATCGAAATTAACGAAGGCGATGTAAACTTGGTCAGCCGCTTGGAAGGAAATAGCCAAGCCCGACTATCTTTGATAAAATAGTTTACACAACAAACAAGAGGTCAGCTTTGAAGGAGGATTATCACAAGTCATTGGACATAGTTGCCAAATGTATTGACATCAAATTTGGCGCTTTGACCAATCACAAAGCAAAGTTGATCGTAATGGCCGCGATCATTGAAGAAAGGAAAATTAATCTGAAATTTGAGTTCGCTCTACGGACTATGCCGAGAATGTAGGGAACAAATCCTTCAAGGAAGATGGCACATTTGGAGGATCCCTAGGATATGGCCTGGTGATTGGCCTGGATGATGGAGGTGAAAGGTGTCCTCTTAGACATGGAAAGACGTTCCATGTTAACAAGAGGATGTTCGAATCAAACCTCTCTCGGCGCACGAGAAGAGAGCCTATGCCAAGAGAGCCGACACAAGTGAGGGGGAATCACCGACCAAGATAGATCTGATTGTTTCCTCTCCACCCAAGAAGAAAAGGCCCCTGCGCAATTGCTAAGAAAACATCACTCTCCTCTGCAAAGAAAGAAAGTCAAACTCGCTCCGCAGCTGTGTCTCCCGCCCAAAGAAGCAGCGTGGTCGAGAAGGACTCTCAAATACCTTCTCCGATCGTCAAAAAGAGGAGAACGATAAGCCAAGACGGCCACTCCTCGGAAGAAAACACTAAGACCGCCCCATCCGCCCCAAGACTCGGAAAACTGTCTCTCGAACCGAAAATCCCTCTAGTACAAACTAGAGACGAAGAAGAATCATCAAGCACTCCGAGCTTGAGAAACCGGCCGAGTCGCCCACTCACCGAGCAGACACTGGGAGACTCGCCGAGAAAGTAGAGTCCCAGGATGTAATTGATGAAAGCAATCAAATCTGGCCAAGCGCGATCAATGAGAGGCAAATCAAGAAATAGTTGTAGTCCGCGCACCGAGACACTGAAAAAGCGGATAGAGTGGCGGTGATGTGATGATCCTATCCCCACCTTACCCGACATCCAAAATCGTCTGCGTGAGTGGAGGAAATGGAAATTGAGTAAATCCAGGAACAGTTCCAACGGCCCGAGTTTATAGAAGAAGAAGAGGAACTATTAAACTTCCTCGCCTAACTACACGTGATCCCAAAGATCGGATGAAGACAATCGCACGATATATCCCGCAGATCTTCAAGGACAAGGAGAAGGAAAGACAGCAGAGGAAGTCCGAAACACGTGAGAAGGCCAAAGATCATCGCCCTATCTTTCGCACCCGCGAACACACACATCCTCTCCTTGATGTCGTATCGGCGATGATGAGGATCCGGACTCTGCTTTGCCGCCACGAAGAGTTGCAAATGCAGCAAGCATTGCACGAATCTAGAATCCTTCACGAGCAAAGATTGTTGGAGGGACCAGGAGAGTCCTCCGAACACACCGAAATTGATCCAATGGGAGTGGTTCAAAAATCGCCATCAAGTTTATTCTTGCCACCACTTCCCCCAAACAAGACTCGGAAGAAGGCAATAAGGAAATGGCGATGAAATTGGGATAGTGGGGACCCCAAACGAGCCAACCCCTATTGAAGGTGTCTTACCACCCGCCCCAATGGTCAATACTCAATAGAAACAAATGAGTCCGGAGACGAGTGACCCCATTCAAGTCACTCACCGGTGCGCCACCGAGGGGAACTCCTCCACTGCGGCAAGGTCGGAGAATCTTTTGAGATGACTCAACAAATATCCAAGAGGCGAAGTGGAGGAAGTACAAACACTAAACGAACAGCAAGTTGTCATCAACGAAGCTCGAGGCGATTGAGATCAAGCTTTTGGTGAGGTGCCAACTGCTCGAAGGCCAATGACGCTGCGATGCGGTCGAGGCACGGAAGGAATGTACCCTGGGAGTTAACACTGCAGGCGGTGAAAGTGCAATCCATGGGGTTGAGACTCCAATGGATGCCACCACGAAAGACCCTAAGACAGTGACACTGTCGAAAGGGAGGTCCAGCCTCAGCTGCAGTCGAGACTGCAGGAGGTAATGAAGGCCTACGGGAGGTTGAGACTTCCCTGGGTAAAGAAGCCGGTAGAGAACATCCCTCCCGCTATCATTGACCCATCCGAAAAGGAGATAAGCGCACTTCATGATTCCCAGGATAATCTGATGTAACATTTCGGGATCGGAAGGCGATGAAGAAGCCGAGTCATCCCCCGTGATGCGGCTCCAAAAGACTCACCGGATGTTCCAAGCACGAGCAAGTCGATCCCAAGACTACTCGTCAAACCTTTAATTTTGATGATGAGCCACCAATGGAAATCTCATCATCGTCCGATGACGCCAGGACATTGTTCAACAAGTCATTGCTTTGGTATGGAGAGCGAGAACGCCGATGCAAAAACGAAGTTGAGAGAACACATTGATCACATGCATGAAGCTCACACACCGCCGAGATAAAGTCTGCTGCGTGAGCAACATAAAGAGTGATCTACAACGTTTGGAAGAAAACATGAATACAAAATTCAGCCTTCTCATGGCCGAGATGAAGCTACTTTCAAAGCCAGGAGTCCGTCCAACGCTACTCGATCCGAATTTCGTGTTGCATACTCCGCAGCTGAGACTCAAGACAGAACTCGACTATCGCCAGGCTCGACTTCCCGCTTGCCAATATGTTTCAGTGTCCCTCTCTCCTTTGATGATGCCAAAAAGGGGAAGAGGAATACCTTAAAGCACGTAAGAGATCCGGCCGAAAAAGGGGATCTGCAACAAGCGAAGGGAAAGACAAATGAGGAAGCAAAAACAAAAGAAAGGAAAATCTGTGAGGGGAAGGATCGAAAAATGTGACCTTGATGATTGCACAAACCCCCCAACAAGGGCTTGTCACAAACGACATTATCGCAAAAACTCCTCAGACTCGCCACTCCAACACTCTGCTATATCTATGGCCGAAAAGAGAAAGACAATTGAAGCGAGGGATGAAGGAAGTGGAAGGAAGAATGGATGCTCGGGTTATGAACATCTTGAAACAACATGGAGGCATTCCAAAGAGACAGCGAGACACTTATGCCATCTCGGATGTCGGGACAGAGCCACGATCGTTGATGAATTTAAAACGCCGCATCCGAAGGATACTTTGCAAATATGTCTATGGCTCAAGCTTGGGACTTGTACTGGGAAAAAGGTCTCACGTTATGCGAAGAAGCCGACAGCAACAGACTACCGTAGTCACTCTGCTTTGGTCACTCCGCCGTCACCCACCGGAAAGAAAGACCCCAAAGACAATACACGCCCGCAGGTAGAGGAAGAAGCGAAAGTGGAGGAAGAGGTTTCGGACTGGCCTCTGCCCAAAAACATTGAATACGTAGATCCGGCAAGAAAAGATGGGATCTCTTTGGGTGGTCTTGACCAAATAGCAAATTTGCAAGTGGCTAAAAGTAACGCTGAGTATGCAAAAAGAATAGAAGAAGAAAACAAGAGACAAACTCAGCTATGGGAGGAAAGACATGAAAGATTAAGAAGAGATGAAGCTGCCGGGAAGGCTTATGAAAAGAAGAAGAAAGCGATTGTGATGAGAAAAAGAGAAGAAACGAGAAGATCTTTGAACAAGATGAAAGAAGGAGACAACGAAGGAGATGAAGTGTTCTTTCACCCCTTCATGTATTTTATGATGTAAATACATACTATGTAAGTTTTTACGCAATAAAGCTATAAATTCTTTATTTTACTGCGTAGACAAATGTTTGCTCGATACACCTTGTAAACATGTTTGTGTAAAAGAACAAGAATGTTATGATCAATAAAAAGTTTGATTCTACGCATACATTCTATGTGAATACACTATCTGTATGTATCTTTGCTATTTGCATTTTTGAATGATTTAAGTTTTGGCATCATCAAAAAGGGGGAAATTGTTAGGAAATTTATTGTTTAGATTTTGATGAATGCCATGTAAAACTTAGAATAGGATGTTGGCACCCCATCTTTTGTTGTAAAATGCATTGTAATAAATAGGGATGGTCAAGCCGAGTTAAGTCGGCTACGCCCTAACATGCAAGAAGACAACCGAGATTAGAAGGAAGACTCACCCGCGAGACAAATTGAGTATGGCAAAGAAGAGTAGACGGAACTCTATCAAGAAGCGGTGAGATGCAACAGAGTGGAGCATCGGTCAAGTCAACTCAAGAAAAGCCAAGTCTCAAGTTGAAGTGACAAGAGTCATCCATGATTGGAAGCTGACTCTAAGTCACCTGGGAAAGCAAAGAAATGCGGTCAAGTCGAGATAATCAAAAAGATCCGTTGCACAAAATCAAGAGAATTACCTAAACAAGTAATATCTCCATACCACCTTTCTCGAGGTGCTCATCCCCGAAGCGTGCAAAAGGAATAAACCAATGGGAAGCACTACACCGTGTCGAACTCGAAAAGGTGAAGAACAATTCATACGAGGAAATGGCAATTCCAAGGATCGCAAACAAGACAAGCCAACGACGCAGTGACTTTTCAAAAATAAGCCTATCTCTTCAACGGGCAAATTTTTGAAAGATCACTATAAAAGGCCGAGGAGTTTATTTGAGAAAAAACACAAGAAACGGACGAACCAAAAACGTTCAACCAATTATTAGAAAATCAAATATTCTCAATCCTCAAGCTACACTACGAAGAACATCAATCCAATACTCACCGTGAAGGAAAGATAACTTCAATCAGTTGAAGAGGAAAATATTGAAAAATCAAGGGGTCTACATTCCACGAAGGATTGTAGGAAGGTTCAAGGTCGAACCAAGTCTTGAGCTTTTGGAGGGCTTCGTGATCAAATCCAAAGAGCTTGAGCAAGTGGGTGTAGTAGCAAGGCAAAACTGTGAAAGAAGGCCGAGTCGTCATTTAGAAGCCAACCGAGTGATCAAGGCGTCTCGAGATCGAGTCCCAAAGGATCAAGTCACCGTGTGATCAAGACTTTTGATCCGGACTGTTACCACTTTGTATCTTGATCAATACCTAGTGGATTCCTCCAGGAGTTGGAGAAGAGAGGAGTAGAAGAATTACCCCATCTTCGAACCTCTATAAAAATCTTATTGTGTCATTTACATTTCAAAGACTTTAATTCCTCGTGATCTTAATTGTTTAAATCACGATAAATTTGCTATCCACTTGATAATTTCTAAGTACTAAACCAAGCACTAAATCCTTGCTTAACCAAAATTAAGGGTGTTAAGTCTTCCTCTGAAAACAAACCACGTTGAGTTAATTTAGACTTAACACTTGGTGAGTTATTCCATCAACAAATTTCGATTGAGACCTGTTGAGAGACTAACTCTACCGATTAACTAAATTGGTCATCACCAAGGACACAAATCAGTATCAACTCGAATATTTAAAAGGACTAAATTGAAAATTTGGTAAGGTTTATTCAACCCCCTTCTAAACCTTACACTTACACCCCCCTTGGGACCCTACAAAGAGCCACTTGGACTAACAAGTGGTATCAAAGCCAAACTCTTTGGCTAGCTCGTTCCCGAGTAAAGAGGAAAGATCCATGGCTACGAATGAAGCTTATCTCACCACCGCGCATCCACCAACAAGCCACCACTATTCGACGCCAACAACTACGCATTTTCGAAAGACCGTATGGAGTGTTTCCTACAAGGATGTGGGTTCGACATTTGGAATGTGGTTGTTGAAGGAGTTGATCAACCGACCAAGAAATCGAGAGGATGGCACCCTGTTCCGAAACCTTTCAAGGAGTTCGATGACAACGACAAAAACCTTCTCTCTAAACGGTAAGGCCTTAAATATTTTGCATTGTTCTCTTTACCGCCACCGAGTACAATCGCATAAGAGGGATAAGGTCGACACATGAGGTTTGGGAAAAATTGGAGACAATTTATGAAGGGACCAAGAAGGTCAAGCAAGCAAAGACCATGCTTGTTAAAGACTTTGAAAACTTTAACATGCATGATGGTGAAAGATCTCTAAGATGGTTGAAAGGCTCGACAACATTGTCAATCCACTTGTGGCCCTTGGTAAAGTCATCTCCGAAGAAGACAATGTGACTAAAGTACTAAATGCTCTTCCCTACTCATGGTCCGAAAAAGTGATGGCAATCACGGAGGCACAAAATCTTGAGACACTCAAGTTTGACGAGCTTATTGGAAACCTCCTCATCTATGAAGTCTATCTCAAGGAGAGGAAAAATTCCAAACCATCCATAAATCAATCGGGTATGCAAATTATTCCTAAAGGTCTTGCTTCTTCTTCTAATAATGCATACTATGATAATGATGATGATGATGAGGAGAGGCCGCACTTGTTCGAAAAATTTGCAAAATTTGTGAATAAAAATAAAGCAAGAAAACCGAGAGATAATGCTTGCTTTAAATGCGGAAAACCCGGCACTTCATTGCCGATTGCCCAAACTTCGATAAAGAGGAACAAAAGCAAAAGAAGCCTTTCACGAAAAAGAAGGCTCTAAATGCGGATGTCAAAACGTGGGATGAACTACTCGAAACAACCGACGAGAAGGAGAGACCGAACATGGTCTCATGGCCATAGACGATGAAAATAATGAGGTATGCTCTAATTCTTCTACTTCCTCCATAGTTGATGATTTGCAATGTGATTTTGATGAATTGCAAATTGAGTTTCAAAATTTAATTGTTAAATACAAAAATTTGAAAAAGGAGCATAAAGAGCTTAAGGTTGAAAAAGAAAATTTATTTACCTCTTATGAATCACTATACAAAGCTCATACACTTACTCTTACTAGAGTTCACTCTCTTGAAACCGAAAAGGAATTGCTCACAAAAGATATTGAATGTTTGAAAAATGATGTGCATCGTTTCAACATAAGCACGGATAAATTCACAAAAATTTTAGATGCACAAAGAGGTGAGCATTCCAAATTGGGACTTGGTTATAAGCCATTTCAAAGTGTTTTTAAGAAAAATAACCAAGGTCCAACTTTTGTACGTGCTAGTAGTTCTAATACTCCTACTTGTTTTTATTGTGGCAAAGTTGGACATTATGCTAATAATTGCAAATTGAGAAATAGCTTTAGTCATGTTTGGAGACCCAAAGGTCTCAAGACTAACCCCATGGATTCCAAAATTATAGGGTACCTAAAAGAAATTCTTTTGTAGGTAATAGGGGCTATAACAACAATGGAAGATTCAAAATGGCTCGTGGATAGCAGATGTTCACGCCATATGACCGGGAGGAGAGAACTTTTTACCAACATCAAGCTCCAAGAAGAGGGTATGGTCATGTTCGGAATGGCAAATGAAGACTTCTTGGAAATGGAGAAATTGGTAACTCTTCTTTCTCTCTTAGTAATGTTCTTTTAGTAGAAGGGCTTAAGTTTAATTTAATAAGTATTAGCCAACTTTGTGACTCAAATTATGATGTTTCTTTCAATATAGATAAATGCCTTATACTTAAAAATGGTAAAATTATTTGTGAAGCAAATAGAAAAGGCAATCTTTACAAAATTTGTACAAGTGATTTGGTTAGTCAAAATGTTTCTTGTTTAGTCGTTAATAATGATTTAACTAGTTTATGGCATAGGCGACTTGGACATGTTGGATATAAGAATTTGAAATATATTTACAAAAACCAACATATGAAAGGATTACCCAAATTGAATTTTGAAAATCTTGGCTTATGTGACACTTGTCAAAGGAACAAATTAGTTAAGAGTAGTTTTAAGCCCAAAAATGAAATTTCTACGACCAAACCCCTACAATTGCTTCACCTTGATTCGTATGGGGATATTGGTACGACTAGTCTATGTGGAAAACATTACACTTTCGTTATTGTCGATGATTTTTCTAGATATACTTGTGCTCTTTTTTCTTACCAATAAAAGCGATGTCGTTAATGAGTTTGTTAAGTTGTGTAGAGTTATTGAGAATGAAAGAAGATACTATTAAGTCTATTCAAAGTGATCGAGGTGGAGAATTTGATGGTGAGTTTAGAGTCTTTTGTGAAACCAATGGATATGCTCATAATTTCTCGGACCAAGGACACCTCAACAAAATGGAGTGGCCGAAAGGAAAAATCGGACATTACAAGAGATGAGTCGGTCCATGCTCAATGAATTTTCACTTCAAAAATATTTTTGGGCCGCCGTAAGTACCGCTTACTATGTTATTAATCGAGTTTATATTCGTCCTAAAATGAATAAAACTCCATATGAGCTTTGGAAAGGTAGAACTCCAAATATTAGTTATTTCAAGATATTTGGTTGTAAATGCTTTATTTTGAATACCAAGGATCAATTGGACAAACTTGATCCTAAGGCCGATGAAGGGATATTTATGGGATATTCAACAAAAGAGCAAAGCATATCGGGTTTACAATAAGACTAGTGGGGTTGTTGAAGAATCCATCCATGTTAAATTCAATGAAGCTTTGGGTGTTGAAAGAATACCCGATGATGAAAGTGATGAAGAGGATATTATTGAACCAATTGTTCAAATTAATGATCAACCGTCTACATCAAATGATCAACCGTCTACTTTAAATGTTCCTCAAGAAGATAGAGGTGATACTTCTGGATCTTCCCATTGCATTGAAATTTAAGGAGATCACCCAAAAGATCTTATTATTGGTGATCCCCTTGACAAAATGATGACCCGGAGAAAATTTGTCGAGAAAGCTCTCATTTCTCAAAAGGAGCCTAAAAATGCTAAGGAAGCTATTGAGGATGAGGATTGGTTCTTAGAGATGCAAGAGGAGTTGAATCAATTTGAAAGAAATGATGTATGGGAATTGGTACCTTGTCCTCCATCTCAAACTATTATTGGTACAAAATGGGTATTCCGGAACAAACTTGATGATCAAGGCAATATTGTTCGAAATAAGGCAAAATTAGTAGCTCAAGGGTATTGTCAAGAAGAAGGTATTGACTATGATGAAACTTTTGCACCCGTATCACGTTTAGAAGCTATTCGTATTTTACTTGCCTATTCTTGTTATAAAAATTTCAAACTTTACCAAATGGATGTTAAATCCGCTTTCTTAAATGGTATTATTCAAGAAGAAGTCTATGTAAAATAACCTCCGGGTTTGAAAATTTTTCTAGGCCTAATGATGTTTATAAACTTAAAAGGGCCTTGTATGGTTTGAAGCAAGCACCCCGTGCATGGTATGATAGACTTAGCTCTTTTCTTTTGCAAAATGGTTTTATAAGAGGTAAAGTTGATACAACTCTCTTTGTTTTTGAAAAAGGGCAAGATTGCTTACTTGTGCAACTTTATATTGATGATATTATTTTTGGTGCTACTAATGAATCTTTGTGAAAGAAATTTTCTAAGTTAATGCAAGGAGAATTCGAGATGAGTATGATGGGGAGCTCAACTTCTTTCTTGGACTCCAAATTAAGCAATGCCAAGAAGGTATTTACATTTCGCAATCTAAGTATACAAAAGAACTTTTGAAAAAGTTCGGTATTGAAGAAGGAAGAACCGTGTCTACCCCCTTATGGCAACTAATGTCAAAATTGACAAAGACTAAAAAGGCAAGTCCGTAGATTAATCAAAATATCGAGGTATGATTGATAGTTTACTTTATTTAACCGCTAGTAGACCGGAAATTCTTCATGCCGTATGCCTATGTGCTCATTTCCAAAGCATTACCAAAGAATCTCATATGAGTGTCGTTAAAAGGATCTTTAGATATTTGAAAGACACTATTCAATATGGTTTATTCTATCCAAAGAATGAAAATTTTTCTCTTAAAGGTTACGATGATTCGGATTATGCAGAAATATTGATGATCGGAAAAGTACTTCCGGATCATGTCAATTTTAGGCGATTGCCTAGTTTCTTGGTTTTCAAAGAAGCAAAATTGTGTTTCACTTTCAACTGCCAAGACGAATACATTTCCGCCGCTCTTTGTTGTACTCAACTTCTTTGGATGAAACAAACCTTAGCGGATTACAAATGTTCTTTTGAAAATGTTCCTATCTTTTGTGATAATATATCCGCTATAAATATTGCTCAAAACCCGGTTCATCATAATAAGCTGTAAACATATTGAGATTCGGCATCATTTTCTAAGGGATTGTGTTTCTAAACGAAAAATTGAGATATCATTTGTACCATCTCAAGATCAATTAGCGGACATTTTTACAAAATCGCTATCTTCCGAGACTTTTAAGTCGATCGAGCTCGGTTAGGCATAATGCATATTGAATGAGGTTTACATTTGCATTTTGCACGTTTTGAAAACTTAGGGGCGAAAAATCGGATTTTTGATTGAAAATTCGGATTTTTGAAAAATTGGCAAGACATAAAATTGAAGGGGTTGAGGGCAACCTACGCCTTAGCGCTTTTTGGATTAAAACCGCTTCGTCTTGATTCGTCATTTTAACTTCTTTTTGCCATTTCTCGTCCCTTTGCCAAATTCACACAAATTTCACTCAAAATTTGTTTTCATGCATTCAATTCATGTCTTGGACCTTATATAGCTTTATTATCATCACCGTTGCTCATATTTATTGATCAAATGGTAAGAATTTTCTCTCATTTGCTCAATTGGGTTGAACCCTTGCATTTGTACCCTTCAGTATATTTCTTGATGAAATTATCTTCCTCGATCATGATGAGCTTAGTTGTTATGTTGTATTGTATGATGTTTGATGTGAATTGGTGATGAAAATTTTTGGCTTGATTCATTTACAAGGGCTCTATACAACTTTTTTAATTTTTACGCCCACAAAGTGTTCGATGAAATGTCACAATGAAAATTTCAACTTCTACATGATTCTCTTGCTTCCAAAAGTCTTAAATACTTATTGAGATCATGTCTTGGCAAATAAAAACTCTTCATGATATATTTCTCCCATTTTCTTTGGATTTTAAGCCTAAATTGTTCAATGGTTGATAAACCGCTTTCTTTGCGCACTTTGATATAATTGTATGATGTTTTTATCATCCTAACATTCTTTTTGATGATTCCAAAGGGAGAAATAGGAAATTGGCTCGTTAGCTAAAAGAAGCTAATAAAAGCTCGCAATAAAAGCTATAAGCTAGGGCTTCCTAAAGCCAAGTATACCTAGTCCATGGCTTGTATTATGGACTTAATTGCAAAAGATTATAAGTATTTTGACAGGGGGAGCTTAGCTTATGATATTTATGTGCATCTTATAAAAGCTTGTAATAGCTTGTGCTTCTAGCTTATGCAATATCTCATGTTGATATGCTTATAGATAGAGGAGCTTTGTGTTGATGTGCTCATAGATAGGGGAACTTTGTATAAAATATTTTTTTAACGAGATAGTTCACTCGTAAAACTGAAAAATTAATTTGTTTTCAAAATCGTCCTCGAGAAAATTGTTTTGGTTTGTAATCATCAAAAAGGGGAGTTTGTTAGATAAATGTTTTTATCATGATTTTGATGATTTTGTTTAAATGAGTTTTTAAACCAAAATAATGTCCCTAAATGTTGTCTAAATACTTTCGATCGATTTAAAATATTTTTACTATTTTTCGGAGTATTTTTGGAGTTTATTTTCGATAAAAATTGGACAACACATTTGTTTCAGTTTCGACCGTCGCCTATAGGGCAACCCGTACTGAGTTGAGTTTTGAAACAGAAAAGGGACGTACAAAAAATGAGGGAGGGCGACTCCAGGTGCACGAGAGTGCCCTCTTGAAGTCTTCTCTTTTCGCAATTTAAACACCCCCAACCGGTCATGGTCTAGGGCGACCGGCCGCACCCTCCCGACCGGTCCCCCGTAAAAATCGCAGCAATTCAATTTCAAACTTATCTCTCAGCGACCGACCGTCGCACTCGCTTTTATCAAAAAACTATCCGTTGCATTTTCGCATGACTTTTCCCTATTTTGAGGATTGATTTCTAACAGTATATTGATGATTTTAAATGGTTTCTTTTAACACTGCGTGAAATCACTCCCCGAGGAGGAGCCTATGTCCTGGAAATCAAAGCCAAGACCTCTCATATAAATAGAGGCTTCATTCAAGTAACAAGATACAACACTCTCCACAAGCAAAGAGCAAACAAGCAAACACTTTCATATATCTTGTTGTATTAGCCTAAGCACTTTCACTTGCACAAATTTGAGGTCTAGGCTTTCAATTCTTGATTACACTTGTACTCAAATTGTATCATTCATCATTGAGTTGTAATCATGATTTTTGGTCATCATTCAACACAAGACATCCTTGTGAGTATTCTTGTGGTAAGAATACACTTGGGTGATCTAGGTGATAGGTGTTTGAAGGTTGTGGTAATCTTCAAAGGTGTTGTAAGAGGGTTGTGGTAATCCTCGAGGTGGTGTAAGAGGGTTGTGGTAATCCTCAAGGTGTTGCAAAAGAGGGTTGTGGTAATCCTCAGGTGTTGTATTATTAATTTTGGTAATTAATAAAATCATTTTTTCTTTTTTGAAATCCATCCCGGATATACTGGGGTGGTAGAGGATTAGACCCTCGGTGGGTTGAACCTCTTTAAATCGAAGTGTGCTATTTATTTTCCGCACTTAGCATTTCGTCTTTGCTTGAATTTTTGAAAAAGAGGGCAAAATCTGAAAAACCAAGATAATCTATTCACCCCCTCTAGATTATCGTAGCCACTGACTAACAAGTGTGTGGAAGGAGTAGGAACGGAATTGTTGACGATTGTCGCCATACATGAAAATAGGGGCAGCAAGGAGGACGGCGATTGTAGCAAGGGTGGAGAAGAAATTTCAGGGAAGAGAGAATCGTCCAAGTCAGCCATGGACACAAGCAGGCAACGTGGACAAATCAACGTCGACGAGGAAGAAAAATAACTGGAAAATTCATCTTTGACGCGCAGCGGCGAAAAAGTCCTAGGGTTTGTTCCAACTTTTTGTCTCCCACCTTTTTGAAGCTAATTGGAAACAAGTTCAATGTTAATTCATATATCACATGGTTATATATGATGCATTATTATCACCTAATGATTAGTGTTATTGCATTAGGATTAATTGTAAAATAATGATACTAACTATATCCCAGTGGCAAAGGACAATATTTTTAAAATTTTGGCGAATTAAGGACAAATTGAACTGATATGCTCAGTTCGGGCTAATTACCACTTGAAAGTTGAACCTCAATGTTGAGCCCGAATTATCCAAATTTAGGCTAATTGCTTGTGTTATGTAAAATAAGTCTAAATATTATTTTAAAAATTTACAAATAAACCTGAAAATCTTTAAACCAATTTAAAAATAACAAGTTGAATCTAAATAAATGAAATAAATTTGATAATTATTAAAAATATAAATTAACAATTAAAATATAAATATACAAAATAAATCTGGAAAATATGAAAAAAAATCTAGACAAAAAATTTAATAAGTCAAAAATAAATAAATTGTTACAATATGTCATATGATTTAGTGGATGTCTAACAATTCCACTCTAACAAATATACTACTTTTATTACCTAAGCAATTGTAGTATCATTCTATCATGTGGAATTATACCTATAAATATGCTACGGTTTTTTTTTAATACACATAAGATCAAGAGAAATAAAAGAATTACTTTTTCTCTAAATTATTTTTTTATTATTTATACTTTGATAATTCTATAAATATTAGTTTTCTAGTTGTGTTCTTAAATTAGTTTCATTTTATAACATAAATGAAATTTGATAATGTGAAACAAGATTTAAAAAAATATATAATATATACAAAACTACCAAATAAATTATGAAATTATTTGTATAAACCCAAATAATCAATATTTATCAAATCTAAATATTATAATTGAATCCAAAAAATATTTTAGTTACATTTGAAAAATATATTTTCTATTTCTTCAAAAAGTATTTTTCAAGTATTAGTTTGTAATTTGAAATTAATTTAAATTATGCTACAGTTTTAACAAAGTTTAGATGTACTAAATAATGAAATTGATAGTTCTTTGATTTATTCGAATAATTTCAAATGTTATTCGGTATTATTTGATATATTAAATAAATTTGAAATGTTATTTCACATTTTTAAATTTTATTTAGTTATTTTAAGATTTATTAAATAAAATTTTAACAATTTTATTTTTGTATCTTCAGATTTATTTTCATATATTTATAATTTAATTTATAAATTCTTAAAATAATTATAATATATATTGTTATATATTTAGACTCGTACTTGTTGATTTGTAAATTTTTAATTTTTTTAAGATTTTCATATTTATTTGTAATTTTTAAATAATTTTTAGACTTATTTTACGTGACATAGACAATTAATATAAATTTGGGTAATTCGGGCACATCATGTTTAAGTGGCAATTAGCCCAATTCGGCACTCGGCTCGGTTTGTCCTTAATTCGCCAAAATTTTAAAGTTTTTGTCATAAATTGAAGCACATAAACTTATTAATGTCCTCCTTTGCCATTAGGGTATAGTTACTATCCTCATTTTGCAATTAAGTCAATTGTATTATATCATTTCTTATAATCATTTGGTAATGAGTATGTAATAATATACATATATTAATAGTGTAATCATATTCTAATATATATAACTATTATACTATAAAATTACATGAATCTAATTTGTTATACGTATAATAATTATTTGGAATGGTTAAATTATTTAATATATAATTATTATGATATTAATCTGTTCTAGTAATTTTTATAGAAAATTTTCTAAAACACAAAATATTTGAACATCTAGCTAGTACACCAAAACAAAAGCCTAGTAATTACTCCCGGTGCTACAACCACGCCGATGATGTTGTCGTTACTAGGGATAGCAAAGGATAGGATATCCATCCATTTAAGATTATTCATACCCAAACCCTATAATATTTATACTACTCAGACCCATCCCAAACCCGATTAAAAACATCTATTACCCATACCCATCCCAAATCTATTTCTCGATACTCGCGTACTATCCGTACCCGCCTAAAATCTATTTATTTATATAAAAAACTTATAATAAAATGAATTCTTAAATAACTATTTAAATGGACACCCTACCAAAAACTAATTATTATATAACAAAATGCTAATATGTTAAATTCTTGATAAATATATCAATTAACTATTTTAATTTTGTAAGTCACTCTGCTAACATCATTCATCAACTAAATCAAAAGTATCACATAAGTATAATGTAACCAATATTTTTCCTTAAAATTGCAGAATCAACACTAGTACATCATTTAATTTATAAAACTACACCATGAGACATGTAGTTTTATCAAGTTTGACAAAGATTAAAAAAGAGTTGATATGATCACGTATTCAAACTAAATAACAACTTTATATCTTCTTTGTACAAAATAAAAATTTATCTTGGGCTTTTATGAAGAAATATATAATGTCAGATGAAAAAAATAAATGGACATTACTAATGAGTAAACGGGTTCGGGTAGTGGTGGGTATCTGAAGGGTAATACCATACCCTACCCATATATAAATGGGTAGTCATTTCTAATATCATACCCGTCCCAAATTCCAAAAAAACTACTCATACCCGTCCCATTAGGGTCTGAACGGGTAGGTACCCATGTCTACCCGTCCCGCTGCCATCCCTAGCCGTTACCTCTACGTACACCTTTTATGATGTCAAGCTTTTGCGTCGAGTGGAGCTTAGCTGTTGCGAGGATATTGAAATGGTTGTCTCCATTTGCTCACAAACATGGTGAGATGGCAATCTGAGAGGAATTTTGAACGGCAGAGTGTTGGTTTTCGGGTCGAATATAATGTGCTCCTTGTACCCTTAAAATAATAATAATAATAATAATGATTGTTGTATTTTTAAAGTAGATCATTCAAGTCAATTGGGTTGACCAAAATCCTCTTTTCCGAAAGAAAAGTCTTCACGCTAGTTCTCTTTCCGAGCGAAGTCTTCTCATCTTTTTTTCTCTTTGAGTTGGATAATCCTTTCTTTGAAAACTTGTCCCGCACACACGCGCAAAACGTTAGAGGCCCGGGGATTGTCCTGGAAGGCTCTCCTCCGACGCTCAAGTCGAGACAGTGAACGAGAAAAATAGCGATGAACGATTCTCAAATAATGCGTAGGAGAATAATGATTAATTCACTTATAGATAACAGGGATGGACGGACCTTTTTATACCCAGGAGATGGGTTAAAGTGGGCCGTAGGAGAATTATAAGGTCTTTTATAGGGTTCGCGTAGGAGAAAGCGGTCGATTGGGCCAAATCGACTCCTTTGGGCGGTTTAATTATTATGATAACAAAAACTTGTATTCGACGGTTTCATGGACATAGTTCATGATACGTATTCTTTAGTCGATTTTTGGATTAGCCATTCTTGATACCGTTGATATTTTGTGACCAAAGCTTTTAAAGATTCTTTAATGTATGAAGCCTAATAAATTTCATAATGAATAAGATATCTCATTAGAATTATTTGGAAGAAATTGAAAATTAAACTATAAGATTCGTTTAAAATTGGAATTCATTAATTTTCATAGTGTACCTCTTGAAAAGTTATCAAACTATCAAAGTCCATACGTACGCAAACCTTTTAATTAAAATCCAATACAAGAAGCATTTACAACACTAGATGACAACGCTTTACGAAAATGTCGTATATACATGTACAATACAAGAAGAAGAGCAAATTTATGCAACCAGACTTTATTCTCTACAGTTTTTTACTTTTTATTTTTATGATAACTTGTAAATACTAAAACTTAGACATATATACTATTAGTCTATTAACATGTTATTGCATTCACAAATATTTGAATTCATGGGCTATTTCGTGCCCAACATGTTTACCAGCAACTTCATCAACAAGTGAAAATCCTAAAGGAGTGCTTGCTTGTGAAAAATTTCACTCCTTCCACTTTTTGGACAAAATTTTGCATGAATATGTTATTGCTTGTGAAAATTTTCCAAAAATATATTATTCACTTTTCTCATTTTTCAAATCATCAATCACATCCATTTATAATTTTAACAAAAATATCACATCAACTATCATTTTTATACAATCATATCACAAATATACTATTCACTCTCTCTTATTTTTCAAATCACCAATCACATTTAATCACTATTATACTAAAAGAACTATCACATCAATCATTATCATATTTTCATCTTATATCCAATCACACTCTCAAAATTCATTCTCATTTTTTAAAAATAATTTTTTCACACTATTCTCTTTAAAAGTAAAAAAAGTGAAATGAAAGGTCAAGAATCACTCCTAATTTTCTATATTCACTCACAACTCACTTGAGATTTTTTTTTTGGTTTTTCAAATTCTCGATTTAATTGATGACTAAATAAACTCCAAAGTTTCTTTTAAAAATATCACCGATTTTCCATGAAAATGAAAAGACTTAAAAATTATTGGATATGGAAGAAATTCTATTTTCATTCTCATTTGGAGAATATTTTTTGACCGAACATGCGATTATTTATGAAAATTTTCGGAAAATATACTATTCTCTCACTTTCACTTTTTCTCATTTTTTTTTCTTACCAATCACATCTACACATTTTTCACAAAAAAACTAATCATTATTACACATTCTCCCACAAATTTCACTATTTACTTACTCACGCATTTCTAACTACCAATCACATCCAATCATTATTTTACTATTTCTATATCAAATCAACTTTCATATTACTTTTTCATTTCATATTCAATCACACTCTCAAAATTCATCTTTTTCCTTCCAAATGTTTTTTTACTACTATTCACTAGCAAAAAGAAATTTTTCAAAATTAAAACATATTCAATCGCATCCTTAGCCTGCGATTGGATATTAAAGGATTTTCATTTTCGTTCATTTGGATAATTTTTTTAACCAAATCTACAATTGTTTATGAAAAAATTTACTGACAATCAACTTTTCTCATGTTTTCTCTTATCAATGACAAACATCTACAATTTTTTTCACAAAAAAACTAATCATTATTACACGATTCCTCGCAAATTTCACTATTGACTCACCTACACATTATTAGTTGTCAATCACATTCAATCATTATTTTACTATTTTTAAATCAATACAACTTTCATGATTACTTTTTCATTTTACATCAAATTACACTCTCAAAATTTCTATTTTTCTATCGAATTGTTTTTTACCACTATTCTCTAAAGAAAAATTTAAAATTTTCAAAATGAAAGCATATTCAAGAGCACCTTTATTATTTCACCACACTCCTATAATTGCAATTTACCCCAACAGAAATTATATAATACTTCCTCAAGCTTGCTCATTAGGAAGAAGGTAAAATTACCAGAAGAAGAATTGCGATATTCTTGAGTAACAGCTTATCAGGCCCCTCTTCGTTTACTTCACCTTCTTCAAGCAACGTATCCAACAAATCTTTTGTTTGTTTCTCCTTCCCCAATTCCTTCTCCTCAATCCTCTCCTTCACAATCTCAGAAGCAAATCCCAACAATCTCTCCAAATACGTCGTCGTATTCCTCTTAATCCCCTGCGGATCCATCCATTTCAAAAAGGGGAAGAAATCAGCCAGATTAGGTTTCCCACACCATTCCAAAAACAACACAAAAGCATTAAAAAACTCGCTCGCTTTATCGAGCTTCGCGTCCATAACTTCCCTGGAAAGCATAAGATTTCCAACGGTGTTAAACGACGTCGCAAAAAGGAACCAATCCAGTTGAATCTCGCCGGAACCTCCATTCTCTTTAGATTTCGCCACGTCCTGTTTGATCCAATCGATCATATCGTCGATGCATTTTGCCTCAGAGGAATTGAATCGTTTACCCTTTTCTGAACCAGAAATTCCGTAGTGCAAATACGACGTAGTTTTCGCAAGTAATCCCTGTAAGCTCCAATTCCCACTGATCCCTTATGATAGCCCAAAGCTGTCAGCGAATCGGGCAATTTTCGGTCGGCGAAAGGGAGATCGCATTTTTTGAAAAGTTCAGAAGCTGCTTCCGCTGATTGTACCACCATGGTGTTGATGGATCCGAGTTTTAGCCATATAACTGGGCCGTATTGGGCTTGGAGCTTGTAAAATGTCTGGTGGGGTATTTCGCCCAAATCGAAAATGTTGCCCACTAATGGCCAGCCTGGTGAGCCTGGTGGCAGGGGCTTGAATTTGGAAGACTCACTCTTGAATTTGAACACGAACTTAATAAACAGATTTAATGCGCATAGGGCACTCAACCAGGAAACAATAGTAAAGCTCCATGCCATCTTTTTATGAATTTTGAGCTCTCTACTGATTAGATTACTTGTTATTACTCTAAACAAGTGTAGCTGTTTATGTCTCTGTGTGTGTGTGTGTAGTAGGACTGTAGACTAGTAGTGCATCTGGTATTAAGGGAAACAGTGTTTTTTTGGGAAACTGTGTTTTGGTAGAATAAGCAAAGTTATTTATTTTTTTAATTTCAAAAGAGGGGGAATATTTTTGGAGTCTCAGTTATATATTATAAGCATCACATGAATCACTAATATTTTCAAGTCTCTGTTTGTCGTATTTTTAAATCGTCATCTGTTATCTACTCTTGGATATATATTCAAGTGGTTCATTCTTTTATGAAATATTGTGTTCGATTTTTATTCTTTTTAAATTGTCTTCTGTTACCTACTCTTGGGAGTATATTCAAGTGGATCAATTTGATGAATTCTTTATGTTCGATTTTTGTTTTAATAGCGTGTATGGACTTTTTGACTGTTTATTACTTGTTTTTCCTTGTTGCACAATGTGGTATAGTTGTACTTTGTCCAACGGGTATTGATATACAGAGTTCCAGTGTTCCACAATAGACCAACGACCTATTTGGTGAAGGGTGGTCAAGTTGCCTTCCATGCCGACTTAGTTGAGATACATGGCAACTAACATAGGTAGGGGCGAGCCGTTGTGACTTGTGAGATTCCCACCAGGCTGAAGGGGAATTTCCCATTATATCTTGCACTATTTGCGCATAGGTTGAAGAGGAATTTCCCAACCATAAATTTCCACATTTAATACGGAGAAAAGAGTTCACCAACTTTGTAATTAAATCACTTGAAAGCATTTATTTTTCTAGCCATATATAAAAAGAAAAAGTTTGTCCGACCTATCACATCGGCCAATTAAGGAATTTTTTTCTTGTTTCAGTTTTTTATGCCTTTTACTACATTTTTATATAGACTAGTGTTCTAAAAAAGCGGTAGACTATTCGGGTGCAAGGGGTCAGTCTAGTGCTAAACGGGCAGACGAGGGTTAGGCGAGGCCTAGCTAGTTGGAAAAAAATTAGACAGACAAGGAGCCCGACGCCTGGCGAACACTAATCAGGGCTACGGGGTTTAGACCAATGATGTAGGTTGCTAACTTGCAAGACCCGTTTCTTTGTTTGACATCAACACAGACTTAACCTGAAAAAAATCTAAAAATATAGTGAAAAACTGTATTGGAATATTTAAATCGGCCTTCTTGCCGACTTTAATTTGTTTTTATCTAAAACACTCAAAAAGGGTGGAGGGTTTAAGGTATACCCACAACCAATGCATTAAGAAATCAGAGTTTGATACATCACAAAATTGTAAGACATATCCAATCACTCAATTGAATACTGCTGCCTAATTCTAAAGGAAACCAGCCCCAATTGATCTATACGACTTAAACCCTGTATATTTCTGGGGATGGCAGGGGGAAAGAACATTGTGTATATATGAGTAAAATGAGCATCAAAGTTTGCTAAAAGCTTATGAATATTAATAAGTCAAGTCTGAATCCTCCAATTGCCAAGAAGGTTCTGATTCAGAATTTGAAGAAGAGTGTTGGAGTCAATTTCAATCCAAACTTTCTGAGCAAGTGTAGTGTGTAGCAGTGTCAAAGCTTTATGGAGAGCATATACTTACAGCAAAAAGGTTGTCTGCACATTCAGGAATAACATCAGCAAATGCGCACACACTGTCACCATGAGCATCTCGTAAAACTCCACAACCTCTTCCATGTCAGTTGCCTTTTTAGCACTATCAGTATTGATTTTGAAACAATTTGGTGGTGGAGGCTTCCACTGAACAGGCAAACATAATATCTTATTAGAAAATTTAAAACTCAATCCAAATTTAGAAGCCACAGCAAGGTAGCCCCTCCAACTACCATGTTTGAACACTCTACAGCTTTTAAGGAGCTGTAGGTGATATCGATGTCAAGCATATCGTTTTTAAATATTTGCTGATAAAATCAGCTGTGTATACTGTATAGGCCGACCTTAATGTCCTTTTCTTTTTTTTTTTTTTTTTAATTTAGGTTGGGTAATCATTATATAATCATGGTATATCACATGATTATATAAGATGCATTATTGTCACCTAATGATTAGTGTTATTGCATTAGAGTTAGTTGTAAAATGAGGACACTAATTATATCCCAATGGCGAAGTATGACAAGAAATTTAAAATTTTGGCAAATTGAGAAAAAATTGAGCCTGCTATGCCCAATTCGGGCTAATTGCCACTTGAACTTCAATGTTGAGTCCGAGTTGCCCAAATTTAGGCTAATTGCTTGTGTTACATAAAATAAGTCTAAATATTATTTTAAAAATTTACAAATAAATCTAAAAATCTTATAACCAATTTAAAACTTTAAAATTAACAAGTTGAATCTAAATATATTAAATAAATTTGATAATAATTTAAAAATACAAATTAACAATTAAAATATAAATATACAAAATTAATTTTTAAAATATGAAAAATAAATATATAAAAAAACTTAGTAAGTCTAAAAATAAATAAATGAAGTTTGACAATGTGAAACACGATTTAAAAAAATATATAATATATTCAAAATTACCAAATAAAATATGAGGTATTTGTATGGACCCAAATAATCAACATTTATCAAATCTAATATTTATTTAAAAATTTAAACATCGATTAAAATAATTTAAAATTACAAATTAATATTTGAAAATACATAAATAAATCTGAAAATATAATTGAATCCAAAAAAAATTTAGTTACATTTAAAAATATATTTATTTGTTTCTTTAAGTATTTTTCAAATATTAGTTTGTAATTTTAAATTAATTTAAATAATGCTACATTTTCAAACAAAAGTTTAGATGTAGTAAATAATGTTTAGATTTTAAATTGAGAGTTATTTGATTTATTCAAATAATTTCAAATTTTATTCGGTATTTTTTGATATATTAAATAAATTTTAAATGTGATTTCACATTTTTAGATTTTATTTTGTTATTTGAGATTTATTATATAAATTTTAACAGTTTTATTTTTGTATTTTTCTGTGAGGCCCCAGATTTTTATACAATAGATGACACGATCGCGATATATTATCAATATTAGCATTACTTAAATTATTATCTAATTACATGATAATGCAATTTATATGTTTATTACTTAAATCTAATAACTATTATCATTTTCCGTACAACTTGATAAAACGATATTTAAAATTCGTTCTTTAGTATTTGAAAAATAAAATTCTTGTCGCCATATTGTTATGAAGACGATACTTACATTTAGTCATTTTTCATAAAACTACTATTGCTTAATCGATCAAATAAATCTTATTTAAAAGAAACTATGTCTTAATATTGAGATTTTGAAATATCATTTTCGATAAACTCAACATTTTACTCCAAATATATTATCTTGAGTTAACAAAAATTTATTATAATTTTTGAAATTCTATTAGAAAACAATTTTATGTTTTACAAGCAAACTATTTCATTGTGTGATCTATTAAAACCATCTACTACTAATTTGATACTTTAACAAAGACAATGACTCATGTTTTGAAAGTTCATCTAGTATTCGAGATTATTTTGTTAAAAATCCGATCCTTATATTAAAATAGCTAAGTGCCTCATTCTTGATTTGTTGAACTAATTACTACTCGATTTAGCTAATAGATATATCATTTATACTTAGAATTATTTTTATTGTATGGTTTATATTAATAACACATATTTTCACTTCTTTAATGATTGTCGATTTCTTTCAACTTTCAACAAAATATATTAACCAGTTGGCATGAGTTGGGTCGGGCTCTGATAATGGCAACCCGATGGAATTATGACCGAATCCTGTTTTTCTCTTTGGCCCGCCCGGACTCAGCCAACCCATTTGACAACTTTAACTTTCACATAGGTTGAAGAGGAATTTCTCTGTTATAAATATCTCCATTTAATACTAATTACTAAGAAAAGCGTTCACCAACTTTGTAATCCAATCACTTGAAAACATTTATTCGCATGGCGTGATATAAAAATGAAAAAATAGTCCGACCTATTAAGGCGGTCAATGCTTGTTTCAGTCTCCGTATTTTTTATTATCTTTTATATGTACGTAGTTTTTTAACCACAAAACCTGTTTTTTTATTTGACAAGTGTGTCATACAAAATCAGACACCAACACAATATTAACTTGAAAAAAAAAAGAAGTAAAAATATAGTCAAAAAGGCTGTTGGAATCACCATTTTTAAAGAAACCCGATTGCCTTCTTGCCGACTTTAATTTGCTTTTTTTTTTTTGTTAATTAAAATCCGGTGTTAAACATATTGTTTTTTTTAGAATCAAAATGAATTTCATTCATTCATTAGAAGAAATTTACAACCGATTACCACAACAAGTGAAAAACAATTTGGAAGTTCTACAAGATCATAAAGATATGAATATTTTCATGAATGATGTGGTTATTGAGGAGAGAATGTTAAAAAGCCAACTTCATTTTATTTACAAAAATACCAAAAATACTTGTTCGAAAATCAAAAGCACCCCAACCCCAACCTTTAAATTTTGATTAAATGAGACAAAAGCAAAAACAAAACTAACATTTGCAAATACTATAAGCTGATATTTTTTGCAAATACTAAAAAAATGAGAACTAATTTTTTTAGCGTTTGCAAATATTCCCGTAGTTATTATGATGGTTGAGACGTATAACATAGAATCATGATTGATGAGTAGGAAAAATACATTTTGCTCCTAAATTATAGGTCGGTATTAATTATTCTTCTAAACAATTCAAAATTAGGGATGTCAACGGGCGGGGGGGGAACGATCCCCATCCTCGCAGATCACGGGAATCCCCGTCTCCGTCCCATGAGACAAACTTTCCCCCATCCCCGTCCCCCGCGGGATTCTCCACGCCCGTTTAATTTTTTTTTTTTTTTTTGCAAAATTATTTTTTTATAAAAATAATCATTTTTAATATTAATAAATTATATAAAAAAATAATAAACCACTCATTTATAAAATAAATTAAATATTTTGTCATTTTTCATATTTAATGTGGATATATTTATAATATATTATATATATTATAAATATTATATTATATATTTAATATGCGGTTCCCCGCGACGAACCCGCCAATGGGGAGAAAAATTTTCCGTCCCCATCCCCACGGGGAAAATTTGGGAATTCCCGCCTGTCGGGCGGATCCCCGCGAGAAACGGTAATTCTCCGCCCACTGCCATCTCTATTCAAAATAGCATTTACCCCGCCTTTTTTATTTTTGTCTTCTCCATTATTTTTCTATTTGTTTAGTTATTTTCCCATTTTTCTCGTCCGAAGCTCCATTTCTCTAGGCAAATCTTACCCCCACGTCCTGTTAGGAATAAGCCCACCAAAACAATAGTTTTGTCAAAGAGGATGTCTTTGCCAAACTTTTGCCTAACTTTTGAAAATGGAACCATCCTTGTCCAAGATGTCAAAGAAGATGTCTTTGCTCATTTATTGAGGATCTCTCATATGATGCCTATAAAAAGGCTTCGGGAGCAGATGCAAAGATATGGCAAGCAAGTGAAGTTGCTTGGCCATCCAATCGGTGGAGAGGAAAAATGAGTGTACACACCTGGGGAGATCAATTTGGGTGAGTCAAATTGTGATAGGTGCGGGGAAACATTTGGGGTATTTTTCTCTCGGTAACACAAAGGGGTTGGGGAGAGTGTTCTTTGATAGCTAGTAAAGTGGTTGTACGAGAGTCTTATTTTCTTGGGTTTGGTCCATAAAACTCAAGGGGTGTATTTTCTTGTACCGGGAAATTCTTTATTAGTAAAGAACGGAAACTCTCGTGGACGTAGGCGGGTTTTGCCGAACCACGTAAAATTACTGTGTGCATTTTATTTTCTGTCGGTATCATTTATTTTTGTCATCATCTTGTTGGTGTGATTTGTCGGGTATTCCGGATAAATCAAATCTCGGACCACAACACGCCTCCGCTGCGCCCAACAAGTGGTATCAGAGCTACTTGGTAACTCGGGCAAGGTAGAAAATTGAGATTTGAATTTTTTCGGTGGACACTATGGCAGTGACAAATCCATTCAAGGTGCATCAATTTGATAGCAAAGGGAATTTCACTCCTTGGTAATAAAGGGTGAAGGATCTCCTAGTTCAACGGGCCTGGCAATGGCGTTGAAGGGAAATGGGGAAAATTGACAGATAAAGGTGCACAAAGGGCAACTGGATAAACCGGGAAAGTTGGTGTAAAGGTTGAGGAAGAAGATAAAACACTTTTTACTTCTTACCTCTATCCCGATTCATATGATAATCTGGTGATGATGTTGTTGTACGGAAAAGAGACACTAGACCGGGAGCTAGGGATGGCAATTTCCTCCGAACCCGACGGAGGATTCGATACCCGACCCCAACTTATGAGGAGGGTATGGAGGGTAGTTTTGTACCCGATTAAATAAATGGGCACGTGGGTATGGGTATTTTCGGGTATGGGTATGGAGGTGGGTCTAGGTACATCCTACCCATACCCTACCCGATACCGATTAAATAATAATATTATATATATAATATATCTGCATATATATTTATTTATAATATTTTACATATTTTTTTATTTATACAACTCTATTTATTTATATTTAAAGAAAAGGATTTTTTCCCCAAGTCTCAATCAAAATCTACAAACCCACTAACACTTTTGTTTAATCCTTTTTAATATTTTGCTATATTTTTATAATATTTAGTTCGCTAATTCTTATTTGTATTCTTTTTTCCTTATTGTTTCCTTAGGAATTTAGTAAATATCAATATCTTTATTTAAATAACTCAAATTTCTCTTTAAAAAAGAAATAACTTAAATTTGAAAAAATACAATTGTCGGTGGTAAGAGGGTATGGGTAGGGTATGAATACCCGATCATCCGAGATGGGTGTGGGGATGGGTATGAAAACAGAATACCCGATGGGTATGGGTATGGGTATGGGTATGAGTATAATAAATGGGTATGGAGATGGAGGATGTAGAATCCTACCCGAATCCTACCCATTGCCATCCCTTGGGAGCATATATAAAAGCATCGTTGTTGTCCCATAAAAAAAGGCAAACCAGGAGGAGGGACATGGATATGCTTTGGTTGCTCGGGAAATGAATCGGTAACGAGAGGGATTCGTGGTGGATCCATGTCGCAGGTCGATTCAAGACCAGGGAAAGGGTGTTGTATCTTGCGTTATCACGAGAAGGATCACGTCAAAAGAAATTGTCCTCGAGAGAAAGAAGGATGATGACGGTGGCGGTGGCGGTGGTGATGCGGTGATAGTGCGGAAAGATGGAGATATCTCACGCTCCACAAGGATTGATACTTCTTCTCGAGATTGATGGATTTTAGATTCGGGATGCATAATGCATGTGTACTCCAGAGAAATTATTTTGATTTACTTCAATTGCGAGGCGAGAATTTTGTTCTCTGGTGATGGTTCTATTTGTAGAATCATGGGATTGGAGTGGTAAAAATCAAAATGGGTGATGGAGTGGGCCGTACTTTGGGTGGTGTGGCCTATGTCCCAAAGATGCGGGTGAATCTAACTTCCTCGGTGCCAAGTGGATTCCAACAATGCGATATTCACCGTGGAGGTGGAGTCTTGAAAGTCACACATGGCGGAAGGGTCCTAAGGGTAAGAGAAAGTATCGAATTTATATCGTCTGGTGACCTCAAGGATTACCGGAAGTGGTAGCGCGCCGGAAGGCTTCCAGGGAACAGACGGGTGTGAGGGAAATCTGTGGGGCGAGAGAATGGATTGGGGTCGTCCTCTTTCGGCGATCAACGGTGGTGTTGATCGGATCGCATGTGTGTATTGGTCGATTGAATCGGGTGGAGTTAGGACTTACCGATTCGCATGTGCAGAGAAAACGAAGGCCAATGGTGTTTGATGTTCGGTTTGTGGGTAATATTGTTTTGTTGTGCGGTGGAGATTGTTAGGAATAAGCCCACCAAAACAATAGTTTTGTCAAAGAGATGTCTTTGCCAAACTTTTGCCTAACTTTTGAAAATGGAACCATCCTTGTCCAAGATGTCAAAGAAGATGTCTTTGCTCATTTATTGAGGATCTCTCATATGATGCCTATAAAAGGCTTCGGGGAGCAGATGCAAAGATATGGCAAGCAAGTGAAGTTGCTTGGCCATCCAATCGGGTGGAGAGGAAAAATGAGTGTACACACTGGGAAGATCAATTTGGGTGAGTCAAATTGTGATAGGTGCGAAACATTTGGGGTATTTTCTCTCTGTAACACAAAGGGGTTGGGGAGAGTGTTCTTTGATAGCTAGTAAAGTGGTTGTCACGAGAGTCTTATTTTCTTGGGTTTGGTCCATAAAACTCAAGGGGTGTATTTTCTTGTACCGGGAAATTCTTTATTAGTAAAGAACGGAAACTCTCGTGGACGTGGCGGGTTTTGCCGAACCACGTAAAATTACTGTGTGCATTTTATTTTCTCGGTATCATTTATTTTTGCCATCATCTTGTTGGTGTGATTTGTCGGGTATTCCGGATAAATCAAATCTCGACCACAACACGCCTCGCGCGCCAACACGTCCAAATGCAAACGATCCAAAATAGATTTCGGTTTACGATAAATTAGTTACCAAAAATTTGTCACTAAATTTTACAGATTATCTCTGAGAATATCTACAAAATAAAAAGTATTATTTTTCCCCAAATTATACCGACAAATTACCGACAAATTTTAAAATTTACCGATATAAATTAGTACTATAGATATTTACCAACCGTATTAGATTTTGAAGGTAAATATTTACCTACAATAATTTTAGCTACATTAATTCATCTTAATATTTATTTATATATTTTTATGTAGCTAAACTGAATATTTCATTAGTGTTAATTATTGCCAATGACTAGAGGAAAGTCCCATATGCAGTCCTTTTCTAAATCGTCTTTGATAGTCTACTACTACTAATAATAATAATAATAATAATTGGTCTCAATCTGATATATTAGTCGGTCTTGAACAGCAGCACCGTTGACATTTGAGCTTCAAATCAGTCCAGAAAATTGGTTGGCCTGGCACGTATGTCACCAGACACCATGCACATATGACATTTGAGCCTCATATATAATAAGGATTAAGGAGCTAAATATTATAATTTTCGGATGATATCTAGTAGCAAGTAGCAACTACTATATCGCAGTTTTTCTAACCCAGCTTAAAAAAAAAATCTTTAATGTATGAAACCTAATAAATTTAATAGTGAATAAGATATATCACTAGAATTATCTGGAATAAATTCAAAAATGAGCTATAGGATTCATTCAAAATCGAAATTCACTAATTTTAATTATGTACTTCCTGACTAAGTTATCAAAGTCCATACGCCACCCTTTCTATTAAATCAAGCAAAAGAATCATTTACCACACTAAACTGCAACACTTTAAGAAAAAGTCGTATATATATCATGTAACCACTTGTAGATAAGGCCTAATCTATATATATATATATATATATATATATATATATATATATATATATAAAAAGCTAAATAGTGTTATTTATAGTAATTTCCCGCCAAAAATCATCTTGCCAATTATAGTAAGTTTGTGTTGTGCTATTTGCATCATTATTATTACTTAAATGCTGCATCGAATCCCGAAAAGAGCTGTTTATAACATATAACTTAATATTTTGTTTTGCTTTCAAAAAAAAAAACTTAATATTTTGTTTTGCTTTCAAAAAAAAAACTTAATATTTTGTTTTGGAAAAAATCATCATTCACCAGCGTGTTGATTGTACATAATTAATGACAGATACAGCTTTACAGCTGCATTGATTCCCGAAACAACTTCATTATTTTAAAATTTCAATAAGTTGGAGAGATGTCCTGCATTAATTACATAACCAAAACACGACTAATTAATAACCTGCAATATAAATTTGTGTTGGAAAAAATGTGAATACAACTTTCAAATTTTGAACTTTTGCAGATAGTTATATATTGTATAGAGAATACCAATGGATGCGTTTAATAAAAATACAAATAATTAAAACAATTAATTAATTCTACAAATTTCAAAATTCAAACTACATTACAACTTCATTATAAGTAGGGACAATCGTGGCCATTTCAAATCACAGGCTGACCTATTCAGATAAAAAAAAAATAGACAAACATAATTTCTACCAAAAAATTTTGAATCTGCAAAAACACTTGAACCTGCAAAAACAGCTCCATGACTCCGATATTCTGCTTGGTGAAGGATATTATAAACATTCAAAGGAGTTCGCAACATTTAAATTGAGGTTGAGAAGATGCTACAACATTCAATCTCTCGAAAAACACTCAGAAATTTTCAATTTAGAGTACGTTTCATGACATGAAGGTAAGATTACAACTTTGTTTTATTTGAATTTTATTTATTGCAGAGTGTGATAATATATTTCAATGTTTAAATTCTTTTCTTATCTATGTATGTGATAATATTTTTCAAACAAAAACACACAAATCATAGTATATACAACAATATCAAACTTCTGTATATGAATATCATTTTGTACTGCCATGAATATAATTTGTATATACAAATCATTTTTATATTGTTGTATATACAAAGCATTTTAACCATCTTTAGTTAATAAAGCATAAAATCATATTCAAAATCACAACCCACTCTCCAGCCAAAAAAAAAAAAAAAAAAAGCATAGTCCTACAGATTAATGCAAACATTATATAGGAGTCCTAAATATACAATATATAGCATTCTTAAAAGATATCATAGTAAGATTTTCCTAAATATTCATTAACTTATCGAAATGTGCAAGTGCAAATCATAATATTCAAGATAATGACTATGACAAATCACAAAAATCAAAACACCCAGTCAAAAAAGCAAAAATCAAATACACGGATGAAAGTCTGAACATTATATAGCATAATAAAAGGATCAGTAAGTACTGAACCTGAAAAATTCTAAATTTCATAATCAGTGATAAATATTTATGTGAACAATATAATATTCCAGAGAAAAGATATCATCAAATTCCTCCAAATCTGTAATCTATATAATATATAAAAGCGAGAATAATGGTATATATAGTAATTTCCCGCCAAAATATTTTAGCCAAAAATGGAAAGTCTTGGGAAATTAAAATAAATTAATTTTGACTTTGAAATATATGCCCATTTAATAATATATATTATATGTTCTGTTTTTTTCTGTATTGGTAACATATACATCCAAATTGACTGTTCATTTGGTAAGCCAAATCAAACTTCACGAAATAAATATGGCACATTAATCGGTAATGATTAATTAGACAAATTTCACTATCTAGCTTACTTTAAAAGTTGTCTAATTTAAATCACCTAATAAATAACTCGAAATTAATGAAATTACAAATCTTTGAATAATATATGAGAATTAAAAATTAATTTCATTTTCAATTATAAAAATAAAAATTATAAAAATTGGATAGTATATATGCTTCAAAGATTATAACTTATAAGATGATAACACATCGAAATAAAATATGATAATGTTAATGTTCTGAAAATCAATAAATTATATTCTTTAATCAATAGTAGTTAATTACAGAAATTTGAGAATACAACTGTAATTTGATAATCATCATGTAATAAATGTCTGCAAATTTCCAGACTCAATTACATTGTAATCAAAAATTTGAATACCATGGAACAACTAATTTTTTGTATCGAAAATCAGCAGTACAGCCATATACATTCCACAAAATAAAAAATTAAAATAAATATAGTTGCATGGTAACATGTGCTAAACTCATATAAATAGCGGCGAAGATCCCGCAAACTAAATCAAAAACTACAACCTAAAGATTAAGAGTTACTGAAAATCCAAAAGGCAATATAAATAATCCAAAAGAGAATAGAAACAATGCCTCCTCTGTTCAGCTTGATTAAGGATATCAATCCATCCAAATGGTTTTGGGCATTAAAATTACGACTTATTCGCATCTACAAATTTCCTGGTTTTGGCAGCAGTTCAAGCTCTCCGAGTTTGGAGTGCGTGTTCCATGATAGAGAGGTTTTTATTGTATGTCTTGTGCGATATGAAAAAAAAAATTAAGAAATATGCCTTTTAGCCAAATATTTATGCCAATTTCTACATATCATGCATGTATCCTAATTGGCTTTCTGCATGTTATTTTATCTTTATTTTTTCCATATAAATTTTTATATGGGATATAAATATTATATGTGTTCACTGTAAAACATCTATGTTTGTTTGTTTTTTAATTGTTCTATTCATTGATGCTTATTTTTTGTTTTTTTTTTCTTTAGGGGAACCGAATTCATGCAACCATTAAAAGTAACCAAGTTGAAGACTTCGAGCCACTTCTAAAGGAAAATCATTTGTATGCATTGAAAAATTTTGCAGTGGGTGAATATAAAATGAAGTACAAAACAAATACTGGAAAGTATAAAATCAATTTCAATCCTAAGACTAATTTGACAGAGATTTTTGACGTCTCATTTCCGAGGATGATGTACGATTTCAAGACTTTTGATAGCTTGGCAAATATGGATGGTGTTGATGAATCTATGCTTATAGGTAATTCTTTCTGATAATACTTTTTTCTTTTTCTAATATTATATATATATTTCAATTATATGTTATCTAATAAAAAATATGTTTTTGTAGATGTGATTGGTAAACTTTCTGCAAAAAATGATCCGGAAAACAAAGTTATAATGGGGCGTCCAACCAAGTTGATGGATATTATCTTGGAAGATCATGAGTAGGGGTGTTCATTTTTTCGAATGGATCCAAATTCGATTCGGTTCGAATTCAATTTTAATTTCGAATTAGGATTTTTGAATTTCGAATCGAATTTCGAATCAACTCGAATTTCGAATATGAATATTTGAATCGAATAACGAATTGAGGTTTTTTTCGAATTCTATTCGAAAATCCTAATCGAGTGAAATTCGACTAAATTGAATTCGTATTACAATTCGAATTCTTATTTCAATTCGAATTCGTATTTCGATTAAATTTATATGTATATATTTCACATATACATAATATAATTATTGTATATATATAAATTATACACATGCATTTATAATATATATATATATGAATAAAACACTAATGTTTAAATGAAAATATAAAATTATAAATATATGCTCTTTCCTTCTTTGTTTTTTTTAGTTTTGTTAGAAATAATTATACTTAATATTGTATGGAATACATTTTACATTACTTCAAATTTTTATCTTTAGACCATATTAATATAATCATTTTTTGTGCTAAAAATATATTTTAGGTAAAACTGTTTCGCTCTTACAGTCTCACGTGGAGGGGATGTAGTGAAATAATCTATAAGAATATTCCACCAGCTATGTCCATTGTATGGAAAAGTACACTATACAACATACATTATATATTTATACAATATAGTCTTTGCCTTTTTTCTTTTGTTTAAATTCTTATTACAATATGGATTATACATTATACATTTGTACACTATATTACATATATTTATCTTCAGATCATATTAAAATAATAAATTATATGATACACAAACTATATCTCTTTATCTACACACATACACTTTGTCAATTTGATACCTCAAATTTGAGTATAAAAGTTATTTATCAAGTAATTAGTGCTGGTATAAATCCGGCACAAAACAATTTATTAAAATTTATATAAGAGAGTTCGTTATGAATTTATGACAGTCTTTAGTTAAATTAAACAATGAAAACTGGTTAGTTGATAATTTGAAATTTTGAAAAAAAAAAACTGGAATTTTATTGGGTATAGTCCAAAAATATTATGTTATGAATCCAAACTTTATTCACTTTATCGATAAAATTGGATTTTTGGATTGACTTCAATTCGATTCGAAATCGAGAAATTCAATTCATTTAAATTCGATTCGAATTAATCGAATTAGGATCGAATTTGAATTGAGGTTTAAAATATTCATTTGATTAAATTCGATTCGAGGAAGTCAAGAATTCGAATTCGATTCGATGAACACCCTTAATCATGAGTAATATTTCATATTTTTAAAGTTTGATATATATGATGTTCATTAATAATTGTTGAAAAATATTTGGATTAATTTGGAAATCTTATCGGGGTAACTCATTGTCATGTACATTATGGGAGAATTTTGTTGATGAATTAGTGAATTATTTGGGAAATTATCTTTGCGATGAGCCAGTGATAATTATTATGCAAATGTGCCGAGCAAAAAAATACAAGGGTGAAGACGTATCTCAAATGCGTATTATGTCACAAAGATGATAATTAACAGACAATAATGATGAAATAAATGAATTACATCAAAGGTATTACAAAATTGCATAACTCTTATGCTTATTTTAAATAATTTATTATTAAAATGATTAAAAGTCTCATTTATAGATTTCAATTTAGGTTGATTCATAATGGGAACACATCAACCCCTATTAGTAATATATCATCGGCAACATCGAAATCTATTGTTGAAGAATTTCAAGGTGAGAAAGATCTAATAAGGACAATTGAGGAAATTGTTGAAGGCCAAGAGGTACGTTCAAATACTTAATTGTAATAATCTAACATTTTAATATTGTAAAATAACTAATTGTTGTATTTGTTTAGGGTTTTCGCAACAATTATTTCTGTGGAAACCGGTTCTAATTGGTGGTATCTAGCATGTTGGAGATGTGCTAAGAAAATAGATGTTGTTGGTGGGGAATTTTATTGTGAGAAATGCAAGCGTTATGACAAAAGTGGAAACATAAGGTTACAAAATTCAATCAATTAAAATAATATATATGTTTTGTTTGATTAAGCGGGTACATAATAATTATTTTTGAGTAGGTACAAAATTCATGTCCGTGTTATTGATACAACTAGAAATGTTGTGTTCCTAATGTGGGACAAGGAGTGTACAAAATTAATTGGGAAAACGCATTTGACTTGAGGGCTACAACGGAGGAAAATGTAATGTTGTATTTAGACGAATTCAATGAACAATAATTAATAAAAAGAGTTTTGACTTTATTTTAATTATTTCTTTCATGTATTCTAGGGTATTCCTAAAATAGAAAATCTGGTGGATATCAAAGTTTTGTTCAAAATTCGATAAAATCCCGGGCGATTGGTATACATAATCCGTATCCAAGAAGAAAGTTAACCAAAGTGATGATTCTATTATCTCAAAATATTGTGGGTTGACATTTGATACTCAAGAATCGATATGTTTTCAAAGCTAAAGTCTTGAATTGGATGTTGGAGAAGAGGTATATTTTTTTTTAATTGTCCCTTTTATTATTTTTTTCTCTTTACTTAGTATTTTTGTTGTTGCATTTTTGCGATTCCGTTCGCATGCGAGGATGATGCTACTACACCCTTAAATGGAAAGAAACCTCGAAAGAAAATGTGATTGACTCAAACCTGAAAAGATCACTTATTGATGAGTTCTCATCAACTCGCAAAGGACAAGACATTGAAGATTGAATTGAAGAAAGAGAAGGAATGAAATTCATTATTAATTAAGTGAATAATCTTCTATGAGTACTAAATTGTTGGTCAAATTTTTTTTTATTTTGAGTTCTGTCATGTTTTATTTTGAGTCGACTTTGTTATGGATTTTAAAATCATTATTTATCTTGGTGGTTGTCTTAGTTTAAATATTATTATAATTTCAAAATTTTATATTATTATAGGTGTCCAAAATATTAGTTTGGTGTCTAATCGATCTTAATTAATTAAAAGTCGCATGTGTCAAAAATCGACAAATCTTAAAGATTTGCAAAAAAAGGATATGAATGCCAACAAAAAAAGGATACAAATTTGAAATGGAAAAATCTTAAGACATGCAATTTCCTAACAAATGAACATACTATATGAATAATTGAACCGAAAACAAAAAAAAAAATTGCAAAGAAAAATCTAAATTTATTATTTATTAAAAATTATAAACAAATCAGGAGTTGAACAAAAATATAGTTTTGGTGTTTAATTAATCTTATAATTTTGAAATATATTAATTGTTCAATTCGTCATATAATTGATTAGTGGATTATAAAAAATATTCAAATAATTTTCCATTAGATCATGTTAAATGGTCCTCATATGCAAAGATGATTTCTCAAATAATTTACTAATTAATCAACAAAATTCTCCCATACACCAATTTTTTTAGTATGAGCTTTGTCATGTTTTTATTTTGTGTCGGACTTTGTTATGGATTTTAAATTTATTATTTATCTTGGTGGTTGTCTTAGTTTAAATATTATTATGATTCAAAAAATTATATTATTATAGGTGTCAAAAATATTAGTTTGGTGTGTAATCAATCTTAATTAACTAAAAGTCACATGTGTCAAAAATCTACAAATCTTAAACATCTTTTCACATACCTGATAATTTCGACATATCTGAATGCTAACAAAAAAAAGGATACAAATTTGAAGTGGAAAAATCTTAAAATATGCAACTGACTTGAAGAAAATGGAATTGCCTAATAGATGAACATACTATATGAATAATCGAACCGAAAAACAAAAACAAATTGCAAAAAAAAATCTAAATTTATTATTTATTAAAAATTATAAATAAATCAGGAGTCGAACAAAAAACATAGTTCTGGTGTTTATTCAATCTTAAAATTTTAATATATAATTACAGATCTTAAATAATTGTTCACAAATTTGAAATATAATAATTGTTTATATCGTCATATAATTGATTAGTGAATTTTAACTAATATTCAAATGATTTTCATTAGATCATGTTAAATGGTCCCATATTGGGCCAAGCTGATGTTTTCTGGCCCATATTGCCAATGACATCAAACTAATTCACATTTTTTAACCAAAGACTAATATATATATATATATATATAACTAAATTAGGAAAAATTGAACTAATCTAAAAAGTGAAATAAAATTAAAAAATAATATAGAAAACATATCTAGCTAAACATTATTGGAAACTGATAAGTTTTTTTTTATTTAGTGTAATTCACAAAATTTAGTAACAAAAACATATACAATATTTCTAAATACCCTATTGTTTACGGTAATTAGCATAATTCAAAATAGGTGTATTAATGGCTCATATTCCAAAGAGACCCCAATTTGTTTACTTGTAATTCACACATTCCAAAATATGTATTGCTGACACATATTTCAAAGAGTCTCATTTTGTTTAATTAATTTTGCAGATTTTAAAATATGTATGTTAAATGCACTTATTCCAAAAAGAATATAAACAAGGAGTCATTTTGTTTATTTAAATGGACATTTCCAAAAAAGTGTATTCTTGGCATATAAGTTTTTTATTTTTTCAATGAAATCAATAAATATAACACTTATTGAGTCACAACATCCTTATAAATACTCTTTCAAATTAAATTATCGCTTTTCCCATTTAGACTTATATCTTATATACAATTACCCTCAGATAGAAACCTTTTATTGTCTATCATAAAATTCAATTTTTTTCTCGTGTGTTGTTCATTCTTCTATGGTCATAGCATGCGAAATAAGATTCATCAACTTAAAAAATAAATATCTCAAATAGAAGAAGAAAGGCACATTCATAGATTTGAAGTACTATAAAGATCACAAAATCAACCATCATTTCCAAAGCGCCGAAAAAATGATAGTTCATCAAAAGGTGAGTTTTTTTCCTTTTTTCGATACTTTGTAATTTTTGTAATAAAATAAAATCACTAACCTTATGAATGTGCAATGATTTTCATCTTGCATTCTCGTTAATCTTCTTGAATATTTGACATGAAAAAAATACATGTTTTGATAATGATTTCATTATTTTAATTTGTATTACAAAAAATGATCATTTGACTTACCTTATATTTTTGTTCTTAGCTTTATTCATCTCTCTGCCACAAATACCCTTGAGTATGTTTCTTTTTCGCATCGACTCCATTGTTTCTTGATAATAATTCATAAAAGTTAACATTAGATATATAAGAAACACACATAATATTAACTAAATGTGGAAAAACATTTATATCACAAGCATCGTGGATTTCTAAGATTCGGGTTATTTCTAGCGAAAAATTGCTTAGATAAATGTTTAGGAGTGGATGACATTAATCGGATTTGTTCTCTAGGGACATGCATTATTTGTTTTAAGAAAACTATATTCAATTACCATAAGAAAACTATATTTTAAAAAATTATATAACTAATATATAAAAAAATTAAACATGCAAAGCATAAATGAATCTATGCTTGAGACGGATTTTTTGAAAAATTAGTAAATTTTCTCCTTTTCATTATTAACAAAAACTGAAAATAGAAAAAAAGAATATATTATTGAAAAACCGAAAATGAACAAAAATGCAACAAGTGATTCTAATAAAAAAGAAATCATATAAATTGAAACTCAGAATCCCCAAATTAAAGTTTGTTAAAAACTTTACACAAATGATGACATTAGAAAGGGCTAGCCCAACATTCATCAAATGGGGCGATGGGGCAACGCGAGGCCTCGATCTGTTCCCAAATGATCTATGCAATGAGCTTGGTGAACTTCACACCAACGCACCGGCACATAGCTTTGCTTATCGAAAAGCACCGAAAAAAAGGCATTTGGTCGCAAAACTAACTCAAAATTTTTGATAAGTTTGACGAGGAACCCGTAGCGTCTGGCGGTGTAGCTCAAGTTCATCAACCTACAAATCTTAAAGATCTTTTCACAGATCGGAATATAATTTCGTTAGATCCGAATGCCACCAAAACAAAATTAGAAAAAAGAGATACAAAATTTAAATGGAAAAATATTAAGACTCTTTGTATGACTTGAAGAAAATGAGAATTTCCTAACAAATGAACATATTATATTAATAATTGAACCGAAAACCAAAAACAAAATTGCAAAAAAAATATAAATTTATTATTTGTTAAAAACTGTAAACAAATCAGGAGTTAACCAAAAAAAAATTGTTTTGGTATTTAATTAATCTTAAAATTTTAAAATAAAATTACAGATCTTAAAAAAAATCACAGATCTGGAATGTAATTGTTTAATTCGTCATATAATTGAATAAAAGTGAAACCGAAAACTTTTACTGATTTCGTATGCAACTGACTCGAAGAAATTAGAGATTTAGCAAGAAATGAACATATGATATGCATAAATCGTACATAAACCAAAAAAAAATTGCAAAATATTGTAAGTATTTAAAAAAAAACGTAAAGTATGCTCTGAAAAGGAAGAAACTAAAAAAAATGGTGAACCGATAATCTCACTCTGATAATGAATATTCATGTTTGTGAGTCAACTTGTGTCTTTGCTGCGTGATGGAGAAGAGGCAATTTTGCTTTCAGATGTGTTAGATATTTATATTCTAGGGTTAGGTTTTTCTTCCTGTTTTTGGGAAATATTTTATGCATTTGGGCCCTTTTCAATTAACCAGTTTTTCGGCCTGCATGTTTGGACCAATTAGTTTTATGTTGATATGTTTTATAGTCCAACAACAATTTAATCATTAGTTTTTCTTTCATCATTTGTGCGTTTTTCTTTTTTAATTTAATTAAAATTAATGTGCACCTTACACGTTCATAACATTATCAACATTGGATAGCCTAATTATTCCAACTATTTCAATACATCAAAATCCCATTGAAATAAGCAATGATATTGAGAAACTCAACCAAAAGCGGCATGATCTTAATTAAAAGATTATCCACACCACAAAACCGAGAAAACAAGGTAGTCGATCATTATGTAATAATTTCTCCTTCAAATAGTGATGTTATTATTTGAAAAAAATTAGCTTTATAAATAGATATTTCCACTTTGTAATGTTTTCGATCATATACAAAAAAAAAAAACGAATATAGCAAGTGTAATATTGGATATATGTTAATGATTTGAGTTGCATATGTGTAATGTGTTTTCGTAAGTGGTATTTGGGCCATCTTTGTTGGCCCATATACATTAGTTAATGTTGTATAGTCTCTTTTAAGTTTAACGATGTATTGATATGGTCGGGCCATGTATGACAAGCCCATATATTCAAAGACAATTCAAGCATTTTGTTTTTTGCAAACTATTTATAGCTTTAAAGGTATTGAGAAAAAATGAATTTTAAGAGTTTGATTTATCGAATGCTTTAAAATATTTTTTTGCATTAATTTTAGTTTAAATTAGATTGTTTGATTTTTAATTTATGTGTCTTTATTTAACTCACGAGCTTTATATAATTTAAATTGCAGAAAAATGTTGATTTTCAACATTGTAATATTCAAGGTTCTATGACAAGCATGTTGCATTCGATACATCCTAGATCAATTACTCCTTTGTCCGATATCACAAACGGATGCGATACTTGCCAAAATTTTAAATTAATATTATAAAAAAGTATTTGAAACGATTTCTCATTCTCTTTTTTTTTTTTAAATCCATCATTACGGATTACAAAAAATTGTCATTTGCGGCGGATGTCGCCATTTACATCCACAAAATTTTCTACGATTATTGATCTTTCGGAGAGGAGAATGTTCTAACACATCCAATAGTGCCATTAAGAAAAAGAAAAGGCATTTAGACAAAGAACCATTTGTAAATCTAAAATGTAATATTTTGAAATTGTCGTATATTTTTAGAAAATGTCCATTTTTTTACTTGTGTTTATTACGTAAACTTCAAAAAATAAATTGTATTATGGATAAAAAAAAAAAATGAGCAACGATCAATGGCATAGGTAGCAGGCCAACATGCTCACCCTCCTCTTTTTATTTTTTTTTTAAATTTTTATTACTTGATTTTTTTTTAAAAAAAAGTTATAATTTATATAATTTTTTTATTTTTTCATTTGGCTAACCCTATTTTCGTGAGTTGACTATGCTATTGACAACGATCATGTAAACTTTTTTCAATTTCTTCTAAATGTTTGCCAATTTATATAATTTTTTATTTATATTTATGTGATTTTTATCGGATTTCCAATTTATCCTCTCTTTTTCCCGTTCACATTCTCCTTCCTTTGGTGGTTTTCTTTATACCAGTCTAAAAGTAATTTAGACAAAATAATGTTATTATGAAACAATATAATTTTATTGGAATCATACTATTTTTTTTGTATAGTTTTTAAATGATTCATGTATATAACATTTTTAAATGAAGCTCTTGAAATTTTTTATTTGTTTATTATGCAAAAACATCCATCATCCGACTACAATAAATTTAAATAAAAGTTTTGATGTACAAGTATCATGTGTTAATGAAGACCAAACCATTTCGATTCAAAGTTTTGGTACATATACAATGATATATGTTTTTAGATTTTTAAATATTGTCTTTGAATATATGTTTTCTTTTTTTAGATTATTGGGATATTGGTGATGCAACATTCAAATGCAATTATTGTGGTGCTATGTTTTGGTATGAGGAGAGGTTATCTCACCATTTTAAAGCGACCAATCCGGAAGTACTCTTTATGTTGTATGCAAGGAAAAATCCGGCTTCCAATTTTAAAGCGGCCCCCGCAAGAATTGCAAGAATTATTATTTGGAAACTCAGATAAGAGTAGACACTTTCGCCAAAATATACGTTCTTACAATAACATGTTTTGTTTCACTTCAATGGGAGGAAAAATAGACACCCAAATAAATCAAGGTGGATCTCCTCCCATTTTTAGACTTCATGGACAAAACTATCATTTGATTGGAAGTCTCTTACCTTCGGCAGGTGCAACTCCGAAGTTTGCCCAGTTGTATATTTACGACACCGAAAATGAAATTGCTAATCGTATTGCAGCTGTTAGGTAAATATATAGATTATTTATATTTATTTAATTTTTTATTATATTTATTGTCTCTTATATTATTATAAAATAATTTTTATTTACAGGCAAGATCCAAATTCTAATGATCTTCATGCTGAAATTGTATCTGATTTAAAGTCCATGTTAGACAGAAATAATGTTTTGGTTAAATCATTTCGAATGGCAAAGGATAAAATGGTCCAAGAAGAAAAATCGGACATCAAGTTAAAGTTGATTGGTAGGCGGAGTGGGGATGCAAGAAGATATAATCTTCCAACATCATCAGAAGTTGCTGCATTAGTTGTCGGAGATTTTGATGAAGCGATGGGTGAAAGAGACATCTTAGTAGAGACCCAAACAGGACAACTTAAGCGTATAAATGAGTTGAATGCTGCATATCTTGGACTTCAATATCCCCTACTTTTTCCCTACGGTGAGGATGGATATAGGGAGGATATACCATTTTCTGATTCAAGAGCGGGAACACTTGGGAAAAAGTAAGTATAAGGGAATTTTTCGCTTATAGAATGCATGAGAGGGATTGTGAAGCTTGAACATTTTTGTCTTCCGGAAGGCTTTTTCAAAGAATTTGTTGTTGATGCATACACTATGGTTGAATCGCACGGTTATCTTATATTAGAATGCATAAAAATAGTTACGTTGTGAAATGTATAAAGGACTACATGACGCTCTGTTCGTGGTGAAACCAATGTGTCTACTCAAGAAAGCGAATCATATTGCCTTCATCATTTATGGGGGGCTAGATATATGATTCAAAATTATCAAGATGCCATTGCTATATGTAAATGGGCAAGGTTATCCAGATTTATTTATTACTTTTATGTGTAACCGAAGTGGCGAAATTCTTAGGTTTGTTGATAGTCGTGAGTTGAAGCACAAAGATCGTCCGATATTGTGTGTAGAGTATTTAAAGTTAAGCTTGATGGATTGATTCAAGATCTTCGTAAGAATAAAATTTTCGGAAATGTCAAAGCAGTACTATTTTTAAAAAGAATGTGTTATTTATTAAAAATATAATTTATTTTTAAAACAACAAATGTAAACTAACAAATATTTGTTTTTGTTTTGCAAGAAATCTACATAGTGGAGTTTCGAAAATGAGGGTTGCCTCATGCTCATATATTACTTTTCCTATCTAAAGATGACAAATTCCCAACATCGGATGCTGCTATCGATCGTATTATTTCTGCAAAATACGGATGAAAATGTTGATCCAAGATATATATATCTTTGCGTTCGTGATTTTATGATACACGGTCCATGTGGTGATAATAGAAGAAATTCTTCTTGCATGGTAGATGATCGTTGCTCCAAACATTTTCCGAAAAAGTACATCGATGTGACTTCAATAGACAATGACGGTTATCCTATCTCACCGAAGCGTAGAGATAGTGGAAGAAAAATTTTGAAGAATGGAATTTATTTGGATAATAGATATGTTGTTCCTCATAAATCATAATCGATACTTATTGATTCGATATGGAGCACATATGAATGTTGAGTGGTGTAACCAATCAAGAGCGATCAAATATTTGTTCAAGTATATAAATAAGGGAAATGATCGTGTCACCTGTCTCATTTTACCGAGCTCAAATGAAGATAATTTGGAGAAGACTATCGATGAGGTAAATTTGTACTACGATTGTAGATACATTTCCTCATGTGAGGCTACTTGGAGAATCTTTGGATTTGAGATACGATAGACCCTCCAAAGGCGTCTCGGTTTTCATCTTCCAAATGAACAAAATGTCATTTTCTCGATTTTGATAATATTGATCTTGTTTTAAATCGGCAAACAGTTAATCAGAGCATGTTTTTGGCATGGATGGAAGCTAATAAGAAGTATCCTGAAGCAAGAGAGCTGACATATGCTGAATTTCCAATGAAGTTTGTTTGGAAGTCGGATTTACGTGAATGGACTCCAAGAAAAAGAGGGTTTGCAATTGGGCGAATATTCTTTGTTCCTCCAGGTTGTGGTGATATGTACCACCTGAGATGTCTTCTAAATGTAGTTCGTGGTGCCACATGCTACGATGATATATCTTCAATTAATGGGTACATCACCTTTCTTTTCGGGATGCTTGCTATGAACTTGGTTTGTTAAATGATGATAAAGAATACATCGATGCTATCATTGAGGCAAGTGAGTGGGCATCGACACAATCGATGAGAGTTCTTTTTGCTACACTTTTAATATCCGAATCTATAAGTCGTCCGAAGTGGTGTGGGAGTCATGCTGGACTTATCTATCTGATGATATTTTATATAAGCAACGTAATTTGCTTCAACATCAAGGTATGACTCAATTATTAGTTTATTCATTTAAATGTGTTCTTTATTTAATATTTTTTATTAATATTGTAGATTTGCAATTGCACGATAATGATATTAAAAGTTACGCGCTTGTGGAAATTGAGAAGATATTACGGAGTTATGGAAAAAGTTTGCGTGAATTTGGACAATGCCATTTCCGGATGATAATTTTTTCCAATTCTCAAGTAATAGTTAATACGATGAGATGTGTTATGATCGATTAAGTTTAACGAGAAGAACACAAAAAACTTACGTCGAACTTAAATGATGAGCAACGTCGGGTTTACGATACCATCATTGATTGATTAATTCGAGATATTGGAAGAATCTTTTTTGTGTATGGGTATGGAGAATCGAAAGACATTTATATGGAAGACCCTATCTGGCCGGTTGCGGTCAAAAGGAGGTATCGTTCAATCGTAAATGAATATATGGTTGGGATGAATAATTACGAGGGAAAAATGTATTTGCGTTCTGATTCACCATGCCATTCTGATAGAAATGTTGGTCTTTTGAATGATGTTCATACACCTGAATTTTTAAATGGAATTAAATGTTCAGGACTTCCGAATCATGAGTTGTATTTGAAGGTTGGAACACCAATTATGTTACTACGTAACATAGATCATTCTCTTGGATTATGCAATGGCACCAGATTGATTGTTACCAGACTTGGCAACCATATTATAGAAGGACAAGTTCTTACCATGGGCAGTCTTGGTCCTAAAGTCCTTATTCCAAGAATGTCGTTGACACCTTCTGATCCAAGACTTCCATTCAAGTTTCAACGACGACAATTTCCACTGATGGTGTCTTATGCAATGTCTATCAACAAAAGCCAGGGTCAATCTTTGTCTAATGTAGGACTACTTCTAAAAAAATCTGTTTTTAGTCACGGGCAGTTATATGTTGCTGTATCCAGAGTTACCGATCCAAAAGGCCTTAAAATTTTGATTTGTAATAGTGATAGTAATGAGCATACAGGATCAACGACCAATGTTGTATTTAAAGAAGTTTTTCAAAATTTATAATAGATTTTTTCCCATTAATGTATGGTTGTATTATTAAATCTTCCTTTTACTTAAAAATGAGAGTTTTAAATTATTTAATATTTTTTTCTTGGCGTATAATTATAATTCTATAATTTCATTCAATTTTTTTCTAACATTTTGTTATTTATATACATTCTACTCAATTGAATCTCTGAAAAAATTATAATTTTTTTGGATATACACGCCGTGCATCGCACGGTGGATTACTAGTGGAATTAAATATGTTAAGCAATCATAGCATATATTCATTAACAGCACCATTATAATTTCTAAAACATTTTAGTGATATTTAGTGAATAGACAACTGTATCCAATAATTTCAATAAAGAGTTTAATTACTGTCTTGCAAGATCTATCTAGCATTCTGGCATGAACTGATGCCAAAATTAATTTTGAAGTTTCCCAACCAAATGTATTATCATATAGATAATTTCTTAAGTATATTATTTACCCATTCTCTCTCTCTCTCTCTCTCTCTCTCTCTCTCTCTCTCTCTCTCTCTCTCTCTCTCTCTCTCTCTCTCTCTCTCTCTCTCTCTCTCTCTCTCTCTCTCTCTCGATCTCTATCAAGCTTCATATACTACAATTCATCCAACTACAAAAAGATACCAAAAAACATATTATGAAGAAATCTACACATTACAAGAAGCAAAAAAGGGCATTTCGAGCATATCAATTTTATATCCGTGAAAACAAAATCACAAAAAGTGGAGTTCGAGTATTTCCAATTTTAAGATCAGCAAATGCCAAATGGTGAGTATTTTCATTTGCATAGTTCAGTTCAAATATAGATGAGCGTACTTACACGATATGCATTCTAATTTCCATGTTTGTATCGGTTGTAAATTAAAGCAAAAGTTACTGAAAAAAATATACTTGAAAATAATTAGATTCTTTCTTGGATGTTCACAGCTTTAATGAATATCTATTTTAAGACAAAAACAAAAATGAAAATCTGTTTAAATGAAAAAACATGTGTGAAAGAAAACCACTTGGACAGATCTTTGAAATAATAGAGGAGTTGTAAAACCAAAAACAAACAAAATACAAAAACAAAAGCACAACAAGAATTGAAACATATCTCGCATAAAAAATAGGATTGCAAATAGATCATCAGAAATCTAAATACATTTCTAATCATTAATTAAGCTAAAATTTAAATCTGAAATAAAATAAAAATAATTATCTGTAGAAGATCAATAGACAAGCATGCCTCAATTTTTACTTCAATTTTCAATTAATGAATAATTATTTTTAATATTTACATATATTTAGCAACAAAAATATAATAAACAATTACATTCAGAAAAATTGAAGGGTATTTTTTAATAAACTGAATTTCATTAAAAAAATATACGGTTGGCAGATTCTTATTTGGTATTTAAGGTTATGTTACAAAATCTTTTGTCCAAATAAATTGTTGAGGACATTTTATTTGTGAAACAATTCCGATTTTTCATTAAAAAATAATAAGTAAATAATTTTCTATATTTCATTAGATCTGTAGCCAATATTAAGGATCAAGAACTATATTTTATTTTTCTAAAATCGAAAAATATTCGGCGATATTTGAGTTTCTTTAGATCCGAGAGTTTTACATAAGAAACATATACTTACATCAAGATTGATTCGGTGTAGCTAAGTACATATAAAAGAAGCCACCATAAATTAAGAGATTTGGCCGACTGCTTAGTATTTAGAGCTTGATTCGACAGGATAAAGCTATTTAAAGGCTATTAAGATGGTCGGCCGACCTGGTAGAAAGCTTTGACCGACCGCTAATATCTGAGCTTTGGTCGACACGATTGACTATTAAGAGCTTTGGTCGACTGATTGACTATTAAGAGCTTTGGCCGACACAGGCGAGTAACTAGAAAGTAAGACCGAAACGACAGGAGGAGTAACTAGAAAAAGATGACCAGGCCGAGGAGTAACTAGAGAAATGCGACCGAGGGACAGGAGTAACTAAAGAGTACGAATCGACCGACACGATTAATAGTTCTTAGTAGATGCGATTGACTTGACTACAAAAGGCTAAAACCTTGGTCGACCTGACAGAAAGTTACTAAAAGAGGCGGACGACCTGACACGAAGTTATTAAGTGTCAGGTCATACCTACGCGCAATAACTGCTACAAGAGAAAGACCTGACAAGTAATTAATATCCTAAAAAGCGGATTTGACAGGCAGTAACTATCCCCGGGGACGACCTGACCGATGTGACCAGTTCTTTTTGTCAACCTAAATGATTTCCCGCCCTGATCTCTCTCCCAATCCCGATTTGACACGTGGACCTCAAAGGACCAAATGGCTTGGGTATAAAAGGAGGAAGAAGGTAATAAATGAGAAAACTTCTGGGCATTTTTATTCAGCTTTTATATTTTATACACATCTCTTTACTCTTTTCCCTTTTTACTGACTTGATCGTCGGAGTGCTCACGCCGGAGTTCTCTCCGGTTAGTCTTTTGCAGGCTAGCTGAGGATCGGGTTGGATTCTTGAGAAGATCTCGCCGAAGAGGCCTTTTCAAGTGGCGCCGTCTGTGGGAAATTGAGTTTAAGACGTGAGGATGTCGAGTTTAGTTTCAAAAGGCAAGGAGGTGGTCAATACGGGAGGATCTTCGGAGGGGTAGGGGTGACCCCGCCCCGGCGAGAGATGGAATCACTATACCTGGGGCGGGCGACCCGCTTTGGCGGAGGGATGGAGTCACTATATCGGGTGCGCTTCTACTCTCCGTTACGATGAGATGCGTGGCAAACTTGGAAGCCTGTTCGCGCGAGTCGATCCAGTAACCGGGACCGATTATCGTCCCATAGTCCAGAGCGCTTGATCAATACCTTATGGGCGAGAAAAAGAAGGCTTCTTTGTAATGGAAGCGAGGCGGAGCGGAGGATAGGGTAGCGGCGAGGAGGAACCATTGTCGGAGGGAGAAGTTCTGGGCGAGTGAGGGAGATGAAGAGGCGAATGTCGAGCAAGATGTGGTAAAGAGAGGAATCCCGTTCAAGAAGTGGTCATGGCGACGATCTCCCGTTAATTTCGGGCACCGAGTTATGACTACGACGGAACCACGGACCCATGGGAGCATTTGTGTCGGTTCGAGAATTGACAGCCTTGCTGCACCGATACACGGATGGAGTGAAATGTCGGGTTTTTCGACCACCCTGGCTAAATCGGCCCAACAATGGTTTAGTCAACTCCCTAACAATACCATTGGTTCTTTTGATGAGTTCGATTCGGCCTTTTTGCACCAATTCGCAAGCTCGCGGAAACATCAAAAGACCGCTCGACTCTCTTCGGTATAAAGCGAGGAGAGCATGAACCCCTTAGGGGTATGTGAAGAGATTCAATTAAAGACCTGGATGTACCCTCGGCTACACAAGAGGTGCTATCCGATGCCTTATCTCAAGGATTGCGGGAGAAAGTGATTTCTTCAAGTCAATAGCTAAGCGACCCGCCAAAAATTTCGGCGATCTATTGGCGGGGCTGAAAAGTACGTGAACTTGGAAGAAGCACGAAGGGAAAGAAGGACGAAAGCGAGGGAAAAGAGGAAGGATAGGGTAGAGTGCCGTCGGTAGGACATAAGCGATTTCGTGAACCGGAAGGAAGACCTGGACTGTTAAATCGGGCGCCCGACCTAACAAAGTACACGCCTTTGATCGCCCCCCGTGCACAGGTGTTAATGGCAACAGTGGGGCATAGGGAGTTGAAATGGCCAGGGAACTACTCTACTGTCCCCGTTAGGCCTCGGTCCAATTTTTTTTGTGACTTTCATAACGAGTATGGACACACCATGAAGAATGCAGGCACTTAAGAAATGAGATCGAGCGCATGGTGAGAAAAGGATGGTTGCAGAAACTGGGTTAAACAGGAGCACGAGCTACGACCCGGTCGATAGAAGTCCCGATAGACGAGATAGGCTGCCGAGGCAAACATGGCCATCCTCGGCGAAGCCGCTCCATCCGGAGGAACTATTCATATGATTGTAGGAGGACCAATGGATGGAGACTCAAATCGAGCGGAAGGCATACGCCCGAGAAGTGCGGGAGAGGTGCTCAAAGATTGGAGAAAAAGGAAGGCCCGGAAATATCCTTCGGGCGAAAAGATGAACAGTGTCGCCGCGCATAACGACGCTATGGTAATCACAACAACCATAGCAAATTACGAGGTAGCCAGGGCTATGGTGGATCTGGAAGCTCGGTCAATGTGCTATTCCATGAAGCCTACTTAAGGATGGAGTCGAAATGGAGATCAAGCCGGTAGAGACCGCCCTATTTGGCTTTGGAGGAGGAATGGTGGAACCACTCGGACAGTCACCTTGCCTATGTCTCTGTGGAGATCTCCCCATGCAAAAACACGGATGGTAACTTTTCTTGTTGTGGACTCTACTCCACCTACAATGTTATAATTGGTAGACCGCATACTTAATTCTTTTCAAAGTCATTTGTATCTACATTCCACAGAAACTTAAGTTTGCGGTAGGGGATGGGATAGGTGAAGTATTGGGAAATGCACAGTGGCGAGAAAATGTTACGTTGAGGCGATGAAGGAAGGGAGAAGCGAGAGGAAATCCAAAAGAAAGGTGGAAGAAATGGACAAGGAAACTAAACCCACTAAAATAGGAAAAAAGAGAAGAAAAAAAAGATCCGGACACCGCTCGATCGTCCGAGGAAGAGTTGATGATGGTAGAGCTAACCCCGGAGATCTCACAAAAGTGGTCAAGATAGGAACTAAATTGGGATCCGAGCTAATCGAAGGAATCACGGACTTCCTAAGAAAAACATAGATGTCTTCGCCGGTCATCTAGAGACCTGCAAGGGTCGACCCTGGCATGGTGGAACATCATTTGAGCGTTGACCCTTTAGTGAGACTGTCAAGCGAGAAGAAGAGGCCGTTCGGGTATGAGAAAGACCAGGTCATTCAAGAAGAAGTGGAAAAATTGTTACAAAGTGGACACATAAGGAGATCCAATTCCGGAATGGGTCTCTAACGCGGTGATCTTTGGTCCCGAAAGGTGAAAAGTTCGAGGATGTGTATCGACTTGGAGACCTCAATAAGGTTTGTCCCAAAGATCATTACCCGTTACCTCGGATTGATCGGTTGGTGGATTCAACGAGCGGGGATATGAGCTGTTGAGTATGATGGATGCATATCAAGGTTATCATCGGATCAAGTTGGCGAGAGGAGGACCGAGAAAGGGTGAGCTTCATCACTTCCTCGGGGACCTATTGTTACGTAGTTATGCCGTTCGGGCTAAAGAATGCGGGGCTACCTATCGAGGTTGATGGATAGAGTATTCAAAAGCCAATTGGGCCGCAACAAGGAGGTCTATGTGGATGACATGTTAGTAAAGAGTAGGAAGGAGAAGGACCATATAGAAGATCTGGGAGAGACGTTCGTAGCATTAAGGAGGTTTGGAATGAAGTTAAACCCAGCTAAGTGCTCGTTCGGTGTTAGGTCTGGGAAGTTTCTTGGCTTCATGGTTACAGAGAAGGGCATCGAAGTGAATCCCGAGAAAGTAAGGCGATAGTAGAAATGGAATCACCCACGAACATCGGTAAGGTACAACAGCTCACAGGGCGTATAGCGGCACTGAACCGTTTCATATCAAAGTCGGCGGAGCGGAGCCTGCCTTTCTTCAAGGTGTTAAGAAAGGCTAAAAATTTTGAATGGACACCGGAGTGCGAGCAAGCTTTCAGGGAATTGAAAGCATGTCTAGCGGCGCTTCCGTTGCTTACCAAACCGAGCCGAGTGAGGAATTGTATCTGTATCTTTCCATAGGAGTGGGGCGTCGATTCTTTTTATTAAGGTCGAGAGAAATAAGCAAATGCCGATTTATTATGTTAGCAAGGTCTTGCAAGGCGGAAACAAGATATTCGAAATAGAAAAAGGAGGATCGGCCCTGGCCTGTAACGGCTACTCGGAAGTTAAGGCCGTATTTCTTGTCTCACGGGGGTGGTGGTGCTTACTAATATGCCTTTAGGGCACATTATGAGTAAACCGTAGTGTCGGTCGCATGATAAAGTGGGTTGTAGAAGTGGGGGAATTCGATTTGGAATATAGCCTAGAATAGCCATCAAAGCGCAAGCTCCTCGCGGATTTTTTGCAAGAAATGGCCTCGGAACCTAGCTCCTCGATGACAGTCCTGGTTGTTGCATGTGGATGGCTCTGCTTCAATTGGGGGAAGTGGTGCGGGGATTGTCCTAACCAACCCATCCGGGAAGATCTGGAGTTTGCGATTAAGTTCGGATTCAAAGCGTCGAATAACGAGGAATATGAAGCTTTGTAAGAGGACTCAAAATGGCATTAGATCCGGGAGTCGGGGTTGTAATAGCATACTCCGATTCAATGTTGGTAACTAATCAGCCGGGGAAACTACGATATCAAAGAAGATAGAATGAGGAGATATGTAGGAGTGGTGGCGAGCTAGTGGAAAAGTTCGACAAATTTGAGTTGCTTCAAGTACCAAGAGGAGAGAACACAAAGCGCATCATCTTTCGAAAGTGGCTAGCTCACCGGAAAGTGAATCACGAAACATAACGATTCTGACAGACACTGCTTCGGAGCGAGATCACGAAAATAGGAGAGGGGATGATTGGAGAGCCGATCTCCACAAATACTTAAGCAAGAACGACCTACCGGGAGGATAAGAGGAAGAAGCGAACGGTTAAAAGCAAGAGTTGTGCGATTTCGGCTAATTGAGGGTCATTGTATAAAAAGGCTTTCTTTTACCCTATTTAAGATGCTTATCCAAGAGGAAGGCAATTATGTGTTAAGGGGATACATGAGGGTGCATGTGGAGCTCATATTGGGGGAAGAGCTTTAGCCAAAAAGGTGGTCCGAGCTGGATATTTTTGGCCCAAATGGAAGAGGGCTGCCGAGGAGATGGTAAGGAAGTGTGATAGTTGCCAGAGACACAGCTCACTGATACATCAGCCAGCAGAACTATTAGGGGTTATGAGCTCACCATGTCCTTTCGCAAAGTGGGGGATAGACATCGTGGGACCTTTCCCTGAGCAACAGACGAGAGAAAGTTCTTGATAGTAGCGGTGGATTACTTTAGCAAATGGGTGGAAGCAGAACCCGTGGCCAGGATATCCGAGTCGCAAATTAAAAGTTTCATTTGGAAAAATTTGGTTAGCAGGTATGGGTGGCCGAGAGATCTGATATCGGACAACGGAACTCAGTTTCAGGGCAGGAAGATCAGGAAATGGTTAGCAGAGATGAAAGTTAGGCAGCACTTCACCTCCGTAGCCCACCCTCAAGCAAATGGTCAAGTAGAGGTCACGAACCGATCTATCGTCAAAGGAATCAAGGCAAGGCTGGAACGAGCTGGAGGAGGATGGGTGGACGAGCTGCACTCGGTGTTATGGTCTCATCGCACTACTCCCCCAGGAGGCAACGGGAGAAACCCCATTCGATCCGGTATATGGGATCAAGTCATCATCATCCGGTAGAGATCGGTATGGAAAGCCATCCGAACTTTGAGAAAGAACTCAATCTGAGCTATTGAGGAGGCGTTAGACCAAGTGGAAGAGAGGAGAGAGCAAGCTTATTTGAAGATGGAAGCTAGCAAAATTTTGTTAAAAGCCACGTCACGACGCGAAAGTAAGAAAGATGAGTTTCAATGTGGGAGACCTAGTTTTAAGGCAAGCGGACGCTCGAAACCTAGGTAGGAAAGCTAGATCGAATCGGAAGGGCCTTACAAGGTCACTAAAGTAATTGCTAAGGAGCTTATGAATTGGAAGATATGAAAGGTACTAAAATTCCTAGGCCATGGAATGTATGTCATCGAGGAAATTTTATGTGTAATTTACTAGTCTGAATGAAATCAATATTTTGGCGCTATACAAAGTGTTTTCCGGTCTCGCTCAAACCCCGAGTGGCCGAGCTCACTCGTGCAATCTCGGTCCCTTGGGAAGCTCTAATCTCAGGGTTAAACAAGCTCAAACCCCCGAGTGGCCGAGCTCGGCTCACCATCTCAGTCCCTTGGGGAAGCTCTAATCTCCGAGGTTAAACAAGCTCAAACCCCGAGTGGCCGAGCTCGGCTCGTGCCATCTCGGGTCCCTTGGGAAGCTCTAATCTCCGGGTTAAACAAGCTCAAACCCCGAGAGGCCGAGCTCGACTCGTGCCATCTCAGTCCCTCGGGGAAGCTCTAATCTCCGAGGTTAAACAAGCTCAAACCCCGAGTGGTCGAGCTCACTGCACTCATCTCAGTCCCTCGGGGAAGCTCTAATCTCAGGGTTAAACAAGTTCAAACCCCGAGTGGCCGAGCTCACTCGTCACCATCTCATGTCCCTTGGGAAGCTCTAATCTCCGAGGGTTAAACAAGCTCAAACCCCGAGTGGCCGAGCTCGGCTCGTGCCATCTCGGTCCCTCAAAGCTCTAATCTCCGGGTTAAACAAGCTCAAACCCCGAGTGGCCGAGCTCACTCGTGCCATCTCGGTCCTCGAGGAAGCTCTAATCTCCGAGGGTTAAATAAGCTCAAACCCCGAGTGGCCGAGCTCACTCGTCCATCTCGGTCCCTTGGGAAGCTCTAATCTCCGAGGGTTAAATAAGCTCAAACCCACGAGTGGCCGAGCTCACTCGTCACCATCTCGGGTCCTTGAAAGCCCTAATCTCCGAGGTTAAATAAGCTCAAACCCCCGAGTGGCCGAGCTCACTCGTGCCATCTCGGTCCCTGGGAAGCTCTAATCTCCGAGGGTTAAACAAGCTCAAACCCCGAGTGGCCGAGCTCGGCTCACTGCACCATCTCGGTCCCTCAAAGCTCTAATCTCCGAGGGTTAAACAAGCTCAAACCCCGAGTGGCCGAGCTCACTCGTACCATCTCGGTCCCTGGGAAGCTCTAATCTCCGAGGTTAAACAAGCTCAAACCCCGAGTGGCGAGCTCACTCGTCACCATCTTAGGTCCCTCGGGAAGCTCTAATCTTCGAGGTTAAATAAGCTCAAACCCCAAATGGCCGAGCTCACTGCACCATCTCAGTCCCTTGGGAAGCTCTAATCTCCGGGTTAAATAAGCTCAAATCCCGAGAGGCCGAGCTCAACTCGTACCATCTCGTCCCTTGGGAAATTAATCTACGAGGTTAAACAAGCTCAAGCCTGTACATCCCATGATACAAAGCTAAAATTTACGAGCTCAAAGGCCTTTTTGAGATTTTTATGACGGAAACATGATGGCTTAAGTAGGCCTGGTCTAACTGCACAATTCACGAAATTAACAAACTAAAAGAAGCATAAGTGCATTTTTCGATTAAGCAAAACATAATTACACCGATTGAAAGGACAAAAGCATAATTACAACAGCTATGGATATTCTAGGGAACTACATTCTCTTGCTCATTTACACTAGGGGGAGGGAGGAGTCAGGAGTTCCATCGCTATCACTGCTCAAGGTTTGGAGAGCAGGATGAGCTGAGAGAGGCTGAACTTGCAGGGGACCTGTTTGAGGCAGGATGGAAGCAGAGCTACTGGGAAGATCTCCTGATACAGGGTTAGCTTGGGCCTCAGAAGGCAACTCTTTGATAGCCTCCTTCAGATCTGGTACTTCCAGGGTAAAGCCTTTGGCTTGGGCCCTCTTGGCCATTATAAGCAAGCCCTGTTCCAAGTATGGGAGAGCTGCATCTGCCACCTGGTCGAGATATTCGTCGGACTCAAGGAACTTCTCCTTCTCATTAGCCCACTCAGCCTTGCCCGCCGCGTATCCGGAGATCCTCCCCTCTTCCTTAGCTCGGGGGATCTCGGCCTCGGCCTTCAATGCCCTCTTTCCGTAAGTTTGACCTTGGACTCGATGCGGCTAGTTGAGCCTTCAAGTTCGGATCTCCTGTAGAGGCATTTTGAAGCTTCGGTATCGATCCAAAGTAGCGACCCTGGAAGATATCCGATCGTACTTGTGTTGCAAAATTTCGTTAGCCCGACGGCTCGGAGACGCATCGGTCCCGGACCTACACACGGCATCTCGAACAATCGAGCCCATGGTCGGGATCATCTGTAAATTATAAGCGTAAGCAAACAACATTAAAAGGGGTGATTTAGGATCGTGATTTATAATTCATTACCTTAAATGCATAATGGGCCATATCACGGATACGGACTTGGATGTCCGCATTCCCCGAGGCTCGTTCGTGAACAGGGTGACCAGTTCTCCACCCAAGTTGCATTGAGTTCGGGACTATGATGTTGAGAGGAGTCCCCGTCCCGGTAGGAAGATCTTCCGTTTCAAGCGTGGCACGATAGGATGCGGTCTGGCTGGAGCGGCATGGGCTGGCCTTTTCCTTTGACGGATCAAGTTAGCCGGAGGAGGAGATGGGCTGTGGGAGGCCTGGGGCTGCGTCGAGGCAGCCAAAGTATGGGAAGCAGGGGGGACTTGCTCCCGAGGGTTGCTTGTGAGAGAATGTGACCTTCCCCTCGGGGTGGATTGGGCGACACAAGATCTCCGGTTGTCGACCCTGCGTGAAAGGCGATCAGCCATCGATTGCTCTGCAAAAAGAATGAGTTAACAAAGAGTAAATAAAGAAGAAATGAGGGGGAATAGTGGAGCAATATATACCTAGGTCTTGGGGAAGGTCTACCGCCTTCGGACTCAAGTGAAAATGGTATAACAAAGGCCACGAATCGACCAAGTTTGGGCGTGGTAGGGATTCGTATTTAAATGTCGAGCTAGAGATATAATAGCCGGAGTAGGTTTCCCACCCCGACCTTGATGGGGAGGTCGTCAATCCAAATGAGTCGGGAAGGCCCAAGGGTGGGGAGAAGAAATGTAGAAAAATCTCTTTTTCCGGTTTTATTAGATGAAGGGTGCCATCTATAAATTTGGCCAAACCCTTCTTTGGTGAAATAGAAGAACCCGGGAGTGCTCGAGGTTTTGGCTTGGTAGAATGTCCTCCGTGAGTCAAAGGGGGTGGGCTCTTCTTGGGAATGTTGGATTATTATGGAAAAACTAACTAGCAACCTAATGGAGTTGGGGACTAATTGAGTAAGGGGAATGCCAAAACTACGGGAGACCCGACCTAGTAGGTCAGGAACAGGGAAGCGTAGCCCTGCCTCAAGTTGTTCCACAAAAAAAGTGGCAAAGCCTGGAGGAGGGTTATAAGGAACGTCTGTAGGCCCTGGAAGACGCAGCTCGTACTCCGCCGGAATACCAGCGTTTATCCGAAGGTTATGTAAGAGCCCTCGAAAGGGTGCTATAGATGTTTAGGCCGAGCCGGGTTGTTACTCGAAGAAGCCATTTTAATAAGAGGGGAAAGTGAGTAGAGAATTCGATCAAGAGGTCACGGTCGGAACGAGGAAGGCGAAACGCGTGCACGGAAGAGAGGATGGATGCATACACCAAATATACATATATATATATATAGAGAGAGAGAAAAAAAAAAAAGAGAAGAGAGTAAAGAAAAAGAAGAGAAATGGAAAAAGAAGAAATTAAAACTTACTTGATCGGTGGGCCATGGATGCTCAGAGTAGGATGAATGTAATGGGTATTAAAAAGCTTGAAATAGTAGGAAATACTCGAAAATATGGAGGAACCACGAGCTTTGAGGAAGAAAAATGGAGGAAGAAGAGGGAGAATGGGAGGGAAGGGTTATTTATATTGCGAGGTAAGGAAGATGAGGGTGGCGATCGAAGGGTCAGCTTGATGATGGATGTATCAATGGCTAAGATTAGGAGAGATGATGAGGTGACTTGATTTGACAAGGCATTAAATGCACCGGTCATACACGAGAATCGAAGAGCCATTCAAAATTAAAAATAACCGCCCATTTCTAGAACAAACCCGCGACGACGACCCAAATGAGGACGAGGACCAAAGGAGGAGACTGGCACTTTGTACTCTCAAGTTTAGACCTAAGCTCAAACTAGGAGAGTAGGGGACTAGTTGATTCGGCGTATCTAAGGGCATATAAATTTAGGGAGACCGGCATTTTATACTCTCAAGTCTGCACTACGCTCAAACTAGGAGAGGGGGACTAGTTGATTCGGTGTAGCTAAGTACATATAAAAAAGCCACCATAAATTAAGAGATTTGGCCGACTTTGCTAGTATTTAGAGCTTGATCGACCGATAGGCTATTTAAAGGCTATTAAGATGGTCGGCCGACCTAGTAGAAAAAACTTTGACCGACTTAATATCTGAGCTTTGGTCGACCGACGATTGACTATTAAGAGCTTTGGTCGACACGATTGACTATTAATATTGAGCTTTGGTCGACTGATTGACTATTAAGAGCTTTGGCGACCCGGCGAGAGTAACTAGAAAGTAAGAACCGATTGACAGGAGTAACTAGAAAAGATGACCAAGGCGACGAGGAGTAACTAGAATTTAGAAGTACGACCGAGTGACGAGGAGTAACTAGAGAAATGACCGAGCCGGGCAGGAGTAACTAAAAGAGTATGACCGACCGATTAATAGTTACTAGTAGATGCGATTGACTTGACTACAAAAGGCTAAAACCTTGGTCGACTGTGACAGAAAGTTACTAAAAGAGGCGGACGACGACCGACACGTTATTAAGTGTCAAGTCATACTACGCGCAATAACGCTCAAGAGAAAGACGACAAGTAATTAATATCCTAAAAAGCGGATTTGACAGGCATAACTATCCCCGGGGGCGACCTGACCGATGTGACCATTCTTTTTGTCAACCTAAATGATTTCTGCCGATCTCTCTCCCAATCCCGATTTGACACGTGGACCTCAAAGGACCAAAGGGCTTGGGTATAAAAGGAGGAAGAAGGTAATAAATGAGGACTCCGGGCATTTTTATTCGCTTTTTATATTTTATACACATCTCTTTACTCTTTTCCCTTTTTTACGACTTGATCGTCGGAGTGCTCACGCCGGAGTTCTCTCCTTAGTCTTTTTGCAGCTAGGCGAGGATCGGGTTGGATTCTTGAGAAGATCTCGTTGCTAGAGGCCTTTTCAAAGATCTTACCTTTTATCGTTAAAAGTATCAAATCTTTTATAAAAACATTTTAGTTATTTCTCCTAGATATCGTCGGATCCAAATAAGTGCTTATGTTCGAAAAAAATTTCGTTAATTTTAAAAATCGATCAAAAATATATAATTAAACTATACTAAAAAATGCAAAATGTGCCAAAATAAAAGAAATAAAGAGAAATTCAACATACCTCGGTCCGAAATCTAAGAAATAAATCTCTGAAAAACAAAAGATGAACCGACTTAGGAGTTCTAATAGATTCCCATTTGTTTGTGTGTCTGTGAATTTGTGTGGTGAGTGTGTGTGTGTGTGTGTGTGTGAGAGAGAGAGAGAGAGAGAGAGAGAGAGACAGGGAGAGGAGAGGGAGAGTGATTTTGACCATTTTTATTTTTTTTGACGGAGGAGTTTTGAACATTTAATTTACTGATTTCGGTGTTTTTTTAAATATAAATGATTGATGTTGGGCTTATGATATTCAAAATCGGGTTCGGGTATTGTTTTGGGCCAGCCTATTTTTTTTTTTTTTTTATGGCCCAACAATAATTTGGGCTTTATCTTTACATTCAAAATCTAGACATTTGATTTTTATGTTTTTATATTTTCATTAATTTTTCTATTTATTTAAATACATTTATCATTATTGGCTTTTAAATAATTTATCTTTTTGTTTACGGGCAATATCGTAATTTGTTATAAATAATTTGTTGGTCGTATTATTTCGCATTACAAAGGATAAAATGATTGAAGAAATTATTTCGTAAAAGTCAATCAGTATGTTGTTTCTAGAGTTACGAATCCTAAAGGTTTTATAATTTTACTATATAATGGTGATAGTGACCTTACAAGTTCAATGACAATATTTTATTAAAGAAATTTTTCAAAATTATAATATTTATTTTATGTTCTGTATTTATGTTCATTCTATTTGTTTTGCAGTGTTCTATTATTATTTTTTTTTTTTTTTTTGAGCAAATGTTCTATTATTATTCAGTTATTTGTTATTTAATCTATAGCTATTTGGCTTTACAATTAAATAAATAACTAAAATACTAAAATTACGTTTACTGAATATATAATCCGTGCATTTGCACGGGTGGACTACTAGTAAATTTAATAATTAATAAATTTGATCGTTAGAGTTATTTGAAATAAATTCAAAATTTACCACACTAAACTGCGACGTGTTAAGAAAAACTAAAAAAGTCATTTATGCATACAATATATACAAGAATAGATACAACTAAGCGCAACCAGACTTGGTTCCACAATTATTTAATTTCTACGGGGCTTTTCATCATAATTTATTAAAAATTAAAACTTAAACATACAACAAAGATGGAGTAAAGAAATATAAGTCGTTAAAACATTCCGTTCAAAACGATTAATTATTCTAAATTTCAGTGGGGTGCATACGCAGTAAATTATTCCCGCAGATTGGGAATTACTTTCAAGGGCACCTTCTTCTTCAATGACAAACCCATCATTTCCCTCATGTCCATATCTTGAGGCTTGGCGCCATCTGGAAGCTTCCAATCAAAAGTCTGTAGCAAACTGGCAATACTAAAACACACCATTCTGTGACCCAAGATCATGCCCAAGCAGCTTCGTCGGCCCGAACCAAACGGGATCATCTGAAAATACTGGCCCTTGTGGTCAATATTAGAGTCCAAAAACCTCTCGGGTTTGAAAGAAAGTGGGTCGGGCCATACAACCAGGTCCCTGTGAATTGTCCATGCATTCACAAACATTTGTGTGTTCTTGGGCACGAAATAGCCCATGAATTCTGTGTTGCGTTCCTTGGAAGTAGCATCTGAAGCGCGGGGTGTAATCGCATTATTTTTTTCACTGTTGCCTGCAAATAGGGCATGTTGTTTAGATCATTCTTTTCCACTTTCCGAATACGCCCCATGACCTGGTCGATTTCGTCTTGGATCATTTTCATTGTGTTTGGGTGGCGCAACAACTCGGCCATTCCCCATTCGATGGTGGCGCTCGTGGTCTCAGTTCCACCAGAAAACATTTCCTGAAGGATTGAAAGATTTTCCGAAATTTCAAAATTACACGTAAATCCCAGCAATCTTTCCAAAGCCCTCCCCGTATTCCTCTTAATCCCCTGTGGATCCATCCATCTCAAAAAGGGGAAGAAATCAGACAGATTAGGTTTCCCAACCCATTCCAAGAACAACACAAACGCATTTAAAAACTCGCCCGCTTTATCAAGCTTCGCGTCCATAACTTCCCTAGAAAGCATAAGATCTCCAATGGTGTTAAACGACGTCGCAAAAAGGAACCAACCCAGTTGAATCTCGCCCGAACCTCCATTCTCTTTAGCTTTCGCCACGTCCTTTTTGATCCAATCGATCATATCGTCGATGCATTTTTGCCTCAGGGGAATTGAATCATTTACCCTTTTCTGAACCAGTAATTCCGTAGTGCAAATACGACGTAGTTTTCGCAAGTAATCCCTGTAAGCTCCAATTGCCACTGATCCCTTATGACAGTCCAAAGCTGTGAGCGAATCAGGAGTTTTGCGGCGGCGAAAGGGAAATCGTATTTTTTGAAAAGTTCAGAAGCTGCTTCGGCTGATTGTACCACCATGGTTTTGAGGGATCCGAGTTTTAGCCATATAATTGGGCCGTATTGGGCTTGGAACTTGTAAAATGTCTGGTGGGGTATCTCGCCCAGATCGAAAAGGTTGCCCACCAATGGCCAGCCTAGTGGGCCCGGTGGAAAGGGTTTGGAAGATTTATTCCTGAATTTGAAAAACAACTTAATAAACAGGGTTAATGCGCATAGGCCACTCAACCAGGAAACAAAATAAAGTTCCAAACCATCTTTTTATTAATTTGAGCTCTCTACTGATTAGATTACTCGTTAGTACTATAAACAAGTGTAGCTCTTTATGCATACTTAATGAAGCAGGTATATATATGAATATTTTGTAGTCATGTTATCTCAATTATATATTATAAGCATCACATGCATCATTGATATTTCCAAATGTCAACTCTTTGTTACCGACTCTAGGGAATATATTCAAGTGGATCATTTTGGATGAATTCTTTATGTTCGTTTTTTTTAATCTTTAAATTATTGACTTAGGATAGGAATTAGCTATATTGGAAGTTTTTAATTGTGTGTATTATATTCTTATATACACGAGGCTTTTTTGTTAGTTTATTACCATTTTCCCGTTGTTACACAATGTTGTGGTCATTCTGGCGTGTACTGATAATGTTCATAACAGACTAGGGACCCATTTAGTGAAGGCATATGGAGAGTTGACTTGCAAGTAGACCTGATCAAAATACATGACAACTAACAAAGGACGAGGCAAATCATTGTGAGACCCTGACCAAAGCGGGGCTGACTAATCCACATTGTTTGACCCTACCAAATTTATGGTTGAGAGATTCGATATTACTGACCTTACCGAGGTAACTGTCCTGTTCGAGGATTCTAGCAAAGATTGATGGGACTACTGTCAGAAAATAAGTTCAAGACCCAATGAATGTCAGATTATATATGTGACTCGCCCAATCAAATCGCTCATTCACTTTGCCGCCTAACAAACTCTCCCTAATTCATAAGTGTCTTGATCAAGTCAACCGTTTGGTTAACCGACCCAATTGAACCGAAATAAAAAATTCAGTCCGTTTTCGGTTTATATTTTTAAAAATTCAATTTTTTGGTTCGATTTTGGTTTTGCATTTCGGTTAATCGAACCGAACCGAAAACTAAATTTATTTTCATTTTTACTTGATCATGTTTATTCATCAACTAATACGTACATCTTTATATCAAACCTTCATTCTCTCTCTATATAACACTCAATTCTCCAATTGGAATTTCCCATCCTTTCAACATAGGAGGTGGAATCATCCATTAATTGCAAGACATGAAATCATATTGTTCTATACTTGGCTTTAATGATTATAATTGATATTTCAAAATAAAGTTTCTATTATGGGTTTGAAGTGTTGTTTGTGCCAAAACAAAAAGTGGAAATGGGTCAAACTAGCCCTTTCCAAAATATAAAGATGAAAAATAATCGTCTTTTGTAAATACATTTTTTAGCCACTTTGGAGTGTGAAATGATTCATATTCTTCTAGCATGTTTGTTTAATATTTGGATTATTTATCTCTCTTTCACTTCTCTATGTATTCTATTACTCTTTCTTTCAAATTTTTTTTAAAAAAACGAATTTGTATTTTTCTTTTTAATATGCAATATGGGTGTTGAATTATAGATATTGAAAAGAGGATTAATTCGATATATTATACATACAAAATAGATTTAAAACGAAAATGTTATATGAATTTAAAGTTTTTGGAGAAACAAAATAATTGTGTTATAATAAATGAGAGAAGCTGGATGTCGAGTCTCGCAGAACTCAATGTCGAGTCACCGCTTTGAATGAAAAAATTCTCTCTCTATTTCTCTCACATTCTCTTTGTCCGCCGCCAAAGTTTCTTCTTCCCCCATTCCTCCATTAGAGATGAAGGAGGAACAAACCTTTGTCTTCACTAAATCTTTTCCTTGTTATTTGTATGGTGTCTCCCTCTATGGGAGTGTTTGGGTCTCTCTTTATGAGAGTTATTGTCTCCCTCCATGAGAGTTTTTGTTTCCTTTCATGGGTTTTGTGCTTTTAGATTTTTTTCCTTTTTTTTCTTCTTTTCTTGTTGTTTTCTGATTTTTTTTGTTGTTCCTGACCATAGATCTGTTTGTGTTTGAGGCGGAAGAGTGAATCCAATCACTTTTAGAAGCTGGAATAGGAAAACGGATCTGATTTGTAGTGCACAGATGAAGAGTTTTGTCACATACCTGAACTTCTAGCCGTTTTTCGGAGTTTTAGTTTTGTGTGTTTGATGGAACGAGTAATTGAAGTTGATGTTCGTGTTCTATTATGGCTGATTTGGTAGGATGTTTACGTCAGTGCCTGGTGGTAGGTGAAAGGGCTTTCAAGTTGTGGATTTTGGCCTCTGATTCAAGATCAAGTTTTTTATATTTATTGCACTATTGTACTTTCAATGTATTTTGTTGTTGCTTGATCTAGTTTTTGTTTTTGTTTTGTTTGTTGGAGTTTGGGTTGTGTGGGATTAATGTTAGGCTTTTTGGGTTCAAGCTCTTGATGCTTCCTGCCAAATCGCCAAGTCTTCACATTTTTTTAGACCATCATTTTGATAGATCTCTTTGATTCTACTTGGAGGTTTTTGTTCTTGTTTCCAAGAGGATTATTGGTCAGTTGACCACCCAATGTAAATTTCTTCGAGTTTAATGTTATGTTCTATCGTTTCGGAAAAAAAGACTGAACCGAACTATTTAATACGGTTCGGTTTTCGGTTTTGTATTTCGACCACTCAAATTTTCGATTAACCGAAATTCCAGTTCGGTATTTTGATTAAGTGAGACAGAAGAAAAATAAAATTTGATATTTAAAAAAACTATATTTTGCAAATACTCAAAAAATGAGACTAATTTTTTAACGTTTGCAATACTCCTTTAGTTATTATGATGATTGAGACGTATAACATCATATAGCGTTCTTTGTAGGGAAACTGAATTTTTTTTAATGTTAATCCAATTACTAGAGGAAAGTCCCATATGCCGGTCATTTTCTAAATCGTTAGACTTTGATAGTAAAACTATATAATAATAATAATAATAATAATAATAATAATAATAATAATAATAATAATAATAATAATAATAATAATAATAATAATAATAATTGGTCTGTTTTTGCATGATTTATTAGCCGGCACCATTGACTTGAGCCTCGTACGTCATCATGCATATATGGTATTTGAGCCTCATATGAAATAAGGAGCTACTTATATTATAATTTTCTGATGATATCTGGCAGCATCCACTATATCGCAATTTATCTAATCCAGCTTAAAAAGTATTTAATATATGAAACCTAATAAATTTAAGGCAAAAACGCAGTGAGAGACGGTCTCACGGATTTAGATCCGTGAGACGGAGCCCTTACACAAAGTTTTAAAGGTTTTTTTCATATTTTATTTTTCTTAGGGTTTATATTTATTTTTTTAGGGTTTATTTTTAATTGATTTGGGTTTTGGGATTTTTAGTTTTTTTAGGGTTTATTTTTTATTTTTGAGTTTATTTTTGTTTTTCGGGTTTTTATTCTTCATGGTTCATGTTTTAGGGTTTATTTTTGTTTCTTCATGGTTCATTATTATTTTTAAATTTATTTTCATGGTTCATGTTCTCAAGACAGAGTCGCCCAGGAGGTCCGTCTCACTGGATCTAAATTCGTGAGACGTCTCACAAGAGACTTGCTCTAAATTTAACAAAGAATAAGATATATCATTAGAATTAGCTGGAATAAATTCAAAAGTGAGTTATAGGATTCATTTAAAATCGAAATTCACTAATTTTAATTATGCACTTCCTCACTAAGTTGTCAAAGTCCATATTGCGCCTCTCTTTCTATAAAATCAAACACAAGAATCATTTACCACACTAAACTGCAACATTTTGAGAAAAAGTCGCATATATATCATGTAACCACTTGTAGACGAAGCCTAATAAATTTAATAATGAATAAGATTTATCGTTAGAGTTATTTGAAATAAATTCAAAATTTATCACACTAAACTGCAACGTGTTAAGAAAAAGTCGTATATATGCATACAATACAAGAACATATACAAAACAAAGAAGCGGAACCAGATGACTTGGTTCCACAATTATTTAATTTCTACATGCCTTTTCATCATAATTTATTAAAAACTAAAACTCAAACATACGACAAAGATGGAGTAGTAAATAAATATAAGTCGCAAAAATATTTCGTTCAAATCGATTTTTTATTTGAGATTTCAATGGGGTGCATACGCAGCAGATTATTCCCGCAGAATGGGTATAACTTTCAAGGGTACTTTCTTTCGTAATGTCAAACCCAACATTTCTCTCATATCCATATCTTCAGGTTTGGCCCCATCTGGAAGCTTCCAATCAAAAGTCTGCAGCAAACTGGCAATACTCAAACACACCATTCTGTGACCCAATGTCAGGCCCAAGCAGCTTCGTCGACCCGAACCAAATGGGATCATGTCAAAATGTTGTCCTTTGAAGTCAATATCAGAGTCCAAAAACCTCTCGGGTTTGAAAGAAAGTGGGTCGGGCCATACAACAGGGTCCCTATGAATGGCCCATGCATTCACGAATATTTGTGTGTTCTTGGGCACGAAATAGCCCATGAATTCTGTGTCTTCTATTGAGTTCCTTGGAAGTAGCATTTGAATGGCGGGGTGCAATCGCAGTATTTCTTTTACTGTTGCCTGCAAATAGGGCAGGTTGCTTAGGTCATTCTCTTCCACTTTTCGGGTACGGCCCACGACCCGATCGATTTCGTCTTGGATCTTTTTCATTGTGTTTGGGTGGCGCACTAACTGAGTCATTCCCCATTCGATGGTGGTGCTTGTGGTTTCGGTTCCACCAAAAAACATTTCCTGGAGAATTTAAAGATTTTCTTAGTCAATGAATATATATTGTGAAATTCTTCTTCTGATTTTAGAAAGATGATTCTAATTTTTAGTCATGTAACTATGTGTGTGTGGCAATATTGGGGATCTCATGTTCCACTTAATTTCTTAGTTCCACTCTTTAATTCATATATTGAATGAAAGACACGTGTACAATTGTGACATCATCTTTTACACGTATCATTCATCCTATACAATAAAATAGAGAGTGGAACAAAAAATTTCAACCCCAAAATTGGTCATTTCAAAATTCTTTTCAGCAAAATCACCATGTATCTGTAAAAAAACACTCTTGGATTTAGTCATTAATTTGTTGGGAATGCAAAAAATGCTTGGAGAATCTAATATGAGTTGCACGTGAATATAAAAAGAAAATTGAGGAGGATTTTCGAATTTCGAACCAAATATTGGGGTTCTTCCCGACAATTAACAAAATGAACAAAAACTTTATTTTTTGTCCGAATTTTTTAAAATCCCAAACTTTCTGATTTCACATGCCATTCACGTGACATTTTCGTAACAATTTAAATTTTCCAATTAAATAAGGATTAAATCGGATAGGCTTTAAAGATATTGGGTGAATATGCCAAAAAAAGTTTAAAAATGGCTAATTGTCACACCTATACAGTTACGTAAACAAAATTGTAACTTACCCAACTTAGGATGGTACTTGTTTATAGAAATTAATTAAATCATATTTATATTTCCACAAACATATTAATTAGAAAAGATAATAAAAATTACCAGGAGAACAATTGTGATATTCTTGAGTGACAGCTTATCAACCCCCTTCTCGTTAACTTCACCTTCATCAAGCAACGCGTCCAAGAAATCATTCGTTTTCTTCTCTTTCCCCAATTCCCTCTCCTCAATCCTCTCCTTCACAATCTCAGAAGCAAATCCCAGCAATCTCTCCAAATACGTCGCCGTATTCCTCTTAATCCCCTGCGGGTCCATCCATTTCAAAAACGGGAAAAAATCAGCCACATTAGGTTTCCCAACCCATTCCAAAAACACCACAAACGCATCAAAAATATCGCTCGCTTTATCGAGCTTCGCGTCCATAACTTCCCTGGACAGCATAAGATTCCCAACGGTGTTAAACGACGTCACAAAGAGGAACCAATCCAGCTGGATCTCGCCCGAACCTCCGTTCTCTTTGGATTTCGCCACGTCCTTTTTGATCCAACCGATCATATCGTCGATGCATTTCTGCCGTAGAGGAATTGACGCATTTACCCTTTTGTTGACGAGAAATTCCGTCGTGCCGATACGGCGCACCTTCCGGCAGTACCCACTGTAAACTCCTATGGCGACGGACCCCTGATTATAGCCCAACGCCGTCAGGGAGTCGGGGGCTTTTCTGTCGGCGAATGGGAGATCGCATTTTTTGAAAAGTTCGGAAGCTGCTTCAGCTGATTGTACCACCATGGTGTTGATAGATCCGAGTTTTAGCATTATAACTGGGCCGTATTGGGCTTGGAGCTTGTAAAATGTTTGGTGGGGTATTTCGCCCAGATCGAAAATGTTGCCCACCAATGGCCAGCCTGGTGGGCCTGGTGGCAAGGGTTTGGAAGATTTGTTCTTTAATTTGGATAAGAAGTTAATAAATAGAGCTAATGCGCATAGGGCACTTAACCAGGGAAATAAAGCAAAGCTCCAAGCCATTATTTTTGTTTTTGCTTAATTTGAGCTCTGTAGTCTGTACTGATTGGATTAGTTGTTGCTCTGAACAAAAGTGGTAGGTCTTTATGCATATATATAATGAAGCAGGGAGTGCATCTTGGAAGGTGGTGATTTGGATGTTTTTGGAAAATGATGTCATAGGAAATTGTGTTTTGATAAAATAAAGGGATAAATATTAAGAAAATAGTACGCACGTGTAATTCGACATCGAGTTTGATGTAACTCGATATCGAGTTACACGTGCATGTCGAGTTATATGTGACTCGTTGTCTAATTACATATTAAATATGTAACTGGATATCGAGCTACATGTTGAGTTACATATATCAAGTTATATGTAACTCGATAGCCGATTACACTTTGTTATGTAACTTGATATCCGATTACATGTAACTCGTTTACTCAAAAAAAAAAATGTTACATGTAACTCGATGTTGAGTGATACAACTCGATATTGAGTGATATAACTTGACATTGAGTAATATGTCGAGTTACACATAACAGACTCGTTTTCGAGCTGATTTCAATTTGGTTTTTCAAGTCTATGTTTTTCATATCCTGGTATATATCCAACCTCAAACTAAGTACGATACTGAAATGAATAAAGGATGAGGTAGAGATAAAATGCTTACATTATTTCAAGATTTTGTGGAAAAAAATTGCCGCCGAAAATTTTTGTGAGAGAGATAAAGTGAAAATGAGAAAGAGAGGGGAAGGCAACTTGATGTAATATGCTTGAAGGGTATGCATGTCATTTGTTTTGCCAAAATGGCTAAAAAACATGCGTTTTCAAAAGATGACTAGTTTTCGTTTTTTCATTATGAAAAGGGCTATTTTGACTCATTTCACTATTTAGTTTGTATTTCAAACAGAGTATTTTTGGGGGAGGCCGTGTCATCTTAGTTTTAATGGATTAATATCACATCATTATTATTTTAATATTCTGTGTTTTTATTTTTAAATATAAAAACACTTGTGTTTATATATTTATAATTATATAATCAATTATAAATATAATAAGTGTGATAAATAGTAGGTCCCATTTTATTTTGGAAAAAGAATGGATTATTTTGAGAGAAAGAAAGTATTCACTGCTAATAGGGTCTATTGATTTAATTTACATTGTGATAACTGAAATCATGAGTAGTTGTCAATCAGTATCTACAGAGATGTCCGGATCTAATGCATTAATCCAAACAACTACTTTTGCATTAATATTAAGACCTTCCATGAATATTTCTCAAAAAAAAAAAAAAAAAAAGACCTTCCATGAATATATGTTTTTGCTTCATTTAAATTACCATTGCATATAATTTGTTCTCTTTTTTTTTCTTCTCTCAAACTCTAACCTCCTATCTTCCTATATATCTTCTTCTTTTTATTCCTTCGTCCACTTATAGGGGTGGGAAAGTAATTTTTAATACCTTTAGTCTCAATAAATTTGTTCCTAATAGGTGAGTTTTATTTGTCCCCAATAAGTAGCTTTTTTTTCTAAGTAAATAAGTTTATCTCGTCTATGGGATTTTTTCCAGGAGATTTAGATTAGTCATCACTTGACAATAGGTGATATAGAAGCGAGATCAATTTATATGATACATATTTTGTCCAAAATTTTTATTGCGGTGTTTTGATTCTACGGATCGATTAGATATGTTTATATTTCAAATAATTATTTTAGATCTATAGAGGTTTATGACTTACAACTATTTTTCAGTCGATATTGTAATCATTTATGATAAATGAGTGGAATTCATTTTGATTATAGAAAATTTCCCATTACATATAATTTGCTTAATAATTAGTTTATTTTGTCAAATATTGAACAAAAGAATCCATACTCAAAATTGGCAGCTTTCATCCAGTTATTCAAATGAGTGCTTTCGTCACTTTGACTTTAAGTTTGTCAAGTGCACTAATATTTCCTGCAGAAAATGTTAATCTATTTTCCGAATCCTTTCTTTCAAATTTGGTGGGCCGCGTAATAATTTAAATGATCAAGGTACACAAATTTTGATAAAGTTGTGATTAATCAAATGTCAAATTAAATATCAGAGAATAATAAACAATACAGTACGAATCGAAGTAAAATATCTCCCTCAACGACTTTTATTAAAATATGAAGACAACCTTCTCTGTGGATAACAGAGCTTTAAATATAAATCATGATTCAAATATTCTAATTTCAACACCTCAGTTTAAATAAATCAACATGTCCCAATCAAGGGCATAGCCAAAAATTATTACAGGGCTGATATACGAATTGGGGTGGGCCAAATAAAAATATTAAAAAATATACATAAATATTAACTAAAAAATTAAAAAAGGGGGTGTGGGGTTTGGGTTAGGCCCCTATAGACTGGCCAAATGGAACCGAAAATCGGGTTCTAAATCGGAACCGAACCGTGGTCAACGGTTCCTAAACCGTAATCGTAGTCGTCGGTTCCAAAACCGGAATCGAACACTGTTGACCGGTTCCGTTCGGTTCAGTTCCTAGGTCTCAAAATCGTGGGCAACCGTTAGAATCGTATATGGAACCGTGATGGAACCGTTTTTTAAGGTTAAAACCACCAATTTTGTTTTGGTAAATACATTCTAGAAGAAATGTAAAATGTTTATCGAGGATATTTTTAATATTGCACAACGATTACTTAAGGGAAAAAGTAACGTCCAAGGGTTCCTCTAGCTCAAATGTAGAGCTTGAGAATTATTTAACTACTTCTTTCGAGTTTAGTGAAATAGATATTGAAGACTTTGATATTTTGAAATGGTGGTCACAAAGAACTCAACCTTATACAATCATCTCAATCATCGCAAAAGAGGTTTTGGCATGCCCCGTTTCAACTTTGTTGAAGTAAGAGAGCAAACATTTAGCTTTGATGGAAATATTTTAGAGGGTGGTGCTATTGGCACCCCTTTGATGAGTTCACCCACCTTCTAAGACACCATCCCCTACTTTTTAAAAAATGGGACAATTGATGAGTTCACCCCCCTTTTTTCCAATTCTAACCTTGCACTTATTTTCCCTCCCAAATACACCCAAAATGATAAACCCAAGGTGCGGCGACGGAAGAAATTCCACCAAACTTTTTTGTTCCTGTAATGAAAAATATGTAATATCTTTTAGATTACGCATTTTTAATTTATTTTAATTTTAAATTTAATACTTTAATTTAATTTTGCACTTATAGTTGGATTAGTTGGGTAATTATTGGGTATAAGTGTTGTGTAATTGTATTTGTTTGATTCTAGAGTTACCATTTTTTTTTCTGGTTTTTGTCTGAGTTTGGGGAAGAAGAAGCGGCGGATGGCACGATGGTATACTCGATCGTGCCATAAGGCACGATCGAAAAGTAACTATGATCGTGCCATCATGCAAAAGTGGCACGATCGAAAAGTAACTACGATCGTGCCATCATGCAAGTGGCACGATCGAAAAGTAACTACGATCGTGCCATCATGCAAGTGGTATGATCGAAAAGTAACTACGATCGTGCCACACGATTAACTACACCGCGATCGATCGTGCCAAGTATCGCACTTTTTGTTATTTAACAAAATTTTCAGCTGTAAAAATGAAAAAATAACACACTTTTAAGTTACAAAATTAAGGATATACTTATATTATTCGACAAAATTAAATATTTTCAATAATGTGAGTGTTTAAAAATCTAGGGTTTACAAAAAAAATCAGTTTTTTACAAAAACGTGGGTGAGGTGTGAGGAAGATGAAGTGTATTGAAAATTATTTATTTAAGTAAGGGTATCATAGTCTTTTAAACCAATGACATTTTTGAAATTATATAAAGGGGGTGTACTTAACAATTTTGGGGGTGTCAATAGCGCCACCCTATTTTAGATGAATCGCTCGCGTTTTTTTTTTTCCTTTTTTTCTTTTTATTTTAAACTAAATTGCTAAACATTTTATCTAAATAAAATTAAAAACAAAAGGTTTCGGTTTAACTGAACCGGAACCGTATAGGAACCGTGTTCCGATTTGGAATCGAACAGCGATTCGATTTTGGAACCGAACCGTGAGCATAAGGTTCGATTCCGGTTCTGAATTTGGAGGAACCGGAATCGGGATCCGGCGGTTCCCTGAACCGTGGCCAAGTCTAGGCCCCTACCCCGCCATTGGTCACGATCATAGGCAGCGGGCAGGTGACGATGGCAACTTTTAAAATTTCATGCAATTAATATAAAAACTTCATAAATTTTACATATATAATTGTTAAATTCAACTATTTGCCCTCATAAATAAATTAAAACTACTATTTAATTTATCTGTTATTGGAGAGAGAGAGAAAAATAAATCTTGCCCACTAAATCTACATTTTGGCTCGGCTACTGGGTGAGGACTTTATCATAAGACATTACGTGTTAATTACTATTACATGAAAGCCAAATACAAAAACATATGAATAGTCTCAGATCAATTAACGGACAAATTCTTATTGGAAATAAGCGATTTATAAGATGTTAACTGCGTTGGCTGAATGGGGTTTTTGACTTTTGATGATGACAATTGATAGGTCTATATGTGATTCTGTGAAAAGTTGGAATACTCAATGGTCAATGGTAATGGGTATTATAAATGTGGTATTGTTCACCTGTAAGGATATTGACCAACGTCCAACCCGATATCATTCATTTATTTGAAATTTATTCCATCCCCTCCAAATGAGTAGTCCAACTTATTAAAAAAATGGTCAATGGTAAAGGTGGATAAATCATAAATGCACCTTCATAAATTAATGGAGTAAACAACTCTAATAATTCAACACTTTGACAAAAATATATTTCCACTCTTAATGGTGATTCGAATTTTGAGGTCATTGGTTATAAGTAATATATATGGAATAGTCATCATACTGATGGAAAAGTAATGTCCATGTGACATATTAGTAGATTTATTTTTCTGGATCTCATTCGAATTTTTATAAATTTTTGGTAGATGTATATATTAGAAATAAGTCTGATGTGATCGTCCAAATTTTATTTGGAAATGCAAGCAAACACTCACTCAACCACGAATTAGAACGTGCCCAATGAGTTTGGATTTTTCTCACTTGGCTTGGCTTCAGTATATAAATGTATCTAGGTTGTTTTGAATTGAAATAAAAAAATAGAACTTTCTTTTCGTTAAAAAAAAAAGAAGAAGATGGAAAAGTAATGTCCCATGAGCTTGTCTTTTATCACCTACTAATTAAGAAACATCGTTAATTAATTTATAGTGGAAATAAAATATTTGTGTTGTAGGACAACCTATAATGATTGGGCGCGCGCTTCAATATAATACTGGTTTAAATTTGGAATAACATAAAAATTATGTCAAAAACTCGGCCTCACGGATGTAGATTCGTAAGACGGAGCCCTTACATAAAGCTTTAAAGGTTTTTTTTTAGATTTTATTTTTCTTAGGGTTTATATTTATTTTTTCAGGTTTATTTTGTTTCTTGGATTTATTTTTAATTGATTTAGGTTTTTAGGATTTTTAGTTTTTTTTAGGGTTTATTTTTATTTTTGGGTTTATTTTTGTTTTTCGGATTTATTTTTCATGGTTCATGTTTTTAAGGTTTATTTTTGTTTTTTCATGGTTCATTATTATTTTTAAATTTATTTTAATGGCTCATGTTCTCAAGACGGAGCCCTTAGAAGGTCCGTCTCTCACTCTTTAGATCCGTGAGACCGCCTCACAAGAGACTTGCTCAAAAATTATATAATTTTGGCCTTATAATCAGTCTATTTTTATATTTGATTCTTTATGTAGAAATTTTAGTCTTGTTTTCGGGGCGGTCTGCGAGAGTCGAGGTGGTGCCGCCAAGACAGGACCCCCCCGGTAAGGACCCCGAGATTTTTTTAATGTATATATATATGTGTGTGTATGTGTTTTTATTTATTTTTCCTCAATAGCATATGATCCTTTTATTTGGAAAATTTAAAATTAAATCGGAATTAAAATTATAAAAACCGTCATAAAAATAAGGATTAGCTTTTTGACATAATCTGGCAGCCAATTTGCTATCTCACCCCCCACCCCTCAAATAAAATATTATGAACGTTTGTAGTTGGGGAGCATTCCAACAAATCTACCACAAATGTGTTGTCAAATGTCACCCTCTTTCTTTTAATCCATAAATTATACCAATTTTCTCTTTTTTCCCCTTCATTTCCATTCACATGCTTGGTATAATTTAGTAATGAGAATATTCATTTCTATAGAAATTCTTGTTCCCAAAAGTAAAGAATAGACATTGTTTCTCTCCTCTAGGGTTTAACTATTCACATGTACAATTATTACGAATGACTCTAATTTTATTTTAATGGAATCTTTCTTTTAAAAAAGACTGAAAATATTGGATATAATCGGGATTTATGAAAGTAGTGCTATAAATAAAAAATATTTATTTACATCTTAACTATTTATAAATTAAATATAAATTATATTTAATATTTTAATAAATTATAGTTAGTTTACTCATCAATATATATTCAATAGTTAAATATAATTTTATATATATATATAACTCTTTTGTTGATTTTTATGTTTTTTATAAAAAAACTATATTATTTAAAACATTGTTGATATTGTAATTATAAATATATATATATGTATTGTTTAACACATATTTAAAATAATCTTAATACCATTTGTGCATAATATATTTAATATAACCTTGTCTAAAAAAACTTATTTAAGAGTAATTTGATATTAAAATTATTTTTCTTCATTACTATTATTTACTTATAATTACCAATTAAGATATTTAAATTGTGTAAAAAAATTGTCATCCCATTTTTTATGCATTCTTTATACATATTTATCAATTATAGGAATATTATCATCGTATCATTATTTTTCTATTATTATTCTATTCCTAAATTCATTCAAACCATACCTGATTCAATTTGTGCATAATCAATCGTGTCGTTAATTAATGTCCAAAGTCATTCATCTCTTTGTTCAAAGACTTCGTAATTTAGTGGAACTTTGACTTTCCGTTTTTGTTTTGCTGCTGCAATTAGTCTGAATTTTATTTTAGATAAAGAAAGAATTACATCTAGCTCTTTTGTGATATTGTGACGGTTTCGGAAGGGCGGCACTAAATTACAAAATGTTCTTATTCGAAGACCTGACCAAAATGTTGTTGAAAGTTAAAAGCTGTTTTACGAGTCAAATAGTCTTGTTTTGCGTTCTCCAAACTTTTATGAAATCTTCTATTTTAAAAAGATGTTTTATTTTCTATTTGACTATATGAATAATTGTTATGTGTATAAAAATTATTATATTAATTTTAAAATATAAATCAAACTTAAAAGATTACATTCGCACGTGACAATTATTATTAGAAGTAAAATGGAGATGAAATACTTTTCGAATAGGAGATGTACATTTTTATTAGCATAAAGAGGCTATTTGGCAGTTTCCTTCTTCAACAATATTAATATGCTATGATGTTTATTTTTTTTTTTTTTTTTTTTTTTTTTTTTTGAGTGAATGAGAGTGTGAGAGAGAAAGATGAGAGTTTCAAACACTCTTTAGGAAATCACAGAGTGGATGACAGAAACTCTTTCTCTGCTTTCTCTCACTCTATGCTATGATGTTTATTTGTGTAATGAGTATCGGCACTATCTTTTATTACATATGTTTAATGTTTTTGTATTACTTACATTTGTCTCCAACTTTTCTTATCTTTTTAGTTTGTTTTTTTGGCATTTAACTTTTTAAGGCATCTGTTTTGTGTTATGATTATATATTTTTATGATATTATTAGGGTTGGCAAATCGTTCGTGTCGGGCTATTATCGGACGGCACGATAACAAAGATGGCACGATATAACACAATAAACCCTAACACGAACACGGCACGATAATCTTAACGAGCCTGAAATTTAAGCTCAAACATGACACGTTAAAAACACGAAAAATACGGTACGTCACGATAAGCAATATAAGCAAAATTGACAAATTTATTTAGGCTAGCCCATTTGGCCCGTTAAACCCGTTAACAAATAAAACTTATGATTTTTTTTTATATTCTTTATATTTTATAATTAAAACATTTATTTTAATAAATTATTAATAAAAATAGTCAAGTAAAAATAGTTAATTATTAGTAAATTACCCATATAAATAATTAATTACCAATAATTAAAAAAATTATCGTGTTTATCGTGTCAGCCCGATATCAGCCAGATTTTTGTTGTGTCTTATCGTGTCAGCCCGATAACGATCCGAACTCGATAAACCCCAATGTAAATCCTATTATTTCGTGTCGTGTTTATGTCGGTCAATCATCGTATAAGTATATCATATTGTCTAGATATTCTATTTAGAAATATATTTCAGCATAAAGAGGCTATTTGGCCGATATGACGCTTGTCCAAGAATTCAAGAAACCAAGATTTTGACGTGGGGTAAAATTCTAAATGAAGGAACGTACAAATATAATAACTTATCATGTGGGCAAATATTACCCACATTCAACCAAACAAACCATTGATAAACCAAACAATCCTACAACCCAATCCAATAATAAAAAAGTTAACAACCTTATCGTATTTATTGGACAAGGCCAACCAATGAATGGGAATTAAACTTAAACCAAATGCAACCGAACAGACCCTATATGTATGGATGAAAAATATGACGTTTGGGCCTTGTCTTGGATCAAAGATTATTCTTGATCCACTATATAATCACTAATTGTCGAATTATTGGCAATCATCGTAGTTCTTGAAAAAAATTGGACCCAAACTATAACCAGCCCAACCCATATTATTACAAAATCCAACTCTGGCTTTGATCCAGCAAAAGGAGGATTTTACATCTATGTTGTGTTTGGCTGAGCTTGTAAGTTTTTCAAAATATCTTATAAGTTATTTGAGAGATTTTTAAACTATTTAAATTTGTTTGGAAATTAAAAAAAAAATCTTATAAGCTCGTAAAATAAGATGTTATGAACTATAAGTTGTTTTCAAAAAAGTGAGGAATCCCAAAAAAATTTCAATAAAGATCTTATTTCAACAACCTCATTTAATTTTGGCTATTTTAATTACAAAATTGTTATTACTAACATCTTAAAAGCTACACCATCTTACTTTATCCAAACACTTCAACAACTTGTTTTTAGAATAATATCTAACATCTTATAAGCTCCAAAAACGTATTATAAGATATTTTAAATAAGTTTAGTAAGTCATTTTTCTCGTCTTAATACAACATTAGCAATAATATCTAGACACTTGCGCAATGCACCAGAATTTCGGGAGCTCTTTGGCCTCATTCAATGCAACATAACTGTCCGATAATGTAATACTTGTTTTATTCCTTATGTTTTTTACATGCGTGACCACGTAAATGGCTAAATGCCCTCGTCTTCACGCACCAAATTTAACACTTTTATAGGAGATGAATGTGATGATATTGCTATCAGCGATTTGCACCCACACAAATAACAGTCACTAATTATGAATTGGCAATGGGGCCGATATAGCGACTCCAAATAAACAGCCACATTGCCATTAATAATAAATAAATGGCTTTTTTTCTAAATCAATACATTTAAGATCAATATATACACAACATCCTGTGGAAGGAAACATGTGGAATAATTCTAAATTTTAGAAATTGATGTATCTGACTATCTCTTGGGAAAATCGGATCTCACATTCATCCCATAGAGACGAACTGAAACAACCGAAAAATAAAATAAAAAATAACAACAATCCACAACACAAGAATTTACGTGGAAGCTCCAAAACCAGAGAAAAAATCATGACATGGCCCACAAAAGAAAGAAATTTCACTCTGTGAAATCCCAATGGCCCCACCCCACACTCTTACAAATATTTGACTAACTCACAACTCTCTCCCAAATCTCCATTCTAGATAATACAATAAAGGAATTTAATTAGAGTCAAACCACAAAAGTTAAAGTGTATTCGAGTGGTGCGATTGAAATCAAACCACATGAGTTCCTTAAATAGCCTTAAGGTTTTTTTTTTCTTTTTTTACTTTTGTTTCCCAATCAATGTGGGATAATGGAGCTTCTTTTATGATTAATTAAGTTGTGTTCGGCTGAGATCTTCTATTCCAAAATAGTATTTCATCTTGTATTCCACCGCATGGATGTGTGACACGTATACCACACTTACCACATTAGTTTTCAAGCATAAACCAAGCATTAATTGTGGGCTTTTAATATTGTAAGTATTGTACCCAGGTCAAACTGGATGAACTTCTATTCCAGGATGGTATTTCATCTCATATTCTACCACACGGATGATTGACACGTGTACAAAAGTTGCCATATTAAAATCCACAATTTAGCTTTAATTTATGCTCCAAAATTAATATGGTAAATTTTATACACGTCATAGGAGATGAAACACCATCCTAAAATAGAAGATCCCATCCGATATCCAACATTCGTGCGCTGGAATAGAAACTGTCTTCGGATATAAGATCTCATCCGAATTGCGTTACACCCTCAACTAATTGTATCTTGACCCAAATTGACAAGAAATGTATTACACTCTCGACAAAGCACCTGATTATATTAGTTAACATTTTCTCTTCTTATATATAGTTATCCGAATAAAAAAAAAAATCAAACTTTAATCAAAATAACAACCTTGTGTAGCGGATCATACCATGGCATGAAGCACTAAAAGCAGGAACTTTTATTAAATTTAGAATAACACAATTATGGAAAAAACAAGATTACACAAAGGGAAGTATTAAAATACATATATGGGAATAATTATGAAGTTCCTTTCATCAGGCAATCTGATAAATCCACAATTCTTGAAATTACGTCCATCGTTTCATTTCATTTCATCCTTCAAACATTTAAGCGCTTCTTAGGGATAACAAAGAGTGGATTCTTCTTCCTCAGAGTCAATCCAAGCCGTTCCTCCCTATCAATATCCTCGGGCTTGACACCCGGCCCGAGATCCCAGTCAAAGGACTGGACCAAAGTCGCAATGGCCAGGTGCACCACCCGATGAGCCAACGGGAACCCGACACAAATCCTGCGGCCCGACCCGAATGGAATCAAGTCGAAATGCTGCCCCTTGTACTCAATATTGGATTCCAGGAATCTCTCGGGCCTGAATTCGAGGCGGGTCTTTCCAGGAATCCGGGTCGCGCCCGATCGCCCACGCGTTCACGAACACCTGGGTGCCCTTGGGGATTTGGTAGCCCATGTAATTGGTGTCCTCCATGGTGTTCCTTGGTAGAAGCAGGGGCAAAGCCGGGTGTAATCGTAGCGTTTCTTTTACGACGGCTTGTAGATACGGCATGTTTTCGATGTCTTTCTCTTCGACGCGACGGTTAACTCCTACGACGCGGTCGAGCTCTTCTCGTAGCTTCTTGAATGTGTGTGGGCTGCGGAGGAGCTCCGCGAATCCCCATTCGATGCTGATGCTTGTGGTTTCAGATCCAGCGAAGAACATTTCCTTCAAATTTGAGGTCAAAATATGAATTCGCAGAAAAAACAGACATATTTATATGTAGTTCTCTTGTTAATCATTATCGACTAAATTGCAATTTTAGTTCTGCAACTATAAGACTGACAATAATGGTTATGCAAAAATCAGGATTCACAAAAAAGTCCCGTGATTTTAAAAAAGATTTCAATCTCAATCATTTGGTAATTGAAAAATTGGAACATGTGTTTGAAAAATTCAACGTACCCACATTTGGAGGCAATATGGAAACAAATTTTGTTAATGTGAACACCCTCAAAATGAGTTGACATGTTAATTGGGAAAAAATTTAGAAACATTCACTTGAATAATGTCCACAAAAGCAAAATTAGCTTCTATGTCATAGGGTTTAACCAGAAATGTTGACAACTTGACATGTAGATTTTTCCAGCAAAATTTTTGATTTCCGTTAATCTACCTATCACCAAACATTGAAATCGAAATTTAAATTTACATAGAAACAAGCAACTCACATGTATATATGATAATTTCTTTTCCAATTTCTTAAATTTCAATTATGGATAATTACAAAAACACCCCCAAGATTTGGGCTAATTAAAAAAAAACCAAGATATTTCATATTACAAAAAGCCTCGTCAGATTTGATTTTATCTTAAATTTAAAGGATTAACTGTAATATTTCTACAAATATCAGAGTGCTTTTTTGAAATAATTTTTCGCTTATGAAGGGGGGAAATGCAAGGACGGATCCAAGGCTGGGCCAACCTGGGCCTGGCCCAGCCCTTTTTTATTAAAAAAAATTAGTGGAGAATTTTAAAAAAAAATTTAGTTATAATTTGTATTGTTTTTCTTGGATTTTTTATATCCCCCACCCCATTTTAGTGTGTCACCCACCTCTAAATCGTCCTGGCTCCGCTCTTGGGAAGATGCAAGCAGAATCAAATATTAAGAGATTTTTTTTCATTTCCAAAAATCTCTGAGTTTTTTTTTTTTTTTGTAATTAGCCCAAATATAAGGGGTTTTTATGTAATTATTCCCTTCAATTATGTATTACCAAGTAGATAGGAAAAAAAAAATATCAGTTTTCGTTTAATACGTTAGTCCATCATAAAACTTACCGTGATAACAATGTTGATATTCTTCTCAGTCATGGTATCAGGTCCATCTTTCCCGTCCCCCTTATACTCCAACAACACATCCAGAAAATCCTTCTTCTCCTGAAACTTACCCGCCTTTCTGTTATTAAGCCTCTCCTGAATAAAATTCGAAGCTATCCTCATCGTGACCTTCAAATTCCTCTTCATATTCCGCTTCATCCCCGCCGGGTCCATCCACTTCAACCACGGCAAATAATCCGCAATGTTCGGCGTCCCCGCCAGCTCCAAAACCTTATTCATACAGTCGAAAAACTGCCGCGACTCCGGATCCTTCGCGTCAAGCAAATCCCTAGAAAGCATCAAATTCCCCACCAAATTAAACGCCATCAGGAACAGAAAACGGCTCAGCTGCACCGCGCCGCTGCTCCCCAGGGCCTTCGAAGACGCCGATTCCTCCAGGATCCAACGCTCCATATTATCCCTGATCCTGTGCCTCAGATCCGTCGTTTCGTTCATCCTCTTGTTCACCAGAAACTCCATCGAGCAGAGGCGGCGCAACACGCGCCAGTGGCCGCCGAATTGGTTCATCCCCAGAGTCCCCTGGTTGAAATCGTAGGCGGTCAGCACGTCGGGCACTTTACGGTCAGCGAAGGGCAGATCGTGCTTTTTGAAGAGCTCGGCGGCTGAAGCCGCGTTGTTGATCACCATGGTGTTGACTGAGCCGAGCTTGAGCCAGAGGACGGGGCCGTAGGTTTGGCGCCATTTGTGCATAGTCTCGTGGGGGAGGTCCCCGAGCTGGAGTAGGTTTCCGAAAATTGGGATTCCTTTTGGGCCTGGTGGGGTCTTGCCTGACTTTTTGGGCCTTAAGACGAGTACCAGAATAAGAAGGCCGGCGAGTAGGGAAATTGTGAGTGGATTGATTGAACTCAAAGTCCACTCCATTTTTGCTAATTTTAGAGTGGATGTTTTTAGGTCTTCAATGGGAACTTAATTTGAGGGACAATGTATATATAATGCAAGGATATGAATTGCAATAATTTGGAAGTGGTCCTCACAAAGGATTTGCAGATAGAAAATTTTTATCTAGGAATGTGTGGATGGCTGTGTGACATTATTTGATTTTTAATTAGCATGATAATGATACACAAAATTAGCCATTTTATTTCCAAGTTAAATACTCCATTTGTTTTCTGATAGTCCCAACAGTATCATTCCTTAATTTACTGTGCAAACCTGGCCATGGAATCATTTGTCCATATTAAAATATTGGAATGGTGTGCATGCGACACACGAGGATAGATTCTAACGAGAAATCAAGAAATGGCATATATATATTACATATATATATATATCGCCGCTGAATAAATGACTCTTAAACCTGAAAGTGGCTTCTGTGGATGAGGCTTCTCTCCCCTTAGAAACGTCCTTTTTCCATCAATAATGTATGCTTTTGACGGCATATAATGTGGACCGTTTTTGAAAAAATTGAAATTTGTACTCTTTGCTATGACAGTGAAATTGCCCCGTTGCGGGTCGGGGTCCGGGTCGGTGTACTTTTTTTTAGCATTTGACTTCTTCAACCTCATTTTGAAATTGAAACTTATGGAAGGTTATAGACACATAAAAGTTCATGTTATAATGTTAAATGCAGCTCGTTTAATGAATGGACATAATTAGTCTAATTAATGAGCCTCTTCTCGTTGTAGTATCAAATCTATAAATTTCATGAAGTATCAGTTGGTTATGTTTTTGTAGTTATTTTATTTTGTTGCTCCATATTAAGTGGCTTTAACTTTATTCGGATTTAGTTAAGCAAATTTTAGTTAATGATACGATTACACATCGGATTCACAATCCATTGTGGATTGATACTTAAGATTGAGGTTAAACCTCCACTCACGAGCTAGATTTTGTGGTAGAGTTAGGGTCTTGGCCTTGAGGCCTATAAGTTTTTTTAATAAGTTGGGAGTAATGGTTGGAGGATGGGATAAATTTCAAAGATTTGAAAGATACGGGGTCCGAACCCTGGTCAACACCCTTACAAAGGGTGATCGATACCACTTGAGCTGCAAACTGGTTGTCCTTGAGGCCTATAGGATAACGTAGCTAGCTCAAAAATAAGGGAAAATAAATTACAGGATATTATACATTAATTGTAGAGTCTGTCGGATTTTTGGTCTTTTTTCCATAGCATAAATATGTTATTAGCCGTGTTTTCAGTCATTTTTTGAGTTCGAGTGTCCACATTATCATTTTTTCCATTTCTGGGAACCGGTATATAATTCGGTATCGAGATACATGACTCGGTACCAAGTTATGTACTGTATAATTATTTTGGAAAATAGCTAAGTATCTCACCGAAGAATACATAAAAAGTATGACTCTCAGTTTTTAGTCAAAATGACAAAAACAAAAATGAAAATACATGGTTATTTTTCATTTTCACAAAACATAAGTGACCAATTTAGCCTATTATAAATTAAGCGTAAGTTGTAACACTAAATTCTCTGTTAAAAGACCACTTCCGCTCAGATTAGACCTCTACCAGGCGTTAGGCACTCCTTGTCCGCCTGCGTTATTTTTCCAATTAGATCCCACCTAATCCCCTGCGCACCCTAACTCCGCTCGTCATGAGGCTTGCTAAACGCTGGCCCTGGCCTCTGCCGTCCCTATTTAGTGCTAACGATTTTAGAACGCTACTAAATTCGGTGTTTGAACTTTGAGCACATTCTTTTAACTGTATTCATCTATAAATTTGTGAAGAATGGGGACCACATGATAAAACAAAACGAAAAAAAAAGTATATTGCATGGTGCGAGTGATACGCGTACAAATATCATAACATTTAATGTTGCGAGCACTTTATTGGACAAATATTTTTAACCATCATTTACCATTCTTTTAACTTTGTTATGTATTTTTACATCCAGCCCCCAGTTATTTTAATTATAAAGAATCGTGTTATGAACTTACCTCTGTGAGTGCAGCGGTCAAGCTTGTTCATATATTTGCAGCATTATTATTGAGCAGCCTACTGCCATGCATTTTTGGTTTGGCCCACCCGTCGTAGGTGATCTAAGCCCATGCCACTAACGTGTGTAATATAAAACAATATATACTTATGCAACGTGCGAACCCGAGTTTGTCTTTGTTTTCTTCTTCTTTTTTTTTTGGTTTTTTCTTTTTCTCTTTTCTTTAATTTATTTTTACCAAGGTTCGCTATATTCTACTCTGCACGCCACTTTATTCTACAAGATTATACGCATATATATGCTCAGCTATAAAAAAGTTTTTCCATTTCATTTGTAAGTATTCTCAGTTATTTGCTCTCAATTATGGTTTCCTTTGCTCTGAATTTTTCTCTAACCGGTATTGACTTGGCATCGGAGGAGCCTTCCTGGTACAACCATAACGCTCGTCTAACGTTTGCTAAATTGTTGCAAACAAGTTCCCATATCAAAGAACTACAAGTGTCGTATAAGAAGTTAGACTTCTTATCAAAAACATTGACTATGAGTGATCTGCCGATTTAAGAGGCCTTAATTAGGATAATGGTGAATTGAAATTTTCGCTTAAGAAATTTAGCACATAGGTAATACACTCTGCACATTTTACTTAAGCAGTTGTCATACTAGAGTTTAAATAGTATTACTTCAAAGTTCAAATTCATCCTAGAGAAAAAAAAACACCGTACAAAATCACCTACAATAAATTAGGGGTGTAAACGAATCGAATCGAAATCGAATATCAAGATATTTTATTCTTATTCGGCACATTTAGATGATATTCTTATTCGTATTCTTTTAATGTTCGAATACAAAAATAATTCTTATTCTTATTTGAAAATATATTCGAATACATACGAATTTATTCGAATATTCGTATTTAAATTCTAGCTTATATTAATTTCTTTTTATTCTTACAATATTTGATTAGATTGCAACAATAATTATAATCTAAATAATAACTCTGGTCATGAAACTTTCAATCACATCAACAACATATTAATCACCAAATATATTAACAAAAAAAAGAGTGTATTGCCGAGTCCATTAAGAATATACTACAAGAATATAATTATATATGAGCTTATTAGTTTGGGTCTTTTATAAGTGAATATATAGTTTATTATATATTGATAATCTATCTAAATAAATATATACTTATATGTATATAGATTACATGTAAGTGATTACACATATATAATATTATTCGGATATTCTTTCGAATACTCGAATTGAATATAATGATATTCATATTCGTATTCGCATAATGTGCGAATCGAATAAATATTCTTATTTGAATTCGTATTCTAATTTTTAGAATTCAAATGTCAATATACTGGTCGAATATCGAATCGAACCAAAAATATTCGCTTCTTTTACACCCCTCTCTTGTAAATATTAATTGATTATTCCCCAATCATTAACATTTTAATTTCAAAAGCCCAAGGATTATTCTCACTGGGAAAGCTTTTTTTAGCGAGCCTTAAAAAGATTTATTCTAATAAAATTTTAAATTTCTAGCTCACACATTTCCTTGGCACAGCTTTTAAAGGTACGAGTTTTCCCACAGTAATTCCCATCCTCTCCTTCATGTCAACATCCTCAGGCCCAACAGAACTTTCCAGCTCCCAATCAAATTCGTGAAGCAACGAGCCCAACACAAAATGCAGCATCCGATGGCCCAACGTGAGGCCCACACACATCCTCCGGCCCGCACCAAAAGGAATCAACTCAAAATGCTGCCCCCTATAGTCCGCGTTCGTGCCCAAAAACCTGTCGGGCTTGAAACATGAAGCGTCATCCCAACATTCCTGGTCCCGACCAATAGCCCAAACGTTTACGAAAACCTGAGTGTTCTTGGGCACGAAATAGCCCATGAAATTCGTGTCCCGAACGGCCCGTCGGGGAATGAGGAAAGGAATCGGGGGATGTAAACGGAGAGTTTCCTTGATCACGGCCTGTAAGTAAGGGAGATTATCGATGTGATTTTCCTGGAATTTTTCTGTATTTACGACGGTGTTTGAAATTTCGTGTTTAGTTTTGGCCATTGTTGCTGGATTGCGGAGGAGCTCCGTCATGGCCCATTCGACGGTGGTGCTGGTTGTCTCGGTGCCCGCCAGGAATATTTCCTGCGATGGGTTTTTTTTAGTAGTTTTTACCATAAGGATTCACATGCTCAACATTTTAAGTGAAAATGGTTAACGTATTGATATGATTAGTTAACAATAAAATTGACAGGATGTAATTCAATTAATAGGAATAAATTGGAAATGTGAAAAAGGCACTTTTTCAATAAAAGAATAATACACGCGCGGATAGACAATATTTGTTACTCCCTCCAATCTACAATGAGTGTAGTTTTAGAAAAAAATCACACATATTAAGAAACATATGAAAATGCGTATCATAAATACCATTAACTAATGTTATTTGGAAAATGATACTTAATAAACACATTTACTAGATGAATTTTGATGACACCGAGCCGAGCCGGAAGAAGTTAATCCACGTCATCGATCCAACACACATCCGAGGAGTAGGCGACTGCGGTGGCGTCAACAAAGATGCACGACGACACGTCACGAATTAGGCTCGCCCGCTCACGAGCCCAACCGCAACACGGCCGCCGAGCCCCGAGCCCAAATTTCAATGTGAAACGCACGCGCGGCACCTCGTAAAAATAATCACACGCCCATGCTTAACGCTTTATTGGTATCGAAACCGCCACATGTCGAGAGAATTATGAAGAGAAGTCGACAAGTGGCAAGTTTTGATGACATGCACAAGCTCAGAGGGACATGTGTCTCTCTTTAATTATTTTACTAATTAATGAATAGTTAGTGCAAAGATGACTATTGTAAACCACTTACTCAAAGGGGTATAAAAAGTCCGAAAAAGAGAAAAAGAAAGAGGCAAATTGTAAGAAATCGTAAGAAAGACCGACCCCAACAATCGGGCTCGACATAATACAAAAAAGCGAGTTAGCCGAGAAATAAACACACGTTACGCACGTTTACATTTCCATGTGTTAAACCTTTTACATATTTACGCTTGTTGACCAAAACGCACGTCAACAAATTGGCGCTAGAAGGAGGGCCCGTGTCGGTCGATCGAAATTCCAAGCAAATTCAAGTTAAGGGAAAAACCAGGTAAAGTTTAACGTTTGACTTTTTCAAAAGCAGGACAAAATGAGTCAGTCAATCGAGAAATGCTCGTTTGATCAAGAGCAACATTTGAACAACCAAACTGCGGACTACTAATGGCCAAAATATGCTCCAAGCGAGTATAGGAGCACTACTTTATTTCCTTTCGCTCAACTAATTGCCAACCTTTTGTACAACAAATGAACCAACTCATATCACAAACTCTTTGCTACCACAAACTCTCAAGCACCTCCTCCACTCCTTGCAAATACTAACCCACTCAACCCACAACTAAATGTTAACATTAATCCTCCTTTTCCTGGCTTCCGCATGTGACGGCCCCGAAAAGCCGATTCCAGGTAATGAACAACATGTCCGTCGTGATGAGAAGGCGGCCGCGAGGAGATGAAGAAGGGCAAAGTCGTATAAGCGAGTCGCTTGCAGAGCCAACACGACATCGTCATGCCCACTTAGTGTTCGCCGGACGACCGAGTTGATCCTTTTCGCCACTCGATCAATAAGTTCTCGGCTCGGGTTTCCTGGATGAGCGGGAGCAACTTAGGGTCAATCGGATCAAGGCCCTACACTATGGCGAACGAGATGTAGAAATACACCGCTGCGTCGTCGTTTGAACGAATTGGAAGCGGTCCTGGCGAATGATCTCGAAGACCGCCCCAAGTAATGAACCGGCCAGTTGTTATGTCGCCATTTTCCCGAATTCTCAGCGACCCGTTCGCCAAAGTTGAAAATCCCCCAGGTTGGTCTCTACAATGGGGAAACCGACCCGACCACTCACGTTCACAAGTACTTATGGATGGAACATGCATCCTAGTGATGCCATCGCTGCGGGGCCTTCCCACGACTTGGGCGGCCGAGCCCACCGTTGGTTTAGGACCCTACCACGGGGATCCATTCGGCGTGGGGATCGACCTCCGCCTTTACGACGCATTTCTTAACGCCCAAAGTCCGAGCCGCACCTAAGGACTCCTCCGTGAACATCAAACAAGGAAGGGCGAGCCCACGAAAAGCTATATTTCTCGGTTCAACAAGCAAGTTCGAGAGATGGAACCGGTGTCGGATGACGCCATTTTGATCGCGGCCATGGCCGGATTGGCCCCCGAAAACTTGGTTTAATTACTCCATCCACGAATCGGGGCAACCTTGTACCAAGAATTTACGGTCCGCGCGAACGCCATATTTGCACGGAAGAAGCCATGGCAAGTAACCGCCCCGAGCACCGGCCCGGGGCGTGAGAAAGGGCGAGAAGAAAGAGCTGCGGTTGGGCGGGGTCGGGATTCCGGCCGTTCTCGGAAAACCCGACCACCGTTTAGGGCTCGCCCGGAAGCGCGGGCCGAGGTTGCCGCAGACCGAGGAGTACTTTAACCCACACTCCATCGGCCATATGGAATGAAGTACGGTCTAAATTTGTTACCTCCGCTCGGCCTTTGAAGATCGAGCCGACAAAATTAGATTCACGACGATATTGTGCCTACCATAAATCTATAGGTCACGATACCGATGAGTGCCGAGATCTAATCGAGAGAAATTATGCGGTGTTGTTCGGCAAGGCGGTCTTAAAAGATACGTTCATGAACTACGCCCCCCCGGATCGCTCGAGTGTCAATCCGGAGCGTAACCAATCCACTCTCTGCCGCCACCCCCGCGAAAGCGAGGAGGGAGATCCTCATGATGTCGAGTGCCAATCGAATCAATACTAACACGCCGAGATAACCGCTCCAACGAGAAAAAAGAAAAGTCGATGTTAGACGGGTAACCAACGCCGAAAGACAAGTTCGAGTGGCGGAAATCAAGGAAGGCCAACCCACCGGCCACTTTGTGTTCTCGGATGCGGATGCCGACCAGGTGGTCCATCCTCATTCGACCCTCTCGGTCATTCTTGCACCGATTTTGGGTATTCCATCCCGCGAAATTTTGATCGATACGGAAGCTATTAAATCGATCATTTATGTCCGAGCGTTTGAAGATTGAGCGTGGACGATAGTTATATCCGTCCATGCAATGATAGCATTCTAGGGTTTGGAGGAGGAAGGATAGTCCCGCTCGGAGAAGTTGATCTGCCCATCCAAATGGGACAAGGGTTGCATAAACGGACCGTCATGACAACATTCAAAATAATCAATGCCGATTCGGAGTATAATGCTATCATTGGGAGGCCATTGCTTTATCATATAAAAGCGATCGTTTCAATATATCATTTTTGTATAAAATTCCCAACATCCGATGGCGAAGCTATACATAAAGGAATCAAAGGAGTCACGAGAATGCTCTCTTAAACTCCGACCGGTAGAGATTAACGTGGCGAATGAGGACAAACCGGTGGAACCACACAAGACGATCCCCGCCCGGAGGAGTCCGAGCGAAAAGTGGTGGTCGTTCGGGAGGATAATCTAGGTTGTCGGCCCGGGAAGGAGCCAATAATGGAAGAAGGCGAGCCGGCAGTCGAGAACGAGCCGGCCAATGAAGACGACTTGCCCCTGCAGATCAAAGAAGAGCGAGTAAGAAAAGAAAACGGGCGGAACCGGTAGAAACTGCATTGATACAATCAATGTTGGAAGGCCAGCGAGCGCCAATGCGTATTGGTCATGATCTCCCGAGAACCATATCGAACCGAGATGATTGAGTTTTTGGAAAATAATCTTGATGTCTTCGCGTGGACTCATGCAGACATGCCCGAAATTGACCCTAAGTATGCATGCCACCGCCTCAATATTGATCTAACATTCCGCCCAGTTGTCCAGAAAAGGCGTAAGCTCGGCCCGACAGACAAGCGGCCCCTTTCGAGGTCGAGGTAAACAAGTTGATAGACAATCGATTCATCCGGAAGCCCTATCCCCGATGGGTTACCAATCTGTTTTGGTAAAGAAAAGCGCAATGGCGATGGCGCTGCGTGGATTTTACCGACCTTAACAAAGCATGCCCTAAGGCGAGGTTATCCATTGCCAAATATTGATTATATGGTGGATGCCACGGCGGAACACGAATCCCGATGAGCTTCATGGATGCATACTCGGGTTACAACCAAATACGGATGCACCCGGAAGATGAAGAAAATACATCATTCTTCTCTGCTCGTGGAATCTCTTTATTCAAGATGATGCCTTTCGGATTGAAGAATCTTTGTGCGACTATCAAAGGTTAGTAAATAAGATGTTTGAGAAAATGATAGGTCACACTATGGAAGTCATGTAGATGACATGTTGGTAAAATCACTTGTACATATCGATCATCCGAACGACCTTAATAAAATGTTCGCCGTTTTGAGAGAGTACAAGATGATGTTAAACCCGAGAAAATGTACGTTTGGGGTTGGCTCGGGCAAATTTAAGGGTATATGGTCAGCCAAAGGGGAATTGAGGCCAACCCAGATAAAATAAAAGCCATCATCGATCTAGAACCCCCGAACTCTGTAAAAAGGGTACAAAGCCTAACAGGTCGATTGGCCGCCCTTAACCGATTTGTTTCGCGATCCACGGACAAGTGCAAACCTTTCTTTGAAATTATAAAAAAGAGTAAAAATTTCGAGTGGACTGAGCAAGCACAGTCGCCTTCCGAATCCCCAGCAAAGACCTTTCTTCAATTCCTATATTGCAAAAACCTACCCAAGGGGAGGACTTGTATTTGTACCTAGCGGTATCCGAATACGCCATCAGTTCGGTGTTAATCAGGTTAGATGGTTCTATTCAACATCCAGTCTACTACACCAGCCAAGCGTTACATGACGCCGAGCTCCGCTATCCACCAATGGAAAAATTGGCTTATTCGCTAGTCACTGCGGCGCGGAAACTCCGCCCATATTTTCTAGAGCACAAGGTTATAGTCTTGACAAACTATCCACTGAAACAAGTACTACACCGACCCGATACTTCTGGTCGGATGATCAAGTGGGCCGTCGAACTCGGTCAGTTTGATATCGAATACGAACCACGTACCGCAATAAAAGGACAGGCTTTAGCCGACTTTGTGGCCGAATTCACACCTTCCATACGATTGGAAGTTATGGAAGACCAAGAATGGAAATTGTTCGTTGACGGCTCTTCCACCGCAGGTCAGTCGAGCGGGGCAACATCGTGATAGTCGATCCAAATGAAAAGTGCTACTGCTCGGCCGTACGATTTCAGTTCCCTGCAACGAACAATGAAGCCGAATATGAGGCACTTCTGGCAGGCTTAGAGATGGCAGCTTCTATGGGCCTAAAACAACTATTGGTACACAACGATTCTCAGCTGGTCGTTCATCAAATTAACGGCGAGTACGAAGCGAAAGAGCAAAAAATTGCACAATATTTGGATTTGGTTAAGAAGAGATTATCACACACTTTAAGACAAAAGTCTTACATGTGCCCCGAGCCGAGAACATGCAGCGGATGCCTTAGCTCGGCTCGGCTCGATCCGAGGGGCGATGCCATCCACGAGATGTCACTGTCACACAACCTGTCTGCCCGTCACTCGGTGCAAAGAAAATATATACAATCAAAACCGCCGAAACAGACTTGGATGACCCCAATCGTTCGAAGATTTGGAGAAAGGAGTTCAACCTGAAAACAAAGTCGAGGCGAACACTACGAACCCAAGCGGCTCGGTTTACACTAGTAGTAGACGACATCCTATACAAACGAGGATACTCCGTCCCACTCCTACGCCGCTTTCTCGAGACGGATCAGTTATGCACTTCGAGAGGTCCATGAGGGAATATGCGGCAACCACGCTGGGGCCAAACGTTGGCCTATAAATTAATACGACAAGGGTACTACTTCGGCCATCCCTAAGAAAGGATGCAACCGACCTCGTCAAAGATGCGAGAGGTGCCAAAAATTTGCACCACAGTCGATATCATCCTGAGCAACTTACCTCCATATTTAGCCCATGGCCGTTTGCCAAATGGGGAATGGACCTCATCGGACCACTCCCCACCGGCAAAGGGTCAAGTATGCCATTGTGGCGGTGGATTATTTCACCAAATGGGCGGCGAGCCTTTGGCAAAAATAGATGAGAAAAGATTGTGAGCTTTGTATGGAAATCCATTGTCTGTAGATTCGGGATACCACATTCGATTGTTACGGACAATGGGAAACAATTCGATAACCGAAGGTTTCAAATTTTTGTGAAGGTTTCGCATAAAAACTATTTCTCAACTCCATACCATCCCCAAAATGAATCGAACGGACAAGTTGAGGTCGTTAATAAAATACTCAAGTATACCTTGAAGGCGAGATTGGAAGAGTCTAAAGGTAATTGGCCGGAGGAACTACCCGATGTACTATGGTCATACGAGCAACGGCCACGCATTGAGCGGCCACCGAGAAACACCTTTTTCTTTAGCTTATGGAGCCGAGGCGGTGATTCCTATTGAGATTGGAGCCCTACCTTGAGTTGCAAATTTTGAAGAAAAATCGTAATGAGGCTACGCTCCGAGCCGAGCTAGACTCTGCTCGAAGAAAAAAAAGGTGCGATCTTGAGATGAAAATGCAAGTGTATAAACAAAGAAGTGAAAGGTACTACAATTCGAAAGTAAATGAAAGAAGATTTCGGTCGGCGATCTTGTGTTGAAAAAGATAATCTGCGGCGTTCAACCTAGCCCATTGAAACCGACACAGGAGGGCCCATTTTGGGTCAGCCACGTCTTATCCGGTGGGCGTACCAGGTGGAATATTTGAGTGGAGAAAAATTATGCATCCATGGAATGTAGCATACCCGAAACGTATTATCAATAAAGATCTCGGTATATGATCCGAGATAGGATTACTTGGAATTATCCTTTCATCCGATATTTCGTGAGCTCTCTAAAGGGAAACGAAGTTTTTACTCACCTCGGCTATGTGCCAAGGATAGTAAGAATCACCTCGGCTTAAGGTTGAAGGCGGGCGTCATCTCGATATCGTCCTTTGCAACTCGGTCACGCACCGAGCACAAATCAAAGACTTGGTCACGCACCGAGCATAAATCAAAGACTTGGTTACGCACCAAGCACAAATCAAAGACTTGGTTACGCACCAAGCACAAATCAAAGACTTGGTCACGCACCGAGCATAAATCAAAGACTTAGTCATGCACCGAGCATAAATCAAAGACTTGGTCACGCACCGAGCATAAATCAAAGACTTGGTCACGCACCGAGCACAAATCAAAGATTTGGTTACGCACCGAGCACAATACCAAGACTTGGTTACGCACCGAGCACCAAACAAAGACTCGATGTACACACCGAGGCACAAAAACAAAGACTCGGTTTATTCACCAAATTTCAAATAACAAAATAAAGGCCAGGTTTATATACCGAGTACAAGAATCAATTAAGGCGAGTAAAGCCCCTTATTCAGAAGCAATGGGAACCGAGCCCCATACTTGGGAATATAAAAGGAAAAAGAAGACAAGCGACAATCTTACAAAAGGAGAAGAGCCAAGCATATGCAAGAAGCTTGAAACACATACACAGGTGAGGAAAATAACAATTCATTTCTACTTCAAAAGTATTTACATAAGGGAGGCCGAGCCCATTACATCTTAAGGCACGCCAAATTACCTACCTACGAGTACATATGAAAGCATTTAAATAAAAAGAGGCAAACATCAAGGCCGAGCGGCGGGCGGAATTTCAACGGCACCGCACTGGAGGCGACTTATTCCATGTCCGGAGGAGGAGAGCCACGAGCATTAGGAGTCTCGTCAAAGTTCGGCCGAAGAGCATCGAGATCGGCCTCCCGGAGGACTAGATCTTCCTCAAAGCCGAGCAACAATGCGCCCGCCTTAACCAAATCGAGAATTTCACCGAGGGGTCGCGTGGCCACGAGTTAACATGAATGCATACTCCTCGGAGTTTTGTAAGCTTCAACGGCTGTCTGCGAACTTCCGCTGTTTGCCGACGGCGTTCTTGGCCTCTCTGCGCACATCGGCTAAACGCCTCTCCATTTCCTCGGCCCGGCAAAGGCGGCACGTTCGGCTCGGCGACCTTAGCCCTAAGCTCTTCTTCAGCCCTGCGGGCCAGATCTCGCTCTGCCTCGGCCCTCGCAGCAGTTTCTTTCTCAGAGTTGGCCCGAACCGTAGCCTCTTCAGCTTGGGTCTTTAGTGATTCTTGTACCCCTTGAAGGGTAGCATAGGCCTCCTGCAGGTCCCCGTGCCGCCTTTCCAGGTCGGCGTATTTTTTCTCCAGCTCGCGAGTTCCCCCAACCGCATGCCATAAGAGCCCAATCATCCGCCCAGACATTGCCATGGCATACTGAATTTGTTCTTCGAAGCCAGTCTCCGAGCAGAATTGCTCGATGCCTTTTGTCCAGGCACGAGCTGGGACACTCATCGCGGCCCGGCCTGCCTCAGGTAAAACTCTCGATTGCTCCTCTGTCGGCGTGGCACATCGAACGAATTCCACAAACCATCGAGGGCGTAGTCCAATCATTCCCTCGCAATATTCATCCCTCACTTGACTTGGAGGGATGAAGTGACCTTCCCTGCCGAGGTCATCCGAGAAAGTTCGCGGACCTCCCTCTTCCGGGGGCTGTTCAGGATGTTCCGGCTCCGTTCGACCAACCCTTTCAGTCTGATCAGGCTCCTCTATCACAATTCCCCCTCTTCTCCTTTGAAGATGAGGTTGCACTGCCTCGGCACTCCATCGTGACGTTCTACCGGCCCGGATATCTTCTCTCCGAGCCGCCTCCACATCCGCAGGTTGATCGGCAGCCGCCCGAGTTCGCCGCGCCGTGTTCCTCACGCTGCGAAGGCGTGCACGCAAATCCAAGCCACGCCCTGCACAAAGCAACCACCGTTAGAAGATCAAAAGAAAACAAAAAGACATTTCAAAAGGAAATGTGAAAAATACAATGTTTACCTCGAACGGCAGCCGCACTCGGCGGCTCTGGAGTCTGTGTCTGCCCTACGGGCGCAGATGATCTGCCCACAGGACTAGTCGTCACAGGAGACGGCGCAACTCGCTCAGTTCGCCGGCTGCTCCCCTGGAGAATGGGGCCGTACTTCTTCATTACCGGGAGGATTCTGTTGAGGCTCTCTCTCGACCTCCACCTCCCGCTCGGCCGCCTCGTCCCGAGCCGCCCCCTCGGCTTCGGGGTCGGCGGGCAGAGCAGGCCTCAAACCAGCTGCGGCCAAGTTGGCCTCGGTAGCCAACCTCTCAATCCGCCTGTCCATGATTCCCCGGGCCTGGATGTTCTCCAGCCTTCGAATAAAGGTGGCCGACAGAGGCCCCTTTGATGCCCGGTTCCCTATAAAGGTGAAAAGAAAAGACAATTACGAAAAGGAAACAGTAAAAACAAAAAAAGCAGAAAAGGAAAAAGATAAGACTTACTGTAACCGAAAACAAAATTTGATGGGGGATGAAGAACGGTCTCCCTTTCTCCATCTCCCACGCGAGCTTGCCACTCGCCGCTCACCCAGAGCCATTTATCCTTCCACTCCTTCAGAGAAGAAGGGAGACCTTCCACCAAACCGTCCGGATACCCCAGTCGGGTCTGTACATAATACCACCCGACGGTGACCCTGGGACGATGGAGTCACTCGCCATACAAAGAGCTCGTTCATCTCCTTAAATTTGGGGCGAGGATATTTTCCGGTGAAACATCACCAGGAGGCCGATGATCCTGCCCCAAGAAATAGGGTGCACCTGGGTCGGATGCATACCCCACTTGCAAAACCACCGCGTAAGGAAAGCCGGCAGTGGAAATCTCAAACCATATAGAAGGCTGGCGGCAAATACAGCCGTGCAACCCTCTGGTGGGTACTGGGGAACTTCCGTGCCGTCCGGTACCCAAAAATAGATACCACTTGGAATATGGTACCTCCGCCGGAACTCATCCACCTCCCGAATCATCAACATGCTCGGGATATCGTTTATGTCACTCGGCGTCCACCGAGGCTCGACACGAAGACGAGGGCCTCCTCCTTGCCGGCCGTCGCCATTACGGTGGCCTATGGGCCCTAGTGGCCTCTCCGGCCTCGAATCCCCGGACGGTTCATCTACCCGCTCCGGCTCCGATGGATCCATATTTTCTTCTTCTGGCTGGTACTGTCTAGAATCAACACTTGGCGATTCTTCACCGGAACTCTCTTGTACCCGGTCCGATATACCTGTTCTTCTCTAAAAAAACGGTCACAGCGTCGGGTCAAAGATAGTATCGTCCGCTCGAAGGGCGTTCCACCTCGTGAAGAATCCGGAGAAGATATCTGAATAATGCTCGGCCGTGAGACGAGAGATCGCCGTCTTTGGTGAGAAATAAAAGAAGGTTCGAGAGGAGGATCCTCAATTTCAACTTCTACACTATAACTACGACTCTACTATCCTCAAAAGAAGACATTTATAGGTAAAGGAAGAGTATTTGAAAAAATACCTAAGTTCAAGTCTCGAACTTGGGAAGCCGACCAAAATTCTGCTCGGTTTTAATTACTTTAGCTCAAGGGTTAATGGTTGTGAAAGTGAATAATGGAGGGAAACAAAGGTATTTATAGATGAGTTTCCTCGATAAACGAGGCGTTTATCCGAAAAGACGATCTTTTAAAAACTCAAAAGCCGTCAAACATGTCGAAAAACGTCGCGTCCCCACGCCCGCCGACGTGAAGCGATGTACCTTTTTCTGTTCTGCGCAAGATTGGTCCAACCACAAGATGCCACGTGTCTGTCATTATGGCAATCCAATTAATCGCCGTTTCGGGCATTAATCACTACGAGGCAGATGCCGGGAAAGGACAAAACCTTTGAGAAATCCGTTTCCCCATTAAATATTCATCATTAGCATTAAAGTTTAACTCCGACTTCAGAAATTCTTCTCTCGAGTCAAACTTAGGGTCTTTGATGACACCCGAGCCGAGCCGGAAGAAGTTAATCCACGTCATCGATCCAACACACATCCGAGGAAGTAGGCGACTGCGGGTGACGTCAACAAAGATGCACGGCGACACGTCCGCGAATTAGGCTCGCCCGCTACCGAGCCCAACCGCAACACGGCCCGAGCCCCGAGCCCAAATTTCAATGTGAAACGCCGCGCGCGACATCCTCGTAAAAATAATCACACGCCCATGCTTAACGCTTTATTGGTATCGAAACCGCCACATGTCGAGAGAATTATGAAGAGAAGTCGACAAGTGGCAAGTTTTGACCGACATGCACAATCAACTGTAGAGGGACATGTGTCTCTCTTTAATTATTTTACTAATTAATGAATAGTTAGTGCAAAGATGACTATTGTAAACCCACTTACTCAAAGGGGTATAAAAAGTCCGAAAGAGAGAAAAAAGAAAGAGGCAACGGTAAGCGTAAGAAAGACCGACCCCAACAATCCGGCTCGGCATAATACAAAAAGGCGAGAATTAGCTAGAGAAATAAACACACGTTACGCACGTTTACATTTCCATGTGTTAAACCTTTTACATATTTACGCTTGTTGACCAAAACGCACGCGTCAACAAATTGGCGCTAGAAGGAGGGCCCGTGTCGGTCGATCGTAATTCCAAGCAAATTCAAGTTAAGGAAAACCAGGTAAAGTTTAACGTTTGACTTTTTCAAAAGCAGACAAAATGAGTCAACAATGAGAAATGCTCGTTTGGTGAAAGAGCAACATTTGAACAACCAAATCGCCGGACTACTAATGGCCAAAATATGCTCCAAGCGGCGGGGAGCACTACTTTATTTCCTTTCGCTCAACTAATTGCCAACCCAACTTTTGTACAACAAATGAACCAACTCATATCACAAACTCTTGCTACCACAAACTCTCAAGCACCTCCTCCACTCCTTGCAAATACTAACCCACTCAACCCACAACTAAATGTTAACATTAATCCTCCTTTTCCGGGCTTCCGCATGACGAAGCCCAAGCGATTCGGGTAATGAACAACATGTCCGTCGTGATGAGAAGCGGCGCGAGGAGATGAAGAAGGGCAAAGTCGTATAAGCGAGTCGCTACGAGCCAACACGACATCGTCATGCCCACTTAGTGTTCGCGGACGACCGGAGTTGATCCTTTTCGCCCGGCTCGATCGATAAGTTCTCGGCTCGGAGTTTTAGGATGAGCGGGAGCAACTTAGGGTCAATCGGATCAAGGCCCTAGCCTATGGCGAGAACGAGATGTAGAAATACACCGCTGCGTCGTCGTTTGAACAAATTGGAAGGCGGTCCTGGAAGGCGAAAACGATCTCGAAGACCGCCCCAAGTAATGAACCGGCCCGTTTGTTATGTCGCCATTTTCCCCTGAATTCTGGCGACCCGTTACCGCCAAAGTTGAAAATCCCCCAGGTCGGTCTCTACAATGGGGAAACCGATCCGACCACTCACGTTCACAAGTACTTAGCATGGATGGAACTGTGCATCCCCAGTGATGCCATCCTGCGGGGCCTTCCCCACGACTTTGGGCGGCCGAGCCCACCGTTGGTTTAGGACCCTACCACGAGGATCCATTCGAGGCATGGGGGATCGACCTCCGCTTTACGACGCATTTCTTAACGTCCAAAGTCCGAGCCGCACCTAAGGACTCCTCGTGAACATCAAACAAGGGAAGGACGAGCCCCTGAAAAGCTATATTTCTCGGTTCAACAAGCAAGTTCGAGAGATGGAACCGGTGTCGGATGACGCCATTTTGATCGCGGCCATGGTGGATTGGCCCCGAAACTTGGTTTAATTACTCCATCCACGAATCGGGGCAACCTTGTACCAAGAATTTACTCGGTCCGCGCGAACGCCATATTTGCACGGAAGAAGCCATGGCAAGTAACGCCCGAGCACCCGGCCGGCGTGAGAAAGGACGAAAGAAAGAGCCAGCGATTGGGCGGGGTCGGGATTCCGGCCGTTCTCGGAAAACCCGACCACCAGTTTAGGGCTCGCCCGGGAAGCGCGGGCCGAGGTTGCCGACTGAGGAGTACTTTTAACCCACACTCCATCGGCCATATGGAATGAAGTACTGGTCTAAATTTTTACCTCCGCTCGGCCTTTGAAGATCGAGCCGACAAAATTAGATTCACGACGATATTGTGCCTACCATAAATCTATAGGTCACGATACCGATGAGTGCCGAGATCTAATCAGAGAAATTATGCGAATTGTTCGGCAAGGCGGTCTTAAAAGATACGTTCATGAACTACCGCCCCCACCGGCAAGATCGGCTCAAGGTGTCAATCCGGAGCGCGTAACCAATCCAGCTCTCCTGCCGCCACCCCTGCCGAAAGCCAGGAGGGAGATCCTCATGATGTCGAGTGCCAATCGAATCAATACTAACACAGTAGGATAACCGCTCCAACGAAAAAAGAAAAGTCGATGTTAGACAGGTAACCAACGCCGAAAGACAAGTTCGAGTGGCGGAAATCAAGGAAAAGCCAACCCACCGGCCACTTTGTGTTCTCGGATGCGGATGCCGACCAGGTGGTCCATCCTCATTCTCGACCCTCTGGTCATTCTTGCACCGATTTTGGGTATTCCGGTCCACGTAATTTTGATCGACACGAAAGCTATTCGTCGATCATTTATGTCCGAAGCGTTTGAAGATTGAACGTGGACGATAGTTATATCCGTCCATGCAATGATAGCATTCTAGGGTTTGGAGGAGGAAGGATAGTCCCGCTCGGAGAAGTTGATCGCCCATCCAAATGGGACAAGGGTTGCATAAACGGACCGTCATGACAACATTCAAAATAATCAATGCCGATTCGGAGTATAATGCTATCATTGGGAGGCCATTGCTTTATCATATAAAAGCGATCGTTTCAATATATCATTTTTGTATAAAATTCCCAACATCGATGGCGAAGCTATACATAAAGGGAATCAAAGGAGTCACGAGAATGCTCTCTTAAACTCCGACCGGTAGAGATTAACGTGGCGGAACGAGGACAAACCAAAGGAACCACACAAGACGATCCCCGCCAGGAGGAGTCCGAGCGAAAAGTGGTGGTCGTTCGGAGGATAATCCAGGGCGTCGGCCCGGAAGGAGCCATGATGGAAGAAGCGGCCGGCCCATCGAGAACGAGCCGCCAATCAAGACGACTTGCCCCCGCAGATCAAAGAAGAGCGCGAGTAAGAAAAGAAAACGGGCGGAACCAGAGAACAGTTGATACAATCAATGTTGGAAGGCCAAGCGGGCGCCAATGCGTATTGGTCATGATCTCCCGAAACCATATCGAACCGAGATGATTGAGTTTTTGGAAAATAATCTTGATGTCTTCGCGTGGACTCATGCGGACATGCCCAATTGACCCTAAGTATGCATGCCACCGCCTCAATATTGATCTAACATTCCGCCCGATTGTCGAGAAAAGGCGTAAGCTCGGCCCCGACAGACAAGCGGACTCGAGGTCGAGGTAAACAAGTTGATAGACAATCGATTCATCCGGAAGCCCTCTATCCCGATGGGTTGCCAATCTGTTTTGGTAAAGAAGAGAGATGGCGATGGCGCCCATGCGTGGATTTTACCGACCTTAACAAAGCATGCCCTAAGGGACGCTTATCCATTGCCAAATATTGATTATATGGTGGATGCCACGGCGGAACACGAATCGATGAGCTTCATGGATGCATACTCGGGTTACAACCAAATACGGATGCACCCAGAAGAAGATGAAGAAAATACATCATTCTTCTCTGCTCGTGGAATCTCTTTATTACAAGATGATGCCCTTGATTGATTGAAGAATCTTTGGTGCGACCTATCAAAGGTTAGTAAATAAGATGTTTGAGAAAATGATAGGTCACACTATGGAAGTCTATGTAGATGATATGTTGGTAAAATCACCGTACATATCCGATCATCCGAACGACCTTAATAAAATGTTCGCCGTTTTGAGAGAGTACAAGATGATGTTAAACCCGAGAAAATGTACGTTTGGGGTTGGCTCGGGCAAATTTCTGGAGTATATGGTCAGCGAAAGGGAATTGAGGCCAACCCGGATAAAATAAAAGCCATCATCGATCTAGAACCCCGAACTCGTAAAAAGGGTACAAAGCCTAACAAAGTCGATTGGCCGCCCTTAACCGATTTGTTTCACGATCCACGGACAAGTGCAAACCTTTCTTTGAAATCATAAAAAGAGTAAAAATTTCGAGTGGATCGAGCAAGCACAGTGCCTTCAATCCCTCAAGCGACACCTTTCTTCAATTCCTATATTGCAAAAACCTACCCAAGGGAGGACTTGTATTTGTACCTAGCGGTATCCGAATACGCCATCGATTCGGTGTTAATCGGGTTAGATGGTTCTATTCAACATCCATCTACTACACCACCAAGCGTTACATGGCCGAGAAACTCGCTATCCACCAATGGAAAAATTGGCTTATTCGCTAGTCATCATGGCGCGGAAACTCCGCCCATATTTTCTAGAGCACAAGGTTATAGTCTTGACAAACTATCCACTGAAACAAGTACTACACCGACCCGATACTTCTGGTCGGATGATCAAGTGGGCGTCGAACTCGGTCGGTTTGATATCGAATACGAACCACGTCTAAATAAAAGGATGTGGCTTTAGCCGACTTTTTGTGGCCGAATTCACACCTTACATACGATTGGAAGTTATGGAAGACCAAGAATGGAAATTGTTCGTTGACGCTCTTCCACCGCAGTCGGCGGGGCGGCATCGTGATAGTCGATCCAAATGAAAAGTGCTCTTGCTCGGCCGTGCGATTTCGATTCCCGCAGCGAACAATGAAGCCGAATATGAGGCACTTCGGCGAGGCTTAGAGATGGCGGCTTCTATGGGCCTAAAACAACTATTGGTACACAACGATTCTCGGTGACCTGGTCGTTCATCAAATTAACGGCGAAAGTACGGCGAAAGAGCAAAAAATTGCACAATATTTGGATTTAGTTAAGAAGAGATTATCACACTTTAAGACAAAAGTCTTACATGTGCCCCGAGCCGAGAACATGCAAGCGGATGCCTTAGCTCGGCTCGGCTCGATCCAGGGATGATGCCATCACGGATGTCATCACACACAACCTGTCTGCCCGTCACTCGGTGCAAAAGAAAATATATACAATCAAAACCGCCGAATGGACTTGGATGACCCCAATCGTTCGATATTTGGAGAAAGGAGTTCAACTCGAAAACAAAGTCGAGAGGCGAAACACTACGAACCCAAGCGGCTCGGTTTACACTAGTAGACGACATCCTATACAAACGAGGATACTCCGTCCCACTCCTCTGTTGCCTTTACGAGACAGATCAGATTATGCACTTCGAGAGGTCCATGAGGGAATATGCGGCAACCACGCCTGGGGCCAAACGCGTTGGCCTATAAATTAATACGACAAGGGTACTACTGGCCATCCCTAAGAAAGGATGCAACCGACCTCGTCAAAAGATGCGAGAGGTGCCAAAAATTTGCACCACAGTCGATATCATCCCGAGCAACTTACCTCCATATTTAGCCCATGGCCGTTTGCCAAATGGGAATGGACCTCATCGGACCACTCCCACCGGCAAAGGGGGCGTCAAGTATGCCATTGTGGCGGTGGATTATTTCACAAAATGGGCCGGCGGAGCCTTTTGGCAAAAATAGATGAGGAAAAGATTGTGAGCTTTGTATGGAAATCCATTGTCAGTAGATTCGGGATACCACATTCGATTGTTACGACAATGGGAAACAATTCGATAACCGAAGGTTTCAAATTTTGTGAAGGTTTCCGCATAAAAACTATTTCTCAACTCCATACCATCCCCAATCCCGAACGGACAAGTTGAGGTCGTTAATAAAATACTCAAGTATACCTTGAAGGCGAGATTGGAGAGTCTAAAGGTAATTGGCGGAGGAACTACCCGGTGTACTATGGTCATCTGAACGACGATCGAGCGGCCACCGGAGAAACACCTTTTTCTTTAGCTTATGGAGCCGAGGCGGTGATTCCTATTGAGATTGGAGCCCTACCTTGAATGCAAATTTTGAAGAAAAACTCGTAATGAGGTCATTTGCGCTCGAGCCGAGCTAGACTTGCTCGAGAAAAAAAAAGTGCGATCTTGAGATGAAAAATGCGATTGTATAAACAAAGGAGTGAAAGGTACTACAATTCGAAAGTAAAGGAAAGAAGATTTCGGTCGGCGATCTTGTGTTGAAAAAGATAACGGCGTTCAACCTAGCCATTGAAACCGACACAGGAGGGCCCATTTCGGTCGACCATGTCTTATCCGGTGGGGCGTACCAGGTGGAATATTTGAGTGGAGAAAAATTATGCATCCATGGAATGTAGCATACCCGAAACGGTATTATCAATAAAGATCTCGGTATATGATCCGATAGGATTACTTGGAATTATCCTTTCATCGATATTTCGTGAGCTCTCTAAAAGGAAACGAAGTTTTTACTCACACGGCTATGTGCCAAGGATAGTAAGAATCACCTCGGCTTAAGTCAAGGCCGAGACGTCATCTCGATATCGTCCTTTGCAACTCGGTCACGCACCGAGCACAAATCAAAGACTTGGTCACGCCAGAGCATAAATCAAAGACTTGGTTACGCACCAAGCACAAATCAAAGACTTGGTTACGCAAGCACAAATCAAAGACTTGTCACGCACCGAGCATAAATCAAAGACTTAGTTATGCACCGAGCACAAATCAAAGACTTGGTCACGCACCGAGCATAAATCAAAGACTTGGTCACGCACCGAGCACAAATCAAAGATTTGGTTACGCACCGAGCACAATACCAAGACTTGGTTACGCACCGAGCACCAAACAAAGACTCGATGTACACACCGAGCACAAAACAAAGACTCAGTTTATTCACAAATTTCAAATAACAAAATAAAGGCCAGGTTTATATACCGAGTACAAGAATCAATTAAGGCGAGTAAAGCCCTTATTCGTAAATGGGAACCAAGCCCCATACTTGGGAATATAAAAGAAAAAGAAGACAAGCGACAATCTTACAAAATGAGAAGAGCCAAGCATATGCAAGAAGCTTGAAACACATACACAAAGTGAGGAAAATAACAGTTCATTTCTACTTCAAAAGTATTTACATAAGGGAGGCCGGAGCCTATTACATCTTAAGGCACGAAGCCAAATTACCTACCTACGAGTACATATGAAAGCATTTAAATAAAAAGAGGCAAACATCAAGGCCGAGAATTTGGGGCGGAATTTCAACGGCACCGGCACGGAGGCGACTTATTCCACGTCCGGAGGAGGAGAGCCCCGAGCATTAGGAGTCTCGTCAAAGTTCGGCCGAAGAGCATCGAGATCAGCCTCCAGGAGGACTAGATCTTCCTCAAGCTGAGCAACAGTACGCCCGCCCTTAACCAAATCGAGAATTTCTCTGAGGCTGGTCGCGTGGCCACAGGTTAACATGAATGCATACTCCTCGGAGTCTTTGTAAGCTTCAACGGCCTGTCTGCGAACTTCCTCAGTTTGCCGACGGGCAGTTTCTTCGGCCTCTCTGCGCACCATCGGCTAAACGCTCTCCATTTCCTCGGCCCGGGCGTGCGCAGACGTTCCAGCTCGCGACCTTAGCCCTAAGCTCTTCACCCTACGGGCCAAATCTCGCTCTCGCCTCACCCTCGCAGCAGTTTTTTCTCGAGTTGGCCCGAGCCGTAGCCTCTTCGACTTGGTCTTTAGTGATTCTTGTACCCGCTTGAAGGGTAACATAGGCCTCCCGCAGTCCCCGTGCCGCCTTTCCAGGTCGGCGTATTTTTTCTCCCACTCGCGAGTTCCCCAACCGCATGCCATAAGAGCCCAATCATCCGCCCGACATTGCCATGGCATACTGAATTTGTTCTTGGCTTGATCTCCGAGCGTACTGCTCGATGCCTTTTGTCCAGGCACGAGCCGACACACTCATCGCGCGGCCGGCCGCCTCGAGGTAAAACTCTCGATTGCTCCTCTGTCGGCGTGGCACATCGAACGAATTCCACAAACCATCGAGGGCGTAGTCCAATCATTCCCTGATATTCATCCCTCACTTGACTTGGAGGGATGAAGTGACCTTCCCCTGCCGAGGTCATCCGAGAAAGTTCGCGGACCTCCTCTTCCGGGTCATTGAGATGTTCCGCTCCGTTCGACCAACCCTTTCGGTCGATCGATCGCTCTCTATCACAATTCCCCCTCTTCTCCTTTGAAGATGAGGTTGCACGCCTCCGCACTCCATCGCCAGGGCGTTTACTGGCCCGGATATCTTCTCTCAAGCCGCCTCCACATCCGCAGTTGATCGGTAGCCGCCCGAGTTCGCCGCCGTGTTCCTCACGCTGCGGCGTGCACACAAATCCAAGCTACGCCCGCACAAAGCAACCACCGTTAGAAGATCAAAAGAAAACAAAAAGACATTCCAAAAGGAAATGTGAAAAATACAATGTTTACCTCGAGCAGCTCGGCCCTCGGCGGCTCGAGTTCAGGTCTGTTTCTACGCCGCGGGCGCGGATCTGCCCATAGGACTAGTCGTCACAAGAGACGGCGCAATCCCGCTCGATTCGCCGGCCGTTCCCCCTGGAGAATGGGACCGTCTTTTCTTCATTCACCGGGAGGATTCATTGAGGCTCTCTCGACCTCCACCTCCCGCTCGGCCGCCTCGTCGAGCCGCCCCTCGGCTTTGGGGTCGGCGGCGGCAGCTCAAACCAGCCGCGGCCAAGTTGGCCTCGGTAGCCAACCTCTCAATTCGCTGTGATTCCCGGGCCTGGATGTTTTCCACTGCGAATAAAGGTGGCCCGGCAGAGGCCCCTTCGATGCCCGGTTCCCTATAAAGGTGAAAAGAAAAGACAATTACGAAAAGGAAACAAGAAACAACAAAAGCGAGAGAAAGGAAAAAGATAAGACTTTCATCAGAATCGAAAAACAAAATTTGATGGGGATGTAGAATCGGTCTCCCTTTCTCCATCTCCCACGCGAGCTTGCCACTCGCCGCTCACCTGAGCCATTTATCCTTCCACTCCTTCGAGAAGAAGGAGACCTTCCACCAAACCGTCCGGATACCCCGATCGGTCTGTACATAATACCACCCTGGACGGTGACCGGGACGATGGAGTCGCTCGCCATACAAAGAGCTCGTTCATCTCCTTAAATTTGGGGCGAGGATATTTTCCGGTGAAACATCACCAGGAGGCCGATGATCTGCCCCAAGAAATAGGGTGCACCTGGGTCGGATGCATACCCCACTTGCAAAACCACCGCGTAAGGAAAGCGGCGGTGGAAATCTCAAACCATATAGAAGGTCGGCAAATACAGGTACCGTGCAACCCTCGGTGGGTCTTGGGAACTTCCGTGTCGTCCGGTACCCAAAAATAGATACCACTTGGAATATGGTACCCCATAGGAACTCATCCACCTCCCGAATCATCAACATGCTCGGGATATCGTTTATGTCACTCGGCGTCCATCGAGGCTCGACACGAAGACGAGGGCCTCTTCCTTGCCGGCCATCGCCATTACGGTGGCCTATGGGCCCCTAGTGGCCTCTCCCGACCTCGAATCCCGGGACGGTTCATCTACCCGTTCCACGTTGTCACGCTCCGGCTCGATGGATCCATATTTTCTTCTTCCGGGTCGTCTTGCAGAATCAACACTTGGCGATTCTTCACCGAACTCTCTTGTACCAGCCGGTGATACCGTTCCTTCTCTAAAAACGGTCAGCGTCGGGTCAAAGATAGTATGCGTCCGCTCGGACATTCCACCTCGTGAAGAATCCGGAGAAGATATCCGAATAATGCTCGGGCTGTGTGAGACAGAGATCGCCGTCTTTGGTGAGAAATAAAAGAAGGTTCGGAGGAGGATCCTCAATTTCAACTTCTACACTATAACTACGACTCTACTATCCTCAAAAGAAGACATTTATAGGTAAAGGAAGAGTATTTCGAAAAAATACCTAAGTTCAAGTCTCTCGAACTTGGGAAGCCGACCAAAATTGCCGCTCGGTTTTAATTACTTTAGCTCGAGGGTTAATGGTTGCGAAAGTGAATAATGGAGGAAACAAAGGTATTTATAGATGAGTTTCCTCGATAAACGCGAGACGCGTTTATCCGAAAAGACGATCTTTTAAAAACTCAAAAGCCGTCAAACATGTCGAAAAACGTCGCGTCCCCACACCCCCGATAGAACGATGTACCTTTTCTCGTTCTGCGCAAGATTGGTCCAACCACAAGATGCCACGTTATGCTATTATGGCAATCCAATTAATCGCCGTTTGCTTCGGCATTAATCACTACGAGACAGATGCCGGAAAGGACAAAACCTTTGAGAAATCCGTTTCCCCATTAAATATTCATCATTAGCATTAAAGTTTAACTCCGACTTGAGAAATTCTTCTCTCCGAGTCAAACTTGGGGGTCTTTGATGACACCCGAGCCGAGTGGAAGAAGTTAATCCACGTCATCGACCCAACACACATCCGAGTAGGCGACTGCGGGTGGCGTCACAAAGATGCACGACGACACGTCACGAATTAGGCTCGCCCGCTACCGAGCCCAACCGCAACACGGCCGCCGAGCCCCGAGCCCAAATTTCAATGTGAAACGCACGCGCGATGACCTCGTAAAAATAATCACACGCCCATGCTTAACGCTTTATTGGTATCGAAACGCCACATGTCGAGAATTATGAAGAGAAGTCGACAAGTGGCAAGTTTTGAATGACATGCACAATCAGAGAGGACATGTGTCTCTCTTTAATTATTTTACTAATTAATGAATAGTTAGTGCAAAGATGACTATTGTAAACCCACTTACTCAAAGGGGTATAAAAAGTCCAAAAAGAGAGAAAAAGAAGGAGGCAAACGGTAAGAAATCGTAAGAAAGACCGACCCCAACAATCCGCTCGGCATAATACAAAAAAGCGAATTAGCCGTAAATAAACACACGTTACGCACGTTTACATTTCCATGTGTTAAACCTTTTACATATTTCTCGCTTGTTGACCAAAACGCACGTCAACAAATTTATAGATACAAGGGTAGGAAAAATAATTACTCACAAAACATCACTATTTTTTAAAATTATTGATAGTTATAAAACGACATTCAAGGCACTGAAAAATGAATCAAACTACTCGATCGATCGTTAAAAGCTCGTTTGAGCTCGGTTCATTAACATAACAAACCAAACTTGAACACATTTTTTTCGATAAGATGTAAAGCTCGGCTCGAGCTCGATTCATGTTCGGCTCGGCTAAAGCTCGTTCAAGCTCGATTCGATTATAATCAAATCAAACTCAAATACGCTTTTAAAGTTCGATTAAAATTTAAACAAACTTGAACAAAGATCTTGTGTTTGCCTCGACTTCGACTCGACTCATTTACATCCCTAACGACACTTAATGTGAACTGGATGAAGTATATTGTGAAAAGCTAAAATCATGAATAAGTTACCTATTATTAGTTTAATTTATTTGAATTGGTTTAAACTACGATACACTTTGTTGTGTATAGGTCATACTTAGTGTATAGAAATTAAATTCAAAAATTACTTTTATAAAGAAAGTATTCATCAACACAAATACATCTTATCAAACAAAATGAAAACCTCTTCATCCTAAGAAAAATGTATATATATATATATAATATACATACATATATATATATATATATATGATAAGGGTCTTTTTATGCATGTTTTATGTGTATATTTAAGTATGATTTGAGTTATTTTATTGTTAGTTTCATAAATTTTTTATTGTACATGGTTCACATTACTTTGAGGTGCTTTTATTGGTGTAGATTGATGATTTGGAGCTGTTTTTGGTGAATTTTGGGCCATTGTTTCATGTCAAAACATACCCGGGGTTTCGGATGCAAAAACACTCAAAATCCCAAGCTAAACGCGTCATTTCGGGGCCTTTTCAGTCAAACACGGGCATGGTGTGTTTTTAAGCACGGCCGTGCTTTTGAGAAAGCCAAAACCGAGCAAATTTTTGGCCAAGACGTACCAAACACGGCCAGGCCGTGCTTTTGAAGACGGCCGTGTTCGAAAATCCGCGAACACGGCCTGGCCGTGTTTGAAAGCGCGCGTGCTTTTAAATCCCGGACCGGTTTTTCTTTGGCGGAAATTATGGAGACTTTCCATTTTGCTTTTTGACAACCTTTGAGCAACTTTTACACCTCATTTTTGATGTACCAAGCTCTATTATTCCCTCAATTGTCATGTGGACACAATGATTCAACCAACTCAACCATGAATGTGCACACAATGATTCAACCAACAACCATGGAAGTGGAGCATTTGTTAGCATTATTGATGTGTTCTTTCACAAAGATGGTGCCTATAAAAGCCAAGAGTTTGAGTTGGAGATATAATTCATGTAGTATTCATTGATAGAGAGATTCATTGTATATTCTAAGTTTCAAAGCAAAATACATTGAGAGGATAAAAGAGAGGTAGAGTTGGAAGTTGAAGAGCAATAAAGGAGAAGGCTTGAGCTCAACATCATTGCAATCAACCAAGGAGGAAGTCTTGTATTGGTCTTTAATAAGAGCTAAGTACACCATGTTCATTTTATTCATATCTTCTTGTGTAGTATACTCTTTTGTCAAAACCATATGTAGCTAAATTTCTAGTGTTTGAATGTAATGAACTCTAGAATGAATTTTTATTAAGGTTTGTATGTTTTTAATAAAATCTTCGTGTTTTGTGTGATTCACTTATATTATGCTTTATTCATTCAAATTGGTATATGCGCATATTGATTTGAAGTTTATTTTTCATCCGGAAATCGAGAGATTCATGGTGAAATAGAACCTATATAAGTGAAAAGAGTTGCATGCAATCCTAGATATAGGACGACATAAATCTTCCGGATTAGGGTCAAACCTAATATGGGAATTCACAAATCGTTATAATCTTTGTCTTGGGGTTTTAACTAGAAAGAGATTTGATTAATCAACTTGAGATTAGAAGTTATTCGCTCGATAGAGGTTTAACTTAAATCGAATTTCTGATCCATGAAACATGAGATTTTACTAAAAGAGGTTGATTTTTGCTTAAGGGATTATGGTTGTATTTTTATCTTGTTAAATCACAAAAACATTCTAGAGGATTTACATTCAAACACATTTCTAGCTCTTGATTTCTTAATTCTACAATCTATTTTTATTTGATCTTTTGTAAGTTGCAATTATTTTAAAATTCTCTATTTTTCATTTTCATTAAACAAACAAAACTCTGAAAATTGCTAGATTAAATAACAAAAAGACGGTAATTATTAGTACTTACAATCCTCGTGGGAATGACACTCGGTACTCAATAATCTATACTACAAAACAATAGGTGCACTTGCCTGGTTTTCTAGAGTAACTTTTTGAGCCATCAAGTTTTTGGCGCCATTGCGGGATTGTAATATTAAGAACGCTTTATTTTTGTTAATTTAATCATTTTTTTATTTTTTTTATTTTACCATTATTTTTTTTATCTATCTTTGTAAGTCTTGGTTTATACTTATCCTCTTTGTTTACCGCAGTGTATGCCTACTCGTCGCCGAATTTGGAAGCGCGACCGCCAATGAGCAACACACAGAGGAAAGTACTAACACGACTACGAAGAGGATACTAACGAAAGTAAAGATTTCGTCATGGCGGATGAACAAAGAACTATGTATGATTATGCCAAACCATCCATGGACGGCACGTCATCTAGATCGTAAGGCCATTGTTGCGGCCAATAATTTTGAAATCAAACCGAATGTCATTCAAATGGTGCAACAATTTGTTCAATTTGACGGCCTACCAGACGAAGATCCGAACAATCATATCGCAAATTTCCTTGAAATTTGTGATACCTTCAAAATAAATGGAGTCTCGACGATGCCATCCGTTGCGCCTATTCCCATTTACTCTTGGGGGCGGGCTAAACAATGGCTAAATACTTTGCCAAAGGAACAATCATAACATGGAGCATCATGGCGAAAAGTTCCTTTTGAAATATTTTCCACCGGCCAAAATCGCGCACGATTGAGGAATGAAATCTCTTCATTCACTCAAGAAGACGACGAGACCTTGTACGACACTTGGGAGAGATTCAAAGAATTGCTGCGAAAATGCCCACATCATGGTCTTCCTATTTGGATGCAAGTCCAAACATTTTACAATGGGCTACTCCCGTCAACAAGGCAAATGATTGATGCGTGGGGGGAACTTTGAACAATAAAACACCGGAAAGTCCAAGATCGATAGAGGGAATGGCCATGAATGGCTATCAATGGCAATCCATTTGAGGTAAACCTAACAACAGCAGTGGGCGTTTATAATGCGGATGCAGGTGGTTACACTAGCTGCACAAGTCGAAGCTTTGACCCAAAAGATCGACGATCTAGCGGCTCCTAAACCACCACCACCGCATATTTTATCTTGTGAAACTTGCGGAGGATTGCATAATCATCGAGGATGCCCACACACAATACCTCACACCGAATGGTTAATTACGTTGGGAATCAAGGCGAAATTACCCAAGTAATCCTTACAACAACACATACAATCCTGGGTGGCGACAACATCCTAATTTCGGTTGGGGAAACCAAGGCCAACCACGACCTAATCCCAATCCCGATCTATACACGTCTCCGGATTTCGGCCAAATCAAGGTAAGCCTAACTTGGAAGATCTTATAACAAAGTTTGTGCAATCAACAGATACCCGATTCGGCGGTGGAAACATCCTTGAGAAATCAAGAGGCATCTATCCATAACTGAAAACCAAATAGATGATTGCAAAAATGATTTCCGAAAGGCCACAAGGAAGTTTGCCAGGTAACACCGAGCCAAACCCAGAGGGGAGCACGTAAAGGCAATCACCATCGCTTTTCCACATGATCATGATTATGCCAACGCCACCATACGTAAATATGTGGAGGACGACAAACACGAAGAAAAGCCCATGAAAAAGGTGGTCGCGAATACAAGCCCAAGATCCCTTACCGGAGTCTAACCGAGAAGAAGATAGAAGGGAGGACAAATTTGGTAAGTACCTTGAATCATTCAAGCAACTACGTCTAATATTCCATTTGTTCAACCTCTTTCAAAGCATGCTAAGCATCTAAATGACATCATTTCTAATGAAAATAAGCTTAACTATCAAATGTGCAATTGAATGATAAATGTTATTCCAATAATCTACCACAAAAATGTAATGATCCGGGAAGTTTTATTATCCCTTGTACAATTGATGGTTTACTGTTGATGAGCACTAGCCGACTTAGGAGCTAGTATCAATGTGATGTCATATGAAACATTCAAGCATATGAGATTAAATGAACTGAAACCTGCTAGGATGGACATACACTTAGCCGATAAATCGATTAAACATCCTAGAGGTGTTATTAATGATGTGTTAGTCAAGATCGATAAATTCATATTCCCAGTTGATTTTGTTATTCTTGACATGCATGATGATATTGAGGTTCCTCATAATTCTTGGGCGTTAACTTTCTTGGCTACGGCAAAATCAATCATTGATGTGCATGAGGAAAAATTAACTTTGAGAGTGGGGATGAACAAGTAATTTTTAAAATTCATATTGATATTGAAAAGGATACTACTTGTTCTTTTGCCGATTCAATTTCGTTGCACGATGAGAAATCTAAAAATCTCTTGGAGAAAAGTGTTGTTCAAAGTCCATGTTGGAAGCTTATGCCCGAAAAGGGGACCGGAAAGTTCAAAGAGCACATTTTGAAGCATAAAGTTGGAGGTAATACTACTAAATACCTAAGGGATTTTCATAAGTCCAAAGCTCCACCCGACTAATCTCCACATTTGGGTAAACGGTCCAGCTATACGACTTTAAAGAAGCGCTAACCGGGAGGCAACCCGGCATTTTGTGTGCATTTTCTCTTACTTAAGTTTTTTTTATTGCTTGGGGATTAAAAAAATTGAAAAAAAAACACGGATGCTGGGCGTGCTTAAAAGACGGCCGTGTTCGTCACGCAATTCGCGAACACACCCTGGCCGTGTTCAAAAAATCCAAAGTTTTGTTGGAAAAATTGCATCGAACACGCCCAGGCCGTCTTTTCAAACACGGCCGTGTTTTTCAAAAAAAAAAAAAATTTTTTTTTGTTGCGAAAAAATCTTACGAACACGCCCGGCCGTGCTTTTTAAGCACGGCCGTGTTTTTATTATTAAAAAAATTCAAAAAAAATTATATTTGATGATTTCACGGTATTCGAGTTGTGTATCCTTGATTAGGTATGAAGATGCCGATGAAGGTCCCGTCTAAACAACCCAATGGCCGCTCAATACCGATTTCACTCTTCTAGTAAGGTCGTATTTTTTTTTTCCACCTCTTTTATTTTCTTCTAGTGTGGTTGATTTTTGAGTGTTTTGTTTGTGTTCATTCATCTCTTTCTTTCACATTGAGGACAATGTGAACCTTTAAAGTTGGAGGTGGGTGCAATTACATTCTTAGTTTACGTGTGCTTGCTTTTATTTTTAGTTTGTCGACAAGAGGTTTTTTTTTTTTTTTTAACAAATTGAGTGTTTGCTAGTCATTAACTTAGCCCAATTACACCAAAATTAACTTTTTGATTTATGTTTTTAATGTGAAGCAATTGATTGTCTAGATAGATTGATGTAGATGTGTGCTAAATTTTGACGAGATTTCCAACTCCATAATACTTGATTTGTTAAGGCATTTACGACAAAGCTTAGTGTTATGAACGTTTGAGAATTCATGATTTAGTGATGGTTAACTAGTTGTTATACCAAGCTTGTGAAAAAAACAAATGAAAAAAAGAAGAAGAAAAAAAAAGGGAATCCAATCGAGGTTATACTCCTCTATTTGTTTGTTGTTGCTTAGTAACTGTGAGGAGCATTCATGAGCCCCATGTTTGTCTTTTTTTTACGTAAAACGGCGACACAAATATGAGTATGGGAAACCACCCTAGAGTGTTTGAACGAAAATTCAAAATATAAACCTAGTGGAAGAATGCCTCGAAAGGACCTATAAAAAAAAAATTCGAAAGGAGAATGTATATTCCTTGAATTCTCATTCCAATAAAAGTTCAAGAAGCTTGGTTATATGACTAGTAGACTAACTACAATGATCCATTGAATTCTTGTATTGTCATGACATTACTCAATTGAAGTTATTCATAACTATCAATATTTGTGGAGTGATGATTTCAAGTTTGAATAATGCCTGCTGATGTTACGATCTTTCTTGACGATCACTTTGCAAAAACTCGTGTTTTTACTTGAATGGTTAATTCGGGTTGAGAAGGCTAAGAACTTGACCGCTTGTGTTCAATGTGTTGAAAAAAAAATCCTTGTGTGTTGTAATTTATTGAACCATTCTTATTGATTTAATGTTTTGCTTGAGGACAAGCAAAGTTCAAAGTTGGAGGTGGTTTGATAAGGGTCTTTTTATGCATGTTTTATGTGTATATTTAAGTATGATTTGAGTTATTTTATTGTTAGTTTCATAAATTTTTTATTGTACATGGTTCACATTACTTTGAGGTGCTTTTATTGGTGTAGATTGATGATTTGGAGCTGTTTTTGGTGAATTTTGGGCCATTGTTTCATGTCAAAACATACCCGGGGTTTCGGATGCAAAAACACTCAAAATCCCAAGCTAAACGCGTCATTTCGGGCCTTTTCACCAAACACGGGCGGGGTGTGTTTTTAAGCACGGCCGTGCTTTTGAGGAGCCAAAACCGAGCAAATTTTTGGCCAAGACGTACCAAACACGGCCAGGCCGTGTGCTTTTGAAGACGGCCGTGTTCGGGAAAATCCGCGAACACGGCCTGGCCGTCTTTGAAAGCGGGCGTGCTTTTCGTCGACCGGTTTTTCTTTGGCGAAATTATGGAGACTTTCCATTTTTGCTTTTTGACAACCTTTGAGCAACTTTTACACCTCATTTTGATGTACCAAGCTCTATTATTCCCTCAATTGTCATGTGGACACAATGATTCAACCAACTCAACCATGAATGTGCACACAATGATTCAACCAACAACCATGGAAGTGGAGCATTTGTTAGCATTATTGATGTGTTCTTTCACAAAGATGGTGCCTATAAAAGCCAGAGTTTGAGTTGGAGATATAATTCATGTAGTATTCATTGTGAGAGAGATTCATTGTATATTCTAAGTTTCAAAGCAAAATACATTGAGAGGATAAAAAGAGAGGTAGAGTTGGAAGTTGAAGAGCAATAAAGGAGAAGGCTTGGAGCTCAACATCATTGCAATCAACCAAGGAGGAAGTCTTGTATTGGTATTTAATAAAAGCTAAGTACACCATGTTCATTTTATTCATATCTTCTTGTGTAGTATACTCTTTTGTCAAAGCCATATGTAGCTAAATTTCTAGTGTTTGAATGTAATGAACTCTAGAATGAATTTTTGATTAAGGTTTGTATGTTTTTAATAAAATCTTCGTGTTTTGTGTGATTCACTTATATTATGCTTTATTCATTCAAATTGGTATATGCGCAATATTGATTTGAAGTTTATTTTTCATTCGGGAAATCGAGAGATTCATGGTGAAATAGAACCTATATAAGTGAAAAGAGTTGCATGCAATCCTAGATATAGACGACATAAATCTTCCGGATTAGGGTCAAACCTAATATGGGAATTCACAAATCGTTATAATGTTGTCTTGGGGTTTTAACTAGAAAGAGATTTCAGTTAATCAACTTGAGATTAGAAGTTATTCGCTCGATAGAAGGTTTAACTTAAATTGGGAATTTCTACGGTCCATGAAACATGAGATTTTACTAAAAGAGGTTGATTTTTGCTTAAGGGATTATGGTTGTATTTTTATCTTGTTAAATCACAAAAACATTCTAGAGGGATTTACATTCAAACACATTTCTAGCTCTTGATTTCTTAATTCTACAATCTATTTTTATTTGATCTTTTGTAAGTTGCAATTATTTTAAAATTCTCTATTTTTCATTTTCATTAAACAAATAAAACTCTGAAAATTGCTAGATTAAATAACAAAAAGACGGTAATTATTAGTACTTACAATCCTCGTGGGAATGACACTCGCTCGATAATAATCTATACTACAAAACGATAGGTGCACTTGCCTATGGTTTTCTAGAGTAGCTTTTGAGCCATCAAGTTTTTGGCGCCGTTGCCGGGGATTGTAATATTAAGAACGCTTTATTTTTGTTAATTTAATCATTTTTTTATTTTTTTTATTTTACCATTATTTTTTTGTAAGTCTTGGTTTATACTTATCCTCTTTGTTTACCGCAGTGTATGCCTTCTCGTCGCCGAATTTGGAAGCGCGACACCGCCGTAGCAACATAGAGAAAGTACTAACACGAACCATGAAGAGGATACTAACGAAAGTAAAGATTTCGTCATGGCGGATGAACAAAGAACTATGTATGATTATGCCAAACCATCCATGGACGGCACGTCATCTAGCATCGTAAGGCCCCACATGCGACCAATAATTTTGAAATCAAACCGAATGTCATTCAAATGGTGCAACAATTTGTTCAATTTGACGGCCTACCAGATTTAAGATCCGAACAATCATATCGCAAATTTCCTTGAAATTTGTGATACCTTCAAAATAAATGGAGTCTCGACGATGCCATCCGCTTGCGCCTATTCCCATTTACTCTTGGGGGCGGGCTAAACAATGGCTAAATACTTTGCCAAAGGAACAATCACAACATGGAGCATCATGGCCGAAAAGTTCCTTTTGAAATATTTTCCACCGCCAAAATCGCACGATTGAGGAATGAAATCTCTTCATTCACTCAAGAAGACAGCGAGACCTTGTACGACACTTGGGAGAGATTCAAAGAATTGCTTTGCGAAAATGCCCACATCATGGTCTTTCTATTTGGATGCAAGTCCAAACATTTTACAATGGGCTACTCGTCAACAAGGCAAATGATTGATGCGGCGGTGGGGGAACTTTGAACAATAAAACACCGTGCCGCCAAGATCTGATAGAGGAATGGCCATGAATGGCTATCAATGGCAATCCGTCGAGGTAAACCTAACGAGCAGTGGGCGTTTATAATGCGGATGCGGTGGTTACACTAGCTGCACAAGTCGAAGCTTTGACCCAAAAGATCGACGATCTAGCGGCTCCTAAACCACCACCAATGCATATTTTATCTTGTGAAACTTGCGGAGGATTGCATAATCATCGGACGCCCACACACAATACCTCACACCGAACAAGCTAATTACGTTGGGAATCAAGCGAAATTACCCAAGTAATCCTTACAACAACACATACAATCCTCGGGTGGCGACAACATCCTAATTTCGGTTGGGGAAACCAAGGCCAACCACGACCTAATCCCAATCCCGATCTACACACGTCTCCCTGGATTTCACCAAATCAAGGTAAGCCTAACTTGGAAGATCTTATAACAAAGTTTGTGCAATCAACAGATACCCGATTCCAGGCGGTGGAAACATCCTTGAGAAATCAAGAGGCATCTATCCATAATCTGGAAAACCAAATAGAGATGATTTGCAAAAATGATTTCCGAAAGGCCACAAGGAAGTTTGCCAGGTAACACCGAGCCAAACCTGAGGGAGCACGTAAAGGCAATCACCATCGCTTTTCCACATGATCATGATTATGCCAACGCCACCATACGTAAATATGTGGAGGACGACAAACACGAAGAAAAGCCCATGAAAAAGGTGGTCGCCGAATACAAGCCCAAGATCCCTTACGAGTCTAACCGAAGAAGATAGAAGGGAGGACAAATTTGGTAAGTACCTTGAGTCATTCAAGCAACTACGTACTAATATTCCATTTGTTCAACCTCTTTCAAAGCATGCTAAGCATCTAAATGACATCATTTCTAATGAAAATAAGCTTAACGAACTATCAAATGTGCAATTGAATGATAAATGTTCTTCCAATAATCTACCACAAAAATGTAATGATCCGGAAGTTTTATTATCCCTTGTACAATTGATGGTTTACTGTTGATAGAGCACTAGCCGACTTAGGAGCTAGTATCAATGTGATGTCATATGAAACATTCAAGCATATGAGATTAAATGAATCGCAACTTTTTGCTAGGATGGACATACACTTAGCCGATAAATCGATTAAACATCCTAGAGGTGTTATTAATGATGTGTTAGTCAAGATCGATAAATTCATATTCCCGATTGATTTTGTTATTCTTGACATGCATGATGATATTGAGGTTCCTCTAATTCTTGGGCGTTAACTTTTTCTTGGCTACGGCAAAATCAATCATTGATGTGCATGAGGAAAATTAACTTTGAGAGTGGGGATGAACAAGTAATTTTTAAAATTCATATTGATATTGAAAAGGATACTACTTGTTCTTTTGCCGATTCAATTTCGTTGCACGATGAGAAATCTAAAAATCTCTTGGAGAAAAGTGTTGTTCAAAGTCCATGTTGGAAGCTTATGCCCTAAAAGGGGACCGGAAAGTTCAAAGAGCACATTTTGAAGCATAAAGTTGGAGGTAATACTACTAAATACCTAAGGGATTTTCATAAGTCCAAAGCTCCACCCGACTAATCTCCACATTTGGGTAAACGGTCCAGTATACGATTTTAAAGAAGCGCTAACCAGGAGGCAACCCGGCATTTTGTGTGCATTTTCTCTTACTTAAGTTTTTTTTTGCTTGGGGATTAAAAAAATTGAAAAAAAAAAAAACTGATCCGGCGTGCTTAAAAAGACGGCCGTGTTCGCCACGCACCGCGAACACACCCTGGCCGTGTTCAAAAAAATCCAAAGTTTTGTTGGAAAAATTGCATCGAACACGCCCAGGCCGTCTTTTCAAACACGGCCGTGTTTTTCAAAAAAAAAAAAAAAATTTTTTTTTGCCGAAAAAAATCTTACGAACACGCCCCGCCCGTCTTTTTAAGCACGGCCGTGTTTTTATTATTAAAAAAAAAATTCAAAAAAAATTATATTTGATGATTTCACGGTATTCGAGTTGTGTATCCTTGATTAGGTATGAAGATGCCGATGAAGGTCCCGTACTAAACAACCCAATGGCCGCTCAATACCGATTTCACTCTTCTAGTAAGGTCGTATTTTTCTTTTCCACCTCTTTTATTTTCTTCTAGTGTGGTTGATTTTTGAGTGTTTTGTTTGTGTTCATTCATCTCTTTTCTTTCACATTGAGGACAATGTGAACCTTTAAAGTTGGAGGTGGGTGCAATTACATTCTTATTTGTGTTAGTTTGTGTGTGCTTGCTTTTATTTTTAGTTTGTCGACAAGAGGTAATTTTTTTTTTTACAAATTGAGTGTTTGCTAGTCAATAACTTAGCCCAATTACACCAAAATTAACTTTTTGATTTATGTTTTTAATGTGAAGCAATTGATTGTCTAGGATAGATTGATGTAGATGTGTGCTAAATTTTGACGAGATTTCCAACTCCATAATACTTGATTTGTTAAGGCATTTACGACAAAGCTTAGTGTTATGAACGTTTGAGAATTCATGATTTAGTGATGGTTAACTAGTTGTTATACCAAGCTTGTGAAAAAAAAAAAAAATGAAAAAAAGAACAGAAAAAAAAAAAAAAAGAATCCAATCGAGGTTATACTCCTCTATTTGTTGTTGCTTAGTAACTAGGAGCATTCATGAGCCCCATGTTTGTCTTTTACGTAAAACGGCGACACAAATATGAGTATGGGAAACCACCCTAGGAGTGTTTGAACGAAAATTCAAAATATAAACCTAGTGGAAGAATGCCTCGAAAGGACCTATAAAAAAAAATTCGAAAGGGAGAATGTATATTCCTTGAATTCTCATTCCAATAAAAGTTCAAGAAGCTTGGTTATATGACTAGTAGACTAACTACAATGATCCATTGAATTCTTGTATTGTCATGACATTATTGAATTGAAGTTATTCATAACTATCAATATTTGTGGAGTGATGATTTCAAGTTTGAATAATGCCTCACGATGTTACGATCTTTCTTGACAATCGATCGCTTTGCAAAATCGTTTTTCTTGAATGGTTAATTCGGGTTGAGAAGGCTAAGAACTTGATGTTTGTGTTCAATGTGTTGAAAAAAAAATCCTTGTGTGTTGTAATTTATCAACCATTCTTATTGATTTAATGTTTTGCTTGAGGACAAGCAAAGTTCAAAGTTGGAGGTGGTTTGATAAGTGTCTTTTTATGCATGTTTTATGTGTATATTTAAGTATGATTTGAGTTATTTTATTGTTAGTTTCATAAATTTTTGATTGTACATGGTTCACATTACTTTGAGGTGCTTTTATTGGTGTAGATTGATGATTTGGAGCTGTTTTTGGTGAATTTTGGGCCATTGTTTCATGTCAAAACATACCCGGGGTTTCGGATGCAAAAACACTCAAAATCCCAAGCTAAACGCGCGTCATTTCGGGGCCTTTTCATCAAACACGGGCATGGTGTGTTTTTAAGCACGGCCGTGCTTTTGAGAAGCCAAAACCGAGCAAATTTTTGGCCAAGACGCGTACAAACACGGCCAGGCCGTGTGCTTTTGAAGCTGCACGGCCGTGTTGAAAATCCGCGAACACGGCCTGGCCGTGCTTTGAAAGCAGCGGCGTGCTTTTCGCCCGGACTGGTTTTTCTTTGGCGGAAATTATGGAGACTTTCCATTTTTGCTTTTTGACAACCTTTGAGCAACTTTTACACCTCATTTTGATGTACCAAGCTCTATTATTCCCTCAATTGTCATGTGGACACAATGATTCAACCAACTCAACCATGAATGTGCACACAATGATTCAACCAACAACCATGGAAGTGGAGCATTTGTTAGCATTATTGATGTGTTCTTTCACAAAGATGGTGCCTATAAAAGCCAAGAGTTTGAGTTGGAGATATAATTCATGTAGTATTCATTGTGAGAGAGATTCATTGTATATTCTAAGTTTCAAAGCAAAATACATTGAGAGGATAAAAGAGAGGTAGAGTTGGAAGTTGAAGAGCAATAAAGGAGAAGGCTTGAGCTCAACATCATTGCAATCAACCAAGGAGGAAGTCTTGTATTGGTCTTTAATAAGAGCTAAGTACACCATGTTCATTTTATTCATATCTTCTTGTGTAGTATACTCTTTTGTCAAAGCCATATGTAGCTAAATTTCTAGTGTTTGAATGTAATGAACTCTAGAATGAATTTTTGATTAAGGTTTGTATGTTTTTAATAAAATCTTCGTGTTTTGTGTGATTCACTTATATTATGCTTTATTCATTCAAATTGGTATATGCGCAATATTGATTTGAAGTTTATTTTTCATTCGGGAAATCGAGAGATTCATGGTGAAATAGAACCTATATAAGTGAAAAGAGTTGCATGCAATCCTAGATATAGACGACATAAATCTTCCGGATTAGGGTCAAACCTAATATGGGAATTCACAAATCGTTATAATGTTGTCTTGGGGTTTTAACTAGAAAGAGATTTCAGTTAATCAACTTGAGATTAGAAGTTATTCGCTCGATAGAGGGTTTAACTTAAATTGGGAATTTCTACGGTCCATGAAACATGAGATTTTACTAAAAGAGGTTGATTTTTGCTTAAGGGATTATGGTTGTATTTTTATCTTGTTAAATCACAAAAACATTCTAGAGGGATTTATATTCAAACACATTTCTAGCTCTTGATTTCTTAATTCTACAATCTATTTTTATTTGATCTTTTGTAAGTTGCAATTATTTTAAAATTCTCTATTTTTCATTTTCATTAAACAAACAAAACTCTGAAAATTGCTAGATTAAATAACAAAAAGACGGTAATTATTAGTACTTACAATCCTCGTGGGAATGACACTCGACTAATAATCTATACTACAAAACGATAGGTGCACTTGCCTATGGTTTTCTAGAGTAGCTTTTGAGCCATCAAGTTTTTGGCGCCGTTGCCGGGGATTGTAATATTAAGAACGCTTTATTTTTGTTAATTTAATCATTTTTTATTTTTTTATTTTACCATTATTTTTTATCTATCTTTGTAAGTCTTGGTTTATACTTATCCTCTTTGTTTACCGCAGTGTATGCGTACTCGTCGCCGAATTTGGAAGCGCGACACCGCCGGTAGCAAACACGAGGGAAAGTACTAACACAGACCACGAAGAGGATACTAACGAAAGTAAAGATTTCGTCATGGCGGATGAACAAAGAACTATGTATGATTATGCCAAACCATCCATGGACGGCACGTCATCTAGCATCGTAAGGCCCGTTGTTGCAGCCAATAATTTTGAAATCAAACCGAATGTCATTCAAATGGTGCAACAATTTGTTCAATTTGACCTACTACCGGCGAAGATCCGAACAATCATATCGCAAATTTCCTTGAAATTTGTGATACCTTCAAAATAAATGGAGTCTCCGACGATGCCATCCGTTGCGCCTATTCCCATTTACTCTTCGGGGACGGGCTAAACAATGGCTAAATACTTTGCCAAAGGAACAATCACAACATGGAGCATCATGGCGAAAAATTCCTTTTGAAATATTTTCCACCGCCAAAATCGCACGATTGAGGAATGAAATCTCTTCATTCACTCAAGAAGACGACGAGACCTTGTACGACACTGGGGAGAGATTCAAAGAATTGCTGCGAAAATGCCCACATCATGGTCTTTCTATTTGGATGCAAGTCCAAACATTTTACAATGGGCTACTCTCGTCAACAAGGCAAATGATTGATCGCGGCCGGGGGAACTTTGAACAATAAAACACCGAAGTGCCGCCAAGATCGATGGGAATGGCCATGAATGGCTATCAATGGCAATCCGCATTTAAGTAAACCTAATGAACAGTGGCGTTTATAATGCGGATGCAGGTGGTTACACTAGCTGCACAAGTCGAAGCTTTGACCCAAAAGATCGACGATCTAGCGGCTCCTAAACCACCACCACTGCATATTTTATCTTGTGAAACTTGCGGAGGATTGCATAATCATCGGGATCGCCCACACACAATACCTCACACGAACAAAGGCTAATTACGTTGGGAATCAAGGCGAAATTACCCAAGTAATCCTTACAACAACACATACAATCCTGGGTGGCGACAACATCCTAATTTCGGTTGGGGAAACCAAGGCCAACCACGACCTAATCCCAATCCCGATCTTCATGTTTTGTGTGATTCACTTATATTATGCTTTATTCATTCAAATTGGTATATGCGCAATATTGATTTGAAGTTTATTTTTCATCCGGGAAATCGAGAGATTCATGGTGAAATAGAACTTATATAAGTGAAAAGAGTTGCATGCAATCCTAGATATGACGACATAAATCTTTTGGATTAGGGTCAAACCTAATATGGGAATTCACAAATCGTTATAATGTTTGTCTTGGGGGTTTTAACTAGAAAGAGATTTCGAGTTAATCAACTTGAGATTAGAAGTTATTCGCTCGATAGAGGTTTAACTTAAATCGAATTTCTACGATCCATGAAACACGAGATTTTACTAAAAGAGGTTGATTTTTGCTTAAGGGATTATGGTTGTATTTTTATTTTGTTAAATCACAAAAACATTCTAGAGGGATTTACATTCAAACACATTTCTAGCTCTTGATTTCTTAATTCTACAATCTATTTTTATTTGATCTTTTGTAAGTTGCAATTATTTTAAAATTCTCTATTTTTCATTTTCATTAAACAAACAAAACTCTGAAAATTGCTAGATTAAATAACAAAAAGACGGTAATTATTAGTACTTACAATCATCGTGGGAATGACACTCGGTACTCAATAATCTATACTACAAAACGATATGTGCACTTGCGCATGGTTTTAGAGTAGCTTTTGAGCCATCAATATGCACGTGATAATTATTACGTTGTAAAAATTAAAGCTAAAATTATGAATTTGATCACCTTTTAATTTAAAAATTATGCAGTATAAAATTCAGAAATTGTTAATCATTATTTGGAATAATAAATAAGTTAGTCGGAGAAAATTTACCAATATGAAAATGATGATTTCAGTTTCTGATAATTTCCCAGATTCCCCATTGTACCCCTCAAATTCCAGCAAAACATCCAAAAAGTCTCTGTCATTCCCTCCACCTTTCTCACGCTGCTTAATCCGTTCATTCACAAACCCAGAAGCAATCCCAAATGCTATTCCCATGTCCCGATTTGCCCTTCTCTTCAAACCCTGCAGATCAATGCACCGAATCCAGGGAAACAAATCCGAAACATTCGGCCTGCCCGACCACTCCATCACCCTCTTCATCGCACCATAGAATTCCATTCCCGTCTCCGATTCCGGGCCCACCAAATCCCTGGACAACATCAGATTCCCAAGCATGTTAAACGCCGCCAGGAATACAAATCTCCCGACAGGAATCGCATTCCCATTCCCATTCCCAATCCAGGTCAGCATATTCTCGACACACCTTCCCCTGATTTCCCCTGTCTCGTTAATCCGTTTGTTGGCGAACATTTCCACGGTGCATATGCGGCGCAACACCCGCCAAGCCGAGCCGTAGGGAGCCAGCGCCAATGAGCCGTTGTGGTAGCCGTGGGCCGTCATGGTCTCGACGATGCTCCGATCCGCGAAGGAGAGGTCGTGGTTTTTGAAGAGTTCCGGCGGCTTTAGCTGTGAGGACGGCCATCGTGTTGACTGTGCCGAGCGTCAGCCACACGACGGAGCCGTATTTCGGTTCGAGTTCGGCTATGGTTCTGTGCGGCGCTGCCTAGACTGAACATGTGGCCGAACACTGGCCATCCAGGGGGCCTGGAGGTAGTAATAAACCGTTGCGATTGGATTTTTGGATTGGATTTTAATGAAGATTAAAGCTGGTAACAATATTATGATAGTGGAATAAACAAGGAAATGCAACTCCATTAATTTTGTTTGTTCTTTTGCTTTTGTAAATTCTTATAGTTAAAATTATATTGCTTGCATTAATATAAATGGCTGGTGCTCACGGCAGTTACGGTTCGATTTTACTGCTCCAAATTGGTGTTACACTTTCTCCTGATAAACGACACATATAAATAATTTAAATAATAACAATTCATGTTTGTGTCACTAACATGTGTTGTTCATCCAATGAATAAAACATAAAGTGTACCACTAATTTGGAACAAGAAATCCGATCACTGCAATCAGTACTTATCCTGGGCAGGATCATTGAATTGATGTAATCCCAAGAAATTGATACAATTTTTGTTGGTCCTGATGCCTAATTACACTCTCCAAGTATTTTTTGTTAATTTTAAATGAAGTTCTTTTCACGTTTTATTTTTCTTTCCAACCAATGTTAAACCTCGTTACACAAATATTCCACTCGTTGTTGTGATTATCTAATGTATTTAAAACTACCTTGATTGATAATTAAGGTTTGATGTGGCGGTTGTTTATTTGTTCCAATGTAAATTAAGCATTGGATGATCTGCATTAATATTAATAAATGGGATTTTGACAGATGTAGAGAGATATTCTGTCCGCAATTACACTGAATAAATCAAAACTTAATAGTGTATTTGACTTCTCGAGATAATCGAGATCATTTAAACATATTTGAGATACGTGAGGATTACTTTGACTGATAATAATTGAACAGCTAAAGATTATTTTTTTAGGTAAACAAAATATAAAAGGGGATGACCACAATTCGATCAAAAAGCTGCGTATTAAGTCTCGTTAAAACCCAATCAACATAAAGGAGGTGAGAGTTTTAGTAAGATTAGAGATAATTGTAGAAATACTTTTTTTCAAAGTTATTATAATGAAAATCCTCAGAAATTGATAAGCTTAAAGCATGTCTAATGCTCCCCAAAAATAGGGGACTCCACTATTTTAGCTGAGAAAATCATCTCCAACACCAAGCAAGCTATACTTCACGCTAAATTTGGGAAGGTGAAAAGCAACCCGTTACCCGCTACCCGCTACATGCAGCGGGTAATGTTCATTCGGGAACAAATTTCCTGTTCCATTTTTAGTGTTCCATATCCTGTTTCATTACTTGGATGATGGACGTATATATACAAAATAAACATATGTTATTTATTTTTAGATGAATATACACATGTCCATCATCTAAGTAGTGGAACAAATAGTGGAACATGAAATTTGCTCCTGTTCACACTCGCTAATTTTATTTTCATTTTTCCCCCTTTTTTGGTATATTTGGATTTGTTTAAATGTTTTTGTTTTAGCTTTTATTTTTTTCATTCTTGAGAAACTCTCTTATTTCTTAATTAATAATTGCAAATTAATTTATTTTATTCCTAATTATCATATAGTTTTTGTAAATCAATATATTATTGTTAATTGTTAATTGTGTTTAATTTTATGGTTATGTATATTAATATTTTATGAAATGTTAAACTTTATATTCAAAATTAAATGATCCTTTGGTTAAGGGTTTAAATATAGTTTTTCTAATTAATTAATTTTAAAATTAATGTAAATTATATTTATATTTAATTATATTAAATAAAATTAAATACAAAGCCCAAATCTAAAAATATGTAAAGATATATATATGTTAAATTATAAATTAATAAATATATTAATTCAATATAATAAAAAATAAAAATAGAATATTCTATTTTAGAGTGAATATAGAATTAACTGTTGTAGTTGAATATTGAGTTCTACTAAATTTTCTCCTAAAAAAGTGTAAAACTCACAAAAAAATAGTGTAAACACTTGGAGATATACTCTAACAGCATTGAGTGGAATTCATTGTAGAAACCTGTTTTTTCAACCAAGGGTGTAGAGTGAATTTTAGTAATAATACTAAGTATGTTGAAATTTTAAATTTTTTTATTGATTGGCATGGCCAAGTCATACCAAAGAACAATGTGACACTGACACAAGGTCGTCTTCCTCCTATAAATACTTTTTAATTTAAATTCTATAAATAAATCAATATGGGCTTGACTTTAAGCGGGAAGGATGGGATGGGCGTTAATGCGAAAACAGAAAATCACAATCAATCCAAGCTTTCCATTGTGCATTATGTAAGGCCCAATCTATTCAGCAATTACCAGCCTAGAGGCCCAAAAATTGTTGAATATAAACTTACGATAATTCGAATTTTTGTAACAAACAAAATAGTTGTTTTGGATATTGCATTATGGATTTTTTTTTTTAATTATAGTTATTAATCGTACATCTTCCAATCAGAATCAGTTGCTCTACTTTAGTTTTTATTATTATAAATACTCTATAATTTTACGGAGTACTGAGCTCAAAGAAGAAGAGTGAAGAAACCAACGAGGCGATTTAATGGCGACTAAAAGCGGTGAAATAGTGTACAAAATTTACAGAGCTCTAACCTACGGTATATCGCCCTTAATACGCCTCCATCTACGGTGGCGCAGATTCCGAGGCCGCGAACACCCCCTTCGCTGGCAGGAACGCCTCGGCCGCCCCTCTGCACCCCGACCCACCGGTCGCCTCGTTTGGTTTCACGCCGTCTCCTTGGGTAATTATTGGTTTCCTTAAAACAACGGTACAAAGTTAGTTACTAATTCCTGATTAATGCTTCAAGTTGTCCGTATCTTTTTTTTTTCTTTGTTATAATTTGCTGTGTATTGAGCAGGTGAAGGATTGGCAGCGATTCCTGTGATCAAGTGCTGTTTGGAGAGGAGGCCGGACGTAACTGTCTTGATGACGACTACCACAACATCAGCATTGTAAGAACAAATCTTCTTAGGATAGTTACTTATTTATTTATTTTGTCGCCCCTGTAAAAAATGGTATTCTTCAACATTTGTTACCCTAACCTCTCTTCCTTATTGATTCTCGTGGAAATTGACATTTTAAAGAATTCTGCAGTGAAGTAATAAAGAACAGACTTCCAAGCAAAGTCATATATCAGGTACTTCGATCATGATTTCTGCAATATTTAATTATTCTAAAAATTATTCTTATAATTTTGCAGTATTTAATTAAAACTTATTCGGTTGATTTTCCATCAATCTTCTTGCATTCAATGTTTTCCTGCCAACATGATTGACTACTATAAACCATGGTTGATTTTAGCATCAACTCACTCACTATATAGTTTTACCTATCAGGTTGTAACATCTTTTCATACTCAAGTACTATCCGTATTAGAATGCACTATACCGAAGAGCCCCAGCTGGGACCTATCTCTTGATCGCAGGTCTCAACCTTGTCAACAACAAGATTGAGAGAGTTGTCGACGAGTCAATTCATCTAATGCAGCACTTTATATTTTCATGTGTTAAAAGAAATATAAGATGAGTAGCTGTAATACCATAACCATGTTTTAAATTACTATCTAGTTTGTATTAGTTGCCGCTCAAGAGCTGTGATTCTGAATATTTTCCTGAGTTGGATAGGATATTTTTTCATATAACTGGGACTTTCATATAAATATTGGTTATCTGTTTCTATCTTCATTCTTTAAAGTAACTCCCACTGGAGCAGGATGCTTATTTCACTTCTCATCTGTGTGGTGTAGTGAACTCAATATGCACTTACTTACCCAAGGAGGAAAACATATGTAAATATTTACACTTAGAATCAGATATCCAAGAGGTTTTGGGTAGTGGAATTTTGTTGAATTTCTATGATTTACTGATCCTGCATGATAGTTTACCCTGACACTAAGAATTGGTATGAACCAGTTTGCTCCTCTTGATATACCATCTACTATGGATGCTTTCCTTCAATATTGGAGGCCAAATGCAGTCATGCTGATGGAAAGTGAATTGTGGCCAAATCTCATAATGAGTGCTGCAAGAAATGGTGTAAGCTATACCTCTCATTACAATTACACATTCATTTTTTATTGTCTCCAATCGATGTTAGGGACAAATCTCTATATCCATGTAATGTTAATATGTTATATTATGTTAGTCAGTTATAATGAATCTATCCTTTCTCTAAATTCATAGTTTCACTGGGCTAGTGTTAAGGGCATTTCGTTTACCGTTCTAACATTTTCTCTGGTGGTATTTTTTTTAAATTTCTCATCGTTTCTTGTATTTACACACATTTGTTCTCTGGTTAGATTGCATTGGCGTTGCTTAACGGCAGAATGTCTACAAAATCATTCCGAAATTGGTCTCATCCAGTAATTCTTCCATTGATCACATTGATGCTATCAAAATTTTCATTGATTCTCCCATTGGTATATGCTCATATTTTGTCTTAGAAAGTTCTGAATCTTAGTTGCTATATCTGACTGCTTCTCCGTTCTCCTTTATGCCAGAGCACAATCCAAGGAATTCACTTTCAGCTATTACAAGCTCCACCTTTTATCATAAACTATTCTGGAGACCTCAAATGTGGTATGAGCATTATCTAGATGTGGTCTCGATCTGAAAAGAACTGTCAAATCTTGTAATACATAGTTTTAACAGACCATTTCTTTCTTATCTTAGTTGATCCATCACACAACTGATGCCAATTAGGTTTTTCATTAGTAATATACAACAATGTTTTGCAGAAACATCTTTTCATGAATTTCTTAAGTAGGCTGTTTAAGTCTTCGTTTTTCATGCTTCTGATAATTTGATCATACACTTCGAGAAGAAAATTGACTGAAACTGTGGTGCACTTGTTATTTTCTTTTCAGCAATAATGGATTCTGACATTTCTGAAGGAGATAAGAAAAGTTTGGAAGAGTTTCAGGCTCAGCTTTCCCATAGAAAAGTATGGATGGCTTCTTCCATTCATAATGGTGAAGAGGAAGGTAGGTGGTGACGCATTGGACTGCTTTTGGGATGCCTGTATTATGATGCCTTTATTATGATATGATGTCTACACAAATTAAACTGAGGCTTATCTATTTAAATTAGAGTAATTACACCTACCATTCTCACCTTACCCCATCTTTTCTATTCGAGAGGCAGTTCAGAATTTGATCCTTTCTGTGAAGAATGGGGTTTTAGGGAAAGGAGTGCGCAGATTGAGAACAAAGTGGCATAGCAATTCCTTACCATTACATGAGTTTCGTGCCATTTACAATAACTCTTCAAACAATTATAAGATTTTCCTGTCAACTCATGAAATTTTCTGCAGTATTTATAGGAGCTCACAACGTGTTAAAGCAGAAGCATGCTGATATAGTAACTATTATTGTGCCACGTCAGCCTCAACATGGACGAGATATTGCCCTGGTATGGCTTTATTGCTTAAGCCAGTTATTTTTTAACTTAAGGAGACATTTCTATCAACATTTTGTGCGATTGAAAGAAAGAATGTATTTGCTCTTTTAAAGAGTGTTGATGGTATAATTTAAGATTTTGCTTGTTGGTCATGCACTCTCATGCATGAATTTATTACTAGAACTAGAACATGTTGCATCTGAACGTATTAGATACAATCAGCTATCTCAAGGAGTTCCTTTTGCCATCCATGAGTTTTTGGACTTATTTTCTATTTGAGTTTCTCTAGCAAGCTTGCCATCAAAGGGCTGAATTTCGTAATCCTTCAGCAACTTCCCTTCTTTTCTAATTTGCACTTCCCCACCTGTGAGACAGATCCTTGTTGACAAAATAGCAGAATGGCATGCAGGCAGGGGAAGTGAGAGATTGAACACAGAGCTCTGATCAACTATGATATAATTTTACCCTCTCATAATATGTCTGCCGATGTGATCATTACATTTCTGGTTGCGGCTAAGAACTTTTGAAGTCACTGCAACCTAAACATAAAGAAATATGGCGCATGTTGAAATGTGGCTCTGCGTCATTACATTTTCCTTGCAAAAAAGCCAATGTCTCCATGTGAACAAGAATAGTAATTACTTGGGATCATCTATACTTCTAGAAACAAGCCTCATAACTTTGCTGCATTTTCAAGATATACATCAACTCTGGTTTATATGGCCGTCATATTGTGTCCTGATTTTTTGTGGTATGATAAATGACAGTACGGGCTTGTTGTTCTTGTTGAGATATTATAATATATGTTAGTGCCTTAACTTTAGGTAGTGCCCTACCTTAACTTTAGGGTAGTGCCCTATCTTTGGGGTTTATGTTTCTTTCTTTTTTCCTTAATTCATGGGTAGATTAGGGAAGTCTTTTGGCTATATAATGTGTAATTTTCTTTGATGTTCAATACAAGAAATACATTCAATTCATATGGTATCATAGAGCAATGTTCACAAACCCTAGTTTCTTTTCTTTTTTTTTTTCCAGAAACATTATTTTTTTTTCCGTTTCAGATTTTTTCACTGTTCACGCCACGGTCACTGTCACTGGGATCACTGTTCACAACTCGAAATCACTGTTCCCGACAGAGTACTGTTCACATGATCACTGTTCACGCCAGACAAATTTTTTTTTTTTTTTTGGCAGATCAGTGTTCATGCTCAGAAAACACAGTTTCACGTCTGATTATTTAATCATAATGCCTCATTCTTCTTTCAAAACAACGGGTCTAGTCTCGTCTGCCTTTCAAGGGTCCACAACCATTACAACCGACATATTGAATGGTAAAAACTTCTTGAAATCTGATTGTGAGTTTACTTTATCTCCTAGCGAATATAAGGAATATTTACGGCTGAAGGCCGCACCACAATCACCATCTTCAACCACTTTAGCTCACACTCGTAATTCTACGGTTTGTCTCTCTCACTCTACACCTATGGGATGGGTTTTGGATTCCGGTGCTTCTGATCATGTGACTGGTAATTCCTCTATTTTCTCAGAAATATCACAAACCAAATTTGCCCATTATGTTATCATTGCGGATGGTCTAAAATCCGGCTCGAGTTGGGCGGGTTTCACCAACTCCCTCAATTCCATTGAGTTCAGTCTTATTGGTTCCTAATTGTCCTTTTAATTTGATATCCATAAGTAAATTAACTCGTTCCTTAAATTGCACCATAACTTTCACTTCTGATTCTTGTTTGATAAAAGACGAGTACAGGCGCATTTATCGATTGGCGCGATTTGAATCTCGTGGTCTCTACTACCTTCAACCAACAATTTCCACTCTATGTGCCACTTCTACATCCCCCGATCTTCTTCATCGTCGTTTAGGTCACCCGAGTCTACCTAAGTTAAAAACAATGGTACCTGGTCTTTCACAGTTGGAGTCTCTGAATTGTGAGTCTTGTCAATTAGGTAAACACGTTCGAGTCTCTTTTTCTGATCGTATTAATAACAAAGCTTTATCTATCTTTGATATTTGGGGTCCAAGTCGTGTTCCATCTATCTTACGTTATCGGTATTATGTCACTTTCATTGATGATTTCTCCCGGTGTACTTGGGTATTTCTAATGAAAGATCGTTCTGAGTTCGGTATTTTTGAAACTTTTTGCTCCAAAATTAAGACTCAATTTGGTAAGATGATTCGTGTCTTGCGTAGTGATAATGCAAAAGAATATTTCTCTCGACCGCTTTCAATTCCTTTACACGTTCAACGAAATTATACATCAATCTAGTTGTTCTCGTACACCTCAACAAAATGGGGTAGGCCGAACGAAAACATGTACACACCTTTTGTTGACACCGCCGCACTTGTTGATATATGCCAATGCACCTTTAAAGTTTTGGAGGGATGCTATCCTGACTGCCATTTATTTAATAAATTGAATGCCATCCTCTGTGTTACATGGTCAGATTCCCTACTCTATTTTGCACCCTACAACCCCTTTATATGTTGTTTCCCCTCGTATTTTTGGTTGTACTTGTTTTGTTCATGATCTATCTCCTAGTCGTGATAAATTGTCTCCTCGGTCTATCAAGTGTATTTTTCTTGGTTACTCTCGTTCTCGGAAAGGGCTACCGCCGCTCTCTCCTACAAATCGTTTCTACATTTCCGCCGATGTTACTTTCTTCGAGGACATATCATACTTTGCTGCAACTACTATCCCTTCTGACGACTTGAATCAGGTTTTGCCTATACCCTACTTAGAGTTTCTTCGACCAACTCCTGAGCCTTCTGATTCCCCAGCATTGTCGGATACTCCATCATCTTCACCACGCTCTCCACCTATAAATCGATTTGGCATTACTTATGAAAGACGGTCCGAGCCACGAGCTTGGATCCTGTTCCAGAGGTCTCTCTCCCTGCACCCGATCCACACTGTTTCACCTGATTTGCCTATCGCCATCCGCAAAGGTACACACTCTACCCGTAACCCTTATCCTATCTACAATTTTCTATCCTACCATCGTTTGTCTCCCACATATCAGTGTGCTTTCGTTTCTACACTCTCTTCTATTTCTATTCCTAAGACAGTTTAAAAGCACTATCCCATCGAGGATGGAAACAGTATGATTGATGAAATGTCGGCTTTGGATTACAACAATACTTGGTAGCTTGTTCCCTTCCTCCGCAAATCTGTTGTTGGTTGTCGTTGGGTATTTAATGTTAAGATTGCCCTGATGATGGACAAGTCGATCGCTTGAAAGCTACTTTGTAGCTGAGGATATATACAAGTCTCACGGTCGGGATTACGGTGATACTTTTTCTCCGGTTGCAAAGATGTCCTCGATTCGTTTATTCTCGCTACGGCCGCTGCCATGAAACATTGGCCCCTTTCGATTAGATATCAAGAATGCCTTTTTGCACGGTGACTTGGAAGAGGAGATTTATATCGAGCGACCTCCCGGTTTGTTGCTCGGGGGAGTATGGTTTGGTATGCAAGTTACAAAAGTAACTTTATATGGATTGAAACAATCTCTCCGGCTTGGTTTGGTCGATTCAAAAAAGCACTTCAACAATTTGGAATGATACGATGTGAAGGAGATCATTCTGCCTTCTTTTGATGCTCCTCGGCAAATAGATATATCTACCTTGTCAGGTCTATGTTGATGACATTGTAATTACGGGCGATGATTGTGAAGGTATCGGCGCATTAAAACAACACTTATTTCACAATTTTCAAACTAAGGACTGGAGTCTTCTTCGTTAATTTTCTTGGGATTGAAGTAGCTCAATCAAAGTCGGTGTTGCTATCTCTCAAAGGAAATATGCTCTTGATATTCTAGAAGAAACAGTGTCTTACATTGTAAACCAATTGCTACTCCAACGGACCCTAATGTAAAGTCAAGTTTCCTAACCAGGGAGCCCTATCTTGATCCGGGAAGATCTGAAGGCTAGTTGGGAAGCTAAATTATCTTACCATGACCGACATCGACATATCTTTCCCGATAAGTATAGTAAGTCGGTTTCTCAACTCTCCTTGTGATAGTCATTGGAATGCGATTATTCGAATTGTCAAGTACATTAAAGGGTCACCTGGAAAGGACTTGTTTTCACGATAAAGGCCACACCGATGTCATTGGGTATTCGGATCTTGATTAGGCGGGAGATGAGAATGATCAAGATCTACTTACGGTTATCAGTATATTCATAGGAGGAAACATGATTTCGTGGAAAAGCAAGAAACAGACCGTTGTTGCTCGATCAAGTACGGAGGCCGAGTACCGGGCTATGGCTCATGCAACATGTGAGCTTTTGTGGCTCAAACATTTATTGCAAGAATTACATTTCTGTGATGTTGGTCCTATGGAGCTCGTGTGTGATAATCAGTCAGCTCTACATCTATCCTCCAATCCAGTTTTTCACGAGAGGACGAAACATATAGAAGTCGATTGCCATTTTCTTAGAGAAAAGATTCTCTCTGGAGTCATCAAGACCTCCTTTGTCAACTCTAGAGAACTTGCTGATATCTTTACTAAATCTCTACGGGGTCCTCGGATAACTTATATATGTGACAAGATGGATGCATATGATGTATATGCTCCACCTTGAGGGGGAGTGTTGAGATATTATAATATATGTTAGTGCCTTAACTTTAGGTAGTGCCCTACCTTAACTTTAGGGTAGTGCCCTATCTTTGGGGTTCATGTTTCTTTCTTTTTTCCTTAATTCATGGGTAGATTAGGGAAGTCTTTTGGCTATATAATGTGTAATTTTCTTTGATGTTCAATACAAGAAATACATTCAGTTCATAGTTCTTTTCATTGGCCTTGTTGACAGTGAGCTTATCATGTGCTTTGACTCTAATGAACAGAAATTAAAGGAGGAAGGAACTTGTGTGGCATTGCGGTCTCGTGGTGATAACCCCACCCCTGAAACAAGTTTATACGTGGTCGACTCATTAGGTTTCTGTCCTTTACAACTATCTTTTATCATTTTGGGATAATGGTAAATCTTGAAGTTGGAGCTAATTGTAATAGTTCCAGAAGGCACTGGTATTCAGTTCTTTTTCTTGTTTTTTTTTTCATCTTTCCTATTTTCCACCATCCCTTTGTATATATTGTCCTCAAGGATTATTTTGCTTAAAAGAAATCTAGCTATAATTTTATCTTCAACCCGTCAATTCATGATATACTGATATTCATACGTAAATACACATATAGTTTCAAAGAGCTTTGTCTTGATTAGGGCTCGACTTTTGCCAGTTTCCAAGATTGCTACATGCAATATAATCTGGTCAACTTTGCGCCAGCATTGTTCCTTGACGCATACAAAGAGTAGGATTTTGTGAAGGTGCACTGTCAAAGTAGGGCTGAAACTATTTAAACACACGGGCATGATGACAATCACTCAATATTTTTTTGATCATATATTTTTTCTTTTCTTTTGATTCGACTAAAATTGGATTAGCAGCTAAACAATGTATCAGATTTTTTCCCCTATACTCTAGTTCTAAGTGTTATGCTTGTAAGGAAAAAAAAAAAAGGCCTTGCTTGTGCTTCTTCTTTACCTGTCCAAGAGTTTATTTTCCTTATGTTCATGAGTAAGAATTTGGTTCCTTGACTTTTTCCTGTGCTTATTTTGTTTGTGCTCCTTTATCTACCAGTATCATGTTTCTGTTATGCAGAAATATCTTTTATTACCCATATTGGAAAATTGTCTTCAGATTTCTTAGTTGTTCTAAAACATCAATGTGGAAACTTGAATAAAATATCTTGTCAGTTATCTTTCCCTTTTGAACTTTCAGGATTTGGCCAAATAATTACCCTCAAGCAAGAGCCAAAGGCTTCTTGCATTGGGAAGTTTGCTGTGTATCATAGATTCATAGTGTACTGTTTCTACTAGCAATGTGTAAAAAAAATTAGTTATAATTGTTTTACTCTGCTTTGTAGGTGAACTGAGAGATTTTTACAGAGTAGCACCAATAGCTGTAATAGGAGGTTCATTCTTACTGGGATCAACAGGTCATAATATATCAGAAGCTGCTGCAGCTGGCTGTGCTGTTTTAACTGGTCATTCCTCTATTACTTCCAATTTACATGCTTTGTCGATCCTACTAAAAACAATTCTACATTTCCTGATATCTGGTTGTTCTTTTGTCAGGTCATCATGTTGGCCACTTCTCACACATGGTGGCAGAAATGCAACGGGTGAATCCCCTTTCAGTTCTGCAGGCATCTCTCTCTCTCTCTCTCTCTCTCTCTCTCTCTCTCTCTCTTGTATGCTTACAAAAGGCTTTGTTTACTGTTTATTAGATCATTATTTTCTGTCTAATATCTTATTTAGCAACATGCTTCAGTAGAACTCTGGGAGTAAACTTTTAAAACAGGCTTTATGTTATGGGGATAAAGAAAAAACAGAGGACTAGGGGCTCACCTCTCGATACAGAAGCTACAATCTAAAGGCATATCTAACTTTGTAAAAATTGAAAATATTAGTAATTATTTGCTTTTTGGTGTTCGGCGTAGAATTTTATAAGATCTTCAGGGAACTCCACTCTCTCCAGCTCGCCGCTCTCTCTATCTTCAGTCTTAAATATGATTGAGTGAGGTATATCTGGACATTGCTCCTTGGATAGTACAAATCAGTATATATGCAAAGTCCATCTCAAGAATCACAGGCTCTTTTCCTGAAACCACCATTGGGCTGGATCTGAAGAAGAAGAAAACCACCATTGGGCAGGATCTGAAGAAGAAGAAAACCACCAGGTGCTGCTGCTCCAATTCTTCTCCCGTGTCATTGATTTCGACTTACAATCTTGATTTTTGAGGGATCGAACTTTTCTCTCGCGCCGCTAGGGTTTCAACCCTTTACGACGCCGACTCCTTGCCGGATTTACTGTGGGATCCCTTCACCTCCTCATTCTTCAACATCGTCACATCCCACCGTTGGCATTTCAAAATTCTCCAAAGGGCTCCTCTACCACCTCTTCGACTGTGGTTTTCTTCCCCTTTCGCGAGATCTCCTTTTTTTCTGCACCTTCAATCTGAAAGCAATAAAGAAATTAGGTGATTAATGCCCCAACTAAATACTCGCCCAGCATATCTCGATCGTCGACTCTTCACCTCCAAAGAAGTCGAGAATCCAACTCCGGCTCCTCCAATGCGGCCGAGAACGTGCTCTCTCTCGCACAAAATGTCTCCACCGCTACCGCTCCTCAAGCCCGTCCGAAAGTAACATTTTTCACCCACCTAGAATAACATCTTCCCCAACGGATTTTCTCCTCTTCCCGAGAGATCTCGCTTAGCAAGCTTTTCCCCAATCTGCGTGTCCCGATCGCGTCTACTCTTCATGGCCCGACCGCATTTTCGTCATCGTCTCCGTGATGCTTTCTTCGTCGTCTACACTCCATCAAATATCCAGGCAACTTCTTCAAACACCACGCTAACCCCTGCATGCGGTGGTCCCGAACCTACTCCTTCCTCGACAAATCCTCATGAAATCATTGTAGTTGCTCCTTCGCTAGACGTCCATGGTGGTTCTCTCCTTCCTAGGTTAGAAAGGGTAATCTGCTTTCTCTTAAAATATCTGATGACATTTATGAATCCCGACGTAAAATTTGTGAACAATCTCTTATTGGTAAGACTTTATACAAGAAGGGTGATAAGCCATTTTCAACTGCCTAGCTACATGCTAAATTGAAGGATTTATTGGGGTTGTCTTCAACTTTTCAGATTATTTCTCTTGGCAAGGGCTATTTTAATTTGCATTTTAATAATCTGTTTGATCGTGATGTGGTTTGGCGTAAAACAATTTGGTCGTTATCTCCGGGTTTATTCCGACTTAAGTCTTGGACTCCGTCCGGATTTTGACCTAGATAATGTCCAGGGTTCTATTGCACAGGTTTGGGTTCGTATATTTGGTTTAAGCTACGAATATTGGCAACCGGAGATTCTTTTGGGTATTGTTCGAGCCATTGGAACGCCAATCAAGATTGATAATAACACTTTGCATGGCATGATGGGTCATTATGCTAGGGTTCTTGTGGATGTGGATTTACTGCATAGTTTGCACGAAAAAATGATGATTGAACGCACTGGACACTAGGGTTTTGTTTTCTTCAATTATGAAGGTTACCAGAGTTTTGTCGGCAGTGTGAAATAGTTGGACATTCTATTTCTGTTTGCAGAAAGTCATTGGCTTCTAATGTTCCTAGACGTGGTCGATCGTAGCCTTTCCCGGAAGCCTAATCGTCAGGGGAATATGATGAACACGACAAATGATTTGGCAGCTGGGAAACATTTGAACATGCAGGTTTCAGAGGTGGACCCTCTTAAGAGGAGTGATGCTCCAAAATCTCCTTCGAGAGGTAATTCTTCTAACCCTTCTGCTTTTAATACTTTTGTTGCACTTGCTGGGATGACAGGAGATAATAGTGAAATGGATGACGCTCATGTGTTGCCGCTGGACACAGTTGCACATATTGACAATCCTATTTTGGAGATTGAGGCGGGGTCTGACTCAAGGGATATGCAGTCGTTGGTTGATGATTCTGTTGAGATATTGTAAAATATATAATGAGTGCTTTATCTTTAGGGTAGTGCCCTATCTTTGGGGTTTATGTTTTCTTCTTTTTTCCTTAATTCATGGGCTAATTTGGTAGTCTTTAGCCTTATATAATGTATGCATTCCTTCATGTTTTATAAAAGATGAAATACATTCAGTTTCATATGGTATCATAGAGCAAGGTTCACAAACCCTTTTTTTTTTTTCAACATTAGTTTTTCAGTTTTTTTTTCCCCTATCAAATCACTGTTCATACCAGAATCACTATTCACGTCGCGGTACTGTTCACCGAAGATACTGTTCACGTCAGTATATGCACCAGCACACTGTTCACCCCTGACACACTGTTCACTTACGTAACTACTGTTCAATCCCGACATCACTGTTCACGACGAGGTACTGTTCACCAGAATCACTATTCACATCCGGAAAATATTATTTAGCTGGAACACTGTTCACGTCCAGAAAAATACTGTTCAGTTCGAAAAAAAAAATCTCTGACGGAAATCACTATTCATGCCGGAAAACAGTGTTCGCATCTGGTTATTTAAGTCATAATGTCGATTCTTCTTTTTCAAAACAACGGGGCTAGTCTCGCACGCCTTTCAAGGGCCCACAACCATTACAACCGACATATTGAATGCTCAACAGGCAACCTCTTCCGCCACTATAGCTCCTACTGGTAATTCTACAGTTTGTCTCTCTGACTCTACACCTATGGGTTGGGTTTTGGATTCAGTGCTTCGATCACGTGGTCGTAATTCCTCAATTTTCTCATAATTATCACAAACCAAATTTTCCCATTATGTTCTTTATTGCGGATGGGTCTAAAATCGAAGCCACCGAGTTGGGCGGGTTTCACCAACTCCCTCAATTCCATTGAGTTCAGTCTTATTGGTTCCTAATTGTCCTTTTAATTTGATATCCATAAGTAAATTAACTCGTTCCTTAAATTGCACCATAACTTTCACTTCTGATTCTTTTTTGATACAAGACGGGTGCAGTGCAGGCGGACAATTGGCTCGGGATCTGAATCTCGTGGTCTTTACTATCTTCAACCAACAATTTCCACTCTATGTACCGCTCTTCGCATCCCCCGATCTTCTTCACCGTCGTTTGGGTCATCCGAAGTCTCCGCCAATTAAAAACCGTAGTACTGGTCTTTCACATTAGAGTCTTTAAATTGTGAGTCTTGTCGATTAGGCAAACATGTTCGAACCTCTTTTTCTAATCGTATTAATAACAGCTCCATCTCTCTTTGATATTGTCCATTCGATGTTTGGGTCCGAGTCGTGTTCCGTCTATCTTAGGTTATCGGTATTATGTGACTTTCATTGATGATTTTTCCTGTACTTGGGTTTTTCTAATGAAAGATCGTTATGAGTTGTTTGGTATTTTTGAAACTTTTGCCTCGAGAGATTAAGACTAATTTGGTAAAATGATTCGTGTCTTGCGTAGTGATAATGCAAAAGAATATTTCTCTCGACCGTTTCAATTCCTTTACACGTTCCTTCCTTAATTATACATCAATCCGAGTTGCCCCATACACCTCAACAAAATGGGGTAGGCTTGAACGAAAGCATAGACATATTGTTGACCGATTTCTCGCACTTGTTGATATATGCCAATGCACCTTTAAAGTTTTGGGGTGATCTTTGTCTTGATCGCCACTTATTTAATAAATCGAATGCCATCGTCTGTGTTGAATGGTCGGGTTCCTACTCTATTTTTTGCACCCTACAACCCCTTTATATGTTGTTCCCCCTCGTATTTTTGGTTGTACTTGCTTTGTTCATGATCTATCTCTAGCCGTGATAAATTGTCCGCTCGATCTATCAAGTGTATTTTCTTGGTTACTCCCGTTCGGAAAGGGTTACCGCTGCTACTCTCCTCCAACAAACCGTTTCTACATTTCCGCTGATGTTACTTTCTTCGAGGACATATCATACTTTGCCGAAACTACTATCCCTTCTCACGACTTGGATCAGGTTTTGCCTATACCCTACTTGGAGTTTCTTCAACCAGTTCCTGAGCCTTCTGTTGCCCCTGCATTGCCAGATGCATCTTCTCCACAATCTCCACCACCTATAAATCGATTTGGGATTACTTATGAAAGACGGTCCGAGCCACGAGCTTCAGATCCTGTTCCGGAGATCTCTCTCCCTGCACCCGATCCACCTATTTCACCTGATTTGCCTATTGCCATCCGCAAAGGTATACGCTCTACCCGTAACCCTTATCCTATCTATAATTTTCTGTCCTACCATCGTTTGTCTCCCACATATTGTGCTTTTGTTTCTACACTATCTTCTATTTCTATTCCTAAGACACTTTCCAAGACTATCCCATCCCGGATGGAAACAGCCATGATTGATGAGATGTCGGCGCTTGGATTGCAATCATACTTGGCGCTTGTTCCCCTTCCGCCTGGAAAATCTGTTGTTGGTTGCCGTTGGGTGTTTAATGTTAAGATCGCCTGATGGACAAGTCGATCGCTTGAAAGCTCGCTTGGTAGCGAGGATACACACAAGTCTATGGTCGGGATTACGGTGATACTTTTTCTCCGGTTGCAAAGATGTCCTCGATTCGTTTATTCCTCGCTATGGTCGCTTATGAAACATTGGTCCCTCTTTCGTTGGACATGAAGAATGCCTTTTTGCACGGTAACTTGGAAGAGAGATTTATATCGAAGCGACCTCACCTGGTTTGTTGCTCGGGGGAGTATGGTTTGGTATGCAAGTTACAAAAGTCTTTATATGGATTGAAACAATCTCTCCGGGCTTGGTTTGGTCGATTCAAAGAAAGCACTTCAACAATTTGGAATGATACGATGTGAAGGAGATCATTCTGTCTTCTTTTGATGCTCCTCGGCAAATAGATATATCTACCTTGTGGTCATGTTGATGACATTGTAATTACGGGCGATGATTGTGAAGGTATCAGCATTAAAACAACACTTATTTCAAAATTTTCAAACTAAGGACCAGTCCTCTTCGTTATTTTCTTGGGATTGAAGTAGCTCAATCAAAGTCGGTGTTGCTATCTCTCGGAGAAAATATGCTCTTGATATTCTAGAAGAAACAGTGCTTACAGTTTGTAAACCGGTTGCTACTCCAACGGACCCTAATGTAAAGCTCCTTCCTAATCGGGGGAGCTCTATCCCGATCCAGAAAGATCTGGAAGGCTAGTTGGAAAGCTAAATTATCTCACCGTGACCGGACTGGACATATCTTTCCCGGTAAGTATAGTAAGTCGATTCACTCAACTCTCCTCGTGATAGTCATTGGAATGCGATTATTCAATTATCAAGTACATTAAATGGTCACCAGGAAGGGACGTGTTTTCACCGATAGAGGCCACACTAATATCATTGGGTATTCGGATCTTTGATTGGGCGGGAGATGAGAATGATCGAAGATCTACTTACAGTTCTTGTATATTCATAGGAGGAAACATGATTTCATGGAAAAGTAAGAAAGCAGATTTGTTGTTGCTCGATCAAGTACTGAGAGGCCGAGTATCGGTATGGCTCATGCAACATGTGAGCTTTTGTGGCTCAAACATTTATTGCAAAGAATTACATTTACGTGATGTTGGTCTATGGAGCTCGTGTGTGATAATCGATCGACTTTGCACCTCTCCTCCAATCCGAGTTTTCACGAGAGGGCGAAACATATAGAAGTCGATTGTCATTTCCTTAGAGAAAAGATTCTCTCTGAATCATCAAGACCTCATTTGTTAACTCTAGAGATCAACTTGCGATATTTTTACTAAATCTCTACGTGGTCCTCGAATAACTTATATATGTGACAAGATGGATGCATATGATGTATATGCTCCACCTTGAGGGGAGTGTTGAGATATTGTAAAATATATAATGAGTGCTTTATCTTTAGGGTAGTGCCTTCTCTTTGGGGTTTATGTTTTCTTTTTTTTCCTTAATTCATGGGCTAATTTGGTAGTCTTTGCTTTATATAATGTATGCGTTCCTTCATGTTTTATAAAAGATGAAATACATTCGATTTCATAATTCCCATGCCCCCATGTTGATACTTTAATGGCTAATAGGAATGACAGGTCATACGGTATTGAAGCAAATGAGTCTGAATCAGACGTTGGGAACACAATTGGGAATATTGATCTTACGGTGTTACATGGATGTCAATCTTTGATCCTATTTTCCTCGTTGCACAATTTAGATAATTCTTCTGTGGATATCTTAGCAGATAAAAAACTCCAGGAAATCCGACAAAAGCTCTCTGTTGTTCGAAAGGGGGGTCCTTCTAGGCCAGCCATTAGGGTTCCTGTTGGGGAGTCAGAAATCGGAATTCTATGAATATGGTAGCTTCTAGATCATGGGCTGATGACATTGAGGAGGAATCCCGGGATAATCAACTGGCTCTGCATGGGAGCCGACTGATAACCAATGAATATTCTTCACTGGAACGTTCGAGGGATTTCGAATGACCTCTCGAAGGTTATGCTCCGTTAGCATTGCTCTCTTATCAAGCCAGATTGGCTTTGTCTGGTGGAAACTAAAACGGATATCTCGTCTATTCATTCTTCTTTCTGGTCGACCATGGGTTTCTCTATTTTGGTGGTTAATCAACGACCGGCATGCATCCTAATATATGAATTCTTGTTTCTGCTCGTTTTATTTCGGCCTCAGTGTTACATATGTCGGATCAATTTGTTTTGGTTGATGCGAGTTTATCGGTAGGTAATTTTCGCATCGGTTTTGTGCATGGGCATGCTTCTTATGTGCGGCGTCGTGATCTTTGGCGGGATTTGTTGGCAACCAGATAATTAGAGCTCCGATGAGACGCCGCACATAAGAAGCATGTCCATGCACAAAATCGCATTTTAAATTACCTCGATGGATAAACTCGCTTCAACCAAAACAAATTGATCCGACATATGTAACACTGAGGGCGAAATAAAACGAGCAGAAACAAGAATCCATATATTAGAATGCATGCCACAACATTGATCAACCGCCAAAATAGAGAATCCCATGGTCGACCAGAAAAAATAATGAATAGACGAGATATCCGTTTTAGGTTCCACTGCACAAAGCCAACTGGCTTGATAAGAAGAGCAATGTCTTTGACGACATAACCTTCGAGAGATCATTCAAATCCTCGAACATTCGATGAAGAATATTCATTGATTATCAGTCGGTTCCCCATGCAGAGCCAGTTGATTATCCCGAGATTCCTCGTCAATGTCATCAGCCCATGATCTAGAAGTTACCATATTCATAGAGAGCTTTTGTCAAATTTTCTGGAGTTTTTTATCCACAGAAGAATTATCCGAATTGTGAAACGAGGAAAATGGGATGAAAGATTGACATCCTTGTAACACCGTAAGATCAATATTCCTAATTGTGTTCCCAATGTCTGATTCAGACTCATTTGCTTCATTACCGTATGACCTATAATTCCTATTAGCGAAGTATCAACATGGGGGGCATGGGAATCATCAACCAACGACTGCATATCCCTTGAGTCAGACCCGCCTTAATCTCCAAAATAGGATTGTCATACAACCGTTTCCAGCGGCAACACATGCACGTCGTCCAACTATTTCACACTACCGACAAAACTCTGGTTCATAATTGAAGAAAACAAAACCCGAGTGTCCAGTGCGCTCAATCATCATTTTTTCGAGCAAACTATGCGATAAATCCACAAGAACACTAGCATAGTGACCCATCATGCCATGCAAAGTGTTATTATCAATCTTGATTGGCGTTCCAATGGCCCGAGCAATACCCAAAAGAATATCTGGGTGCCAATATACGTAGCTTAAACCAAATATACGATCCCAAATCTGTGCAATAGAACCCTTGACATTATCTGGGTCAAAATCCAGAGTCCAGGACTGAAGTTGGAATAAACCCGGAGATAACGACCAATTTTTTTTACGCCAAACCACATCACGATCAGACAAATTATTAAAATATCACTTGCCAAGAGAAATAATCTGAAAAGTTGAAGACAAACCCCATAAATCCTTCAATTTAGCATGTACCTGGGCAGTTGAAAGTGGCTTATCACCCTTATTATATAAAGTCTTACCAATAAGAGATTGTTCACAAATTTTACGTCGGGATTCATAAATCTCATCAGATATTTTCAGAGAAAGCATATTACCCTTTCTAACCGGAAGGAGAGAACCACCATGGACATCTAGCGAAGGAGCAACTACAACAAATTTCATGAGAATTTGTCGAAAGGGAGTAGGTTTGGACTGGACAACTGCAACAAGGGTTAGCATGGTGTTTGAAGAAGTTGTTTGGATATTTGATGGAGGTGCAAACCGCCGGAGACGATGACGGAAACGCAGTCGGGCCATGTTGAATAGACGCGATCGGGACACGCAGATTGGGAGAAAGCTTGCTAGGCGAGATCTCAGGGAAGAGGAGAAAATCCATTAGGGAAGATGTTATTCCGGCCGGTGGCCGGAGAATGTTACTTTCGGATGGGCTTCGAGAAGGCAACGCGACTCAACCATCTCAACATTCCCAGCCTGTTCAAACAACCCATCAGGCACAGAGCTATCGATATTAAAAGGCAAATTCCCCACGAAAAATTTTAGGTCAGGCGAGAAACTCCGTGTCTCAGAGAAATCAAGGCCTTCGTCTTCGCCCACCTCGCTATCAACCTCAGATGAAATCGCGACGTTTCTGACGAATCTGGAAGTAGGGTGCGGATAGCTGCCGACGGAAGAAACCGAAAGGACGAGCGGATAGAAAATCATTTTTCTGGCACTGAAGTAGCAGATTCGATTTGTGCAATTTCAGCCCCGCTAAGAGAATGTAATTGAGAGCGGTGTCGTAGGATATTCCGGTGAGTAGTTCTCCGATTGATTTGGAAGAAGGGAAGCAGTAAAGTCTTCTCTCTCTCTCCGGTTTTTACAATAAACTAAATAAATTACCAGTGGATATCATAGAGGAAGCTTAAAAGGCTTATATGTCATCATCATCTCTTTTAGTGGGTCCACATGTCGGGTGTCCCACAAGTGAAATTTTTCATGAAGCCCCTTTTTCAGGAACAGATACAGGCTCACTCATTGCTTGATGAATAAAAATAAAGTCTTTAAGTCTATGTCTAATGGGAACTTATGGATTATGGTAGACATGAATATGTCTGGAATTATGCATTTCAGAGTGGATGTGAATTAACAGTAATATGTTAGTGTTTACGGTGGAAGCAAGAATGAGAGTCTACAAAAATGTTATCTCTCTTCCTAATAACCCAGATTAAAATCGTTTTTTGCCGTTCTTTCTTTTGGAGTTGGCTCTATAAAATAATATATTGTTGTTTCAGGTTTCTGGTGAAAAGCTTGTAGAAGCTGTTAATGAGCTCTTTAGTAATGTTGAAATTCTGGAAGCACGGCGTGCGGCTGCCAGGCAAGCATATTGTGCTTTGTCTAGTGGAATTATTGAAAATGTATGGGAAATGTTGCACTTCCATGTATTTTTGAAATCGGTGATCAGGGATGACTGTCATGGTGTGAGAAGCTAAAAACGAAAGGAAGTTTTCGACGACTTCAATTTTTATTGCATATTTAAGGTAAAAAAATTGCACTCTGCTATTATCTTTGTGTTCCTTCCACCACTTTCCTTTGATCAGACATGCAGGAGCAATACATGAAAGTAAGGAAATAAACTATCCCCTGTTGACATTCATGTGAATTTGCGCTTTTGCATGGTTCCACCATCAATGTTCTTGTATAATTACTGGTCATGTAATTTTTGTCGAAGATAATTTTGGTCTTCATCTTCATTCGGAAACTATTGATCAGTTACTTTTCAGTAGCAAGTAATTACTTGTGTTCTCCATAGTGAGTGGGAGAAACTTTCATGCATTGCTTCCGAGTTCCGAGTCATTTTGTGTTACTTTGTATTACATTTCCTATTTAAGACATTTGGTGCTTTATCCTGATTCTTTGGGGTTATTTTTTTCCCCCTTCTGTATGTGACTTGTAATGTGGAATGCTTTTTCTTATGGCCCTTTAAGAATGCAACAAAATCTTGATTGTAACTATTATGTAATGTGGAATGCTTTGTCTTATGGCCCTATGCATATTAAGAATGAAACAGAATTTTGTGATAGTTATCATCTTCCTAAATTCTGCATTTTCTTGTGCTCTTTCATTTCCCTTCTCTATTGAACCCTCTTAGACAAGGCAAATCATTCAGCTAGCAAGGTTTACAAAGTTTTTATCAATTGTTATCTTGGAGTAGCGTCTTCTAGTCGTGCATAGTATAATGATGATGGAGTTATCTATTGCATGAAACCTAGATGACTTTCATTGGGATTTAACCATCCACTGGGTGATCTCTATGCCATCAATGTCTTAGCTGTTTTAAATGGGATAACTTAGTTGATAAAAATGCTGGCTTCTTGGCCCTAGCCTGCATCCTTTCTTAGCTGCGAACTGGTCAACTCTGTTCACATGGTTTGCCAGAGGATAACTAAATATTCTGCAGTTCAGTTTCCGTGAACAAAATTGATACACATAGAATAGATCATGTATGTGCTTCTTGGTTTAGCAGAGCTTTACTTGAAAATCTTACCATAAGCATTTTTTGATCTCTTTTCTTTTTTTTTTTTTTTTTGTTTCAGATGAATCTCTGTCCAAAAGAAAATTGGTTGTGGACAGGGTGTTTCTAATTGCGGAAAATGTGCCTAGCTTAAATGCAACCACTTGTTAATTGTTGAGGTCAATATGCTATATTGAAGTGCATGTCTGCTGTGTTTTACGCAAGGTGCTCTCGTGTATTTACGTGATATTGAGGTACTTCAACTAGTGTTTAACCCAGGTGGAGGTTTTGTTAGTTGTGTGGTCTTGACGGATTACTAGTTGATCATGTATTATTGTATTATTTTCGATTGCAGGATGAAGACGATGATTGTAAGAACGAATAACACATACGGTGCACCAGGAAAAAAAAAGTAGCAAAAGGAAAAGTTAAGGGGTATTGTGATATTTTGGTAACAGCTGAAGTAATTCAAGAAAGAGGAGGGTACACAGCTATATGTTTATCTCTCTCTGAGTTGTGGCACTTCATTTGATTGTATATCTTTGTTCAATATCAAGTATGTTCTCGATTTTCAATCAAGTTTGAGAATGTAATATGGACATGAATGCGGTTGCATGGTGGCATGGTCAACTCACCTAAGTTACCCTTGCAAAGACAGGTTTGTAAAGCCTTTATTCTTCGGTTAGCCTTTAGTGTTTAAATTGATCCAGATGAGTAGAATTTTGAGACAGGTCCGAACTTAGCAGGATAACTTGTCCATCGATACCTACCATTTATTCATTTTTTTCTCCGTTTGCTTTGTATATCAAAGGTGGTCATGTTCCATGATGTACATGTTGATTTTACAATATCAATCATGTAATGGGACATGACTAGAGCAACTATCTCAACTCATAGCCGTCTCATCGTATTTTCCATGCAAGTGGAAAGACCTATGATGATGATGATTTTTGGAATTTCATCTCATTTCTCCTTCGTATGAAGGTTGCGTCGAGAAGGGCATCCGGCGTAAAACTTTGCCACTTTGCTTTTTGTGTGAATTTGTAGTGTTAACTAATTTTAGACAATTAATTGATACTATAAATTTCATACCACCGCCCCACATAGTGGGATAAGGTGCGATTGATGATAGGGATGGCAATTTCCTCCGAACCCGACGGAGGATCGATATCCGACCCTAACGGAGGAGGGTATGAAGGGTAGTTTTGTACCCGATTAAATAAATTGGTACGTGGGTATGGGTATTTTCGGGTATGGGTATGGAGGTGGGTCTAGGTACATCCTACCCATACCCTACCCGATACCCAATTAAATAATAATATTATATATATAATATATCTACATATATATTTATTTATAATATTTTACATATATTTTCTTATTTATACAACTCTATTTATTTATATTTAAAGAAAATAATTTTTCCCCAAGTCTCAACCAAAATCTACTAACCCACTAACACTTTTGTTTAATCCTTTTTAATATTTTTGCTATATTTTTATAATATATAGTTCGCTAATTCTTATATGTATTCTTTTTTTCCTTATTGTTTCCTTAAGAATTTAGTAAATATCTATATTTTTATTTAAATAACTCAAATTTCTCTTTAAAAAGAAATAACTTAAATTTGAAAAAAATACAATTGTAAGTGGTAAGAGGGTATGGGTAGGGTATAAATACCCAATCGTCCGATGGGTATGGGGATGCGTATGAAAACCGAATACCCGATGGGTATGGGTATGTGTATGAATATAATAAATGGGTATGGGGATGGAGGATATAGAATCCTACCTTAATCTTACCCATTGTCATCCCTAGTTGATGATGATGATAATGCTTTGTATATCAAAGGCAATTCGGTCCATCCAAGAGTGTCATTGAAAAGAAGTGATGATGGCCAAATTGTTTCTCTCCTTCTGCTGGAGTAACCGTTTTTGTATGGAGTTATATGAATTATACTTGCATTTTTAGTATCGTTAATTATTCAACTTGCTAATTTTGGGTTTGATGCTTTCGTAAAGTCATAATTTTGGGTTTGATGCTTTCGTAAAGTCATGCAACTCTCCAAATAGATTACAGAAGATATACCTTAGCTTTTGAGTCAAATTACAAAAAATACCACCTAAGTTCGTCAATTGAACGCTATTATTTGTCACTTTGCTACAATCACAAAAAGCTGTGGGACATTGTTCTTTTGCCGACAAATGTTACTATGCCTACTCTGGCATTGTTGACTAAGCTTTACTGTTTAAGCATGTTTAATTGCCTATGTTTTTGTCGACAAGTAATTTACTGAAACAAAGCTATCATTTTGGTGGGATGGTAAGATTAACTTATTACGAATACTGTATTTGTTGGAATTGCTGTATGAGAAATGTTGCAGGATAGGAATATATGTTTGCAAGATTAGATGTTGAGAAATGAAGTTGATGGCACGAAAAAGAAATATTTAGCACCAAGGCCTTGTTGGTTGTGCAGTCATGGGAAGACTATGGTTATTGACTTATTGTACGGTTGTTTGTGATTGCATGTAAATTGTACCGAAAGCAACACATTTTGATACTTTTTATTTTTTTAATTTAATTGCGTTTTCAACTCTATTATGGGATTCTCAAATTCATAGCCAACCGCAACTTTGTTCATCTGTTTAGTATATAACAGGAGATGAAATACTATTTTGAAATAGAAGATCTCATCATATTCCCCTACTCTTCAATGAAATGACATAACAATTATTCAGGAAGAAGTGTCATGACTCGTGAGATTTAGTTTAGATAAATCTTATATTAGATTTGAGGTCCAACGCCTTATGAATATACAGATTTGTTCATTGATGATTTTTACATTCTTTTAATTTATAAATGTAGTAACATAGTTGATCTGTTGTTTGATTTTTTCTCTAGTTTTAGATGGTCAAGAAAGGGTTGATTTAGCTCAACTTTTGTGCAACATATGTTCATCATCACCAGCGGCGCCCCAATTTTGAAAAGCTAGTAATTCTTTCCTCAAATATGTTAACTCAATGGGCCAATTAAATTGAATATTTGGATGGTTGCTAGAAGAAGAAAAAAAAATAATTGGATGGAAAAATTAAGAACAATGTAAGAAATAAACCATGGCATTTTATCTGGGAATTCCTCCCAGTTCTTGAAGGATGTGCCCCCCTTTTATATGAAGTTCACCAATCAGCCTGAGTAAAAAGCACAAAAAAAGCTCTGTTACCCTATCATCTTTGCATTCCATCTTCCTTTTTCTTTTCCTTTTCCTTTTGTCAAAAAAAAAAAGAATATTTAAAATGTGATTCCATTACATAGGGAGGGAGTGGAAAACAGCAATCATTCACACAACCAACCCCCCTCTTCATGCTCATCTTCACACTTGCCCCCTTTAATCATTTCACTCTTTTATTAATTCTCAAAAACAGTGTCATATTCAATCAACACAAAGGAAAAGAGATGGACATAATCAAGCACAAATCCCTTTTCACCTCCACTCTCTTTTACAATCATTCTTGATTCCTTTTCTCAAAAAAAAAAATATTGATTCCTATTACCAAATAGTAATAACTAATGTGTATGTAGAAATTAAGGTAGAGGAGCCTGCTTCCAGAAACATAAAAAAATAAAATTCAATAGTAGTATTTGATAATATGCAAATCAATGCTAAATAATTTAAAATTATAACATTTCATAGATATATATATAGTGTGTATAATACTGACTACTAGGACAAATTCAAAAAAAATAATTTTAGACTTTCTTTTTATGTTTTGTCTTTTAATAAAAACTCAACCCTTCACTATCCCATGCACTTCCCGCTCCATGCTAACAAATGGACTTTCAATTCTTCTCTTTTCTTCTAATTTCTACTTCTTTCTTCATCCTCTCTCCGTCCACCACCGCCGTCGCCGCCGTAAATGACACCGCCGTCCTCTCCCTATTCCGCTCCCAAACCGACCTCCACGGCACACTCCTCTCCAACTGGACCACCACCACCAACACCTCCACGGCCTGCTCCGCCCATTGGTTTGGCATAAACTGCACCAACAACCGCGTCACCGCCGTCTCCCTCCCCTTCCACAATCTCCGCGGCCCCATCGACGCCCTCTCTTCACTAGACCAGCTCCGCCTCCTCGACCTCCGCGGCAACCGCCTCAACGGCACCCTCACACCCATCACACAATGCGTGAACTTAAAACTCATTTACCTCTCGGGAAACGACTTTTCCGGCGAAATCCCGCCGGAATTCTCCACCCTCCACCGCCTCCTCCGCCTCGACCTTTCCAATAACAACCTCCGCGGCCCAATCCCTACGCAGCTCTCCAATCTGTCCCGATTGCTCACTATTCACCTCCAAAACAACGAGCTCTCTGGCACAATCCCTAAATTCCTCTCTTCTTTTCCACATCTCAAAGAACTCAACCTATCAAACAACGAGCTATACGGTGAACTCCCCAAAACCCTAATTTCGCGGTACGGATCGAATAGCTTTTCCGGAAACGAAGGACTATGTGGAAATCCCCCTTTCCCCAAATGTTCATTTACAGGGGAACAACCCCCCTCCGAAACGGTGCCGTCTAGCCCCTCTTCACTTCCTTCATCCTCAACCGCCACAATCGAAGATCCATCGCACAAACATCACAAAAAGCTGGGAAACGGAGCGATTGTAGCTATAGTGGTGGCTAATTCGGTTCTCCTCCTGGTAATCGCATCGTTCACGTTGGCTTACTACTGTGGGAAACACTCGAAAGACACGAATTCAATGGCGGCGAGCGAGATCGGAAAGAGGAGCAGTTACTCGAGCGAGAAGAGAGTTTACGCGAACAATGGAGGTGGGGATAGTGATGGCACCAACGCTACTGATAAGAGTAAACTTGTGTTTTTTGACAGGAAAAAACAGTTCGAACTGGAGGATTTGCTCCGGGCATCGGCGGAGATGCTCGGAAAAGGGAGTTTGGGGACGGTTTACAAGGCTGTTCTTGATGATGGATGTACTGTGGCTGTAAAAAGGCTCAAAGATGCAAATCCTTGTGCGAGAAAAGAGTTTGAGCAGTATATGGATGTGATTGGGAAGCTTAGACATGCTAATGTTGTGAGATTCAGAGCTTATTATTATGCAAAGGAAGAGAAGTTGCTTGTTTATGATTATATGCCTAATGGAAGCCTGCATTCCCTTCTTCATGGTATGAAACTTTTAATTTTCAATCTGTGAACCAAAATCTGTTTTTAAGTAGTTAATTTAATGTTTGGGCTAAATAAATAAAATATTTTTTTAGGTTTAGTCCAATTACGAAAAATCTCAGCTATATTTCAGAATCACAAATATTCGGTTGTTTTTCTTTTATAAATTGTACCTTTGATATTTGTTAAGAAAAGGGAGAATATCCCGAGGTTCGGGCTAATTAAAAAAAATCCAGAAGTTTTTGAAAATTTTAATAAATCCCTTGAGGTTTGATTCGGTTTTACATTTTTCTCTTTCATAAGGAAACAAATTTTAAAAACCCATTGACATTATAAAAATATTACATTTATCCTTTAAATTTAAGACATAATTAAACTTGAGGGAACATTTTGTGATTTTGAAAAATCTCTCGATCTTTTTTGTAATTAGCTTAAACCCTCGTGAATTTTTTTTTTTTTTTTTTTTTTTTTTTTTTGGGGGGTTAATTGTCCCTTAGAAAAAGCAAATTGATCATGGGGTGTTTGTAATACCGGTTTAAATCATTAAATGTAGCTTTGGTCCTGTAAGTATAAGTGGTATATTTAGTCCTCTAATTATTGTGTGTAGCAATTTTGGTCTTAATTGGGTTCAATTATTTATAAAATAATTTTATTGACTTAAAATGATTGGAGCTTTTGGAATTTGGATTTGGGCATGATTTAAAGTTGATTTTAGAGCCTATTAGACTTTTAACATCGGTTTTCTTTAAGAAAATGATATAAAAAGTGTGTGCACGATCGTGCCTTATTTTTAGTTGTGGCACGATCGTGCCATGTATTAATATAGGATACGATCGTGTCACACTTTTAACATCGATTTTCAAAAATTGGCATATTTAGTCATATAAGTATGTTATGTAGCAATTTTGGTCATGTAAATTTTTATTTTTGTGCAAGTTTGGTCCTATACGTTCTAAAGTTTGTGTAATTTTGGTCCTGAAATGGTGAAATACGAATTACCCATTTGGGATCAAAATTGCACAAAAATAAAACTTATAAGACCAAAATATCATAAAAATTAAATTTACGGACCTATATTGCTATGTAGGACACTTACATGACCAAATATGCCAACTCTTCAATTTAAAAGACCAAAATTGCTACATAAAATACTTACAGGACCAAATATGCCATTGTCGTATATTTACAGGACCAAAACTGCAATTAAGCCTTGTAATACCCTAAGGCTGTTTTTCTAATTTAGAAAGTTAATTGTTTTCTTATTTGTAGTTAACCTTCATGTTTTAACATTTTGGTTACGTTGATTGCAATAGAAAACAGAGGACCAGGGAGAATTCCATTGGATTGGACAACTCGACTCGGTTTGATACTCGGAGCTGCACGAGGGCTCGAAAGAATTCACCAAGAGTATGCATCTTCAAGAATTCCTCACGGCAATGTGAAATCATCGAACGTGCTCCTCGACAAAAACGGGACCGCCTGCATTTCCGATTTCGGGCTGTCGTTGCTTTTGAACCCTGCCCATGCCGTAGCTAGGTTAGGAGGGTACAAAGCCCCAGAGCAAGCTGAAATCAAGAGACTCTCCCAAAAAGCAGATGTTTATAGCTTTGGAGTCTTACTGCTTGAGGTGCTCACCGGCCGGGCGCCATCAGAGCACCATCATTCGCCAAGTAGGCGTCGAACGGGTGATGAGGTGACGGTTGATGATTTGCCGAAATGGGTTCAGTCAGTGGTGAGAGATGAGTGGACAGCAGAAGTGTTTGATCAAGAATTGTTGAGGTATAAGAATATTGAGGAGGAGCTTGTTTCGACGCTTCATGTTGCTATGGCTTGTGTGGTGCCATTGCCTGAAAAGAGGCCTACAATGGCTCAAGTGGTGAAAATGATTGAGGAAATAAGAGTGGAGCAGTCTCCGTTAGGGGAAGATTACGACGAATCGCGCAATTCGTTGTCTCCTTCGCTTGCTACTACTGAGGATGCATTCTGAGTTTTGTTGTGTTGCTTCAAGGAGATGTATTATTATTATTATTATTTGAGATGTAATTGTTTAGTTTGTGGGATCAAGTAGTTGTGTAATGTATTGTTGCACATTGGAGGGGATGGTTTAGAGTTCTCTTGAATTCTTGTTGAGGAATCAGTTCACATTTTGTAGTAAAATGTGATGTTGTAATGCTGTGTTTTGATCTTGATTGGTTATGTGAAAGAAGTTGTTTAATGTTGTCAAAGTGATTGAAATTGCAATGGTGACGACTGGTGAAAAACTTTGGAATTTGACAAGAATTAAAGAAAAAAGATCAGGGGCTTGATTCAAAATTTGTAAAGCAAGAGGTTTTTACCGATTTTAATTCTTTATCTTCTGTTTAAAACTCACCTAAACCATTAACCTTGTTCAAATATTTTTTCTACACGAATGCAAGGATCATCTAAGCTTGAGCTAGTTAAGTCAATGATAATGCGGGATGAGATAATTATTTATTTAAACATGGGATAATTAAAAAAAATACCTTGAGGTTTACGTTAATTACAAAATAAATCTAGATATAATTGAAAATTACAAAAAAAGAAAAAAAAGGCCTTTAAGTTGGATTATGGTGTTCAATGTAAGGGGGTAATTGCAAAGTTTGAAATATTTTTGCTTATGAAAAGAGTAAAGTGTAATACAGATCAAACCTATGAGGTTTTTTTGTAATTTTAAAAAATCTGTGGATTTTTTTGTAATTAACCCAAACATCAGGGATAGTTTTTGTTATTGTCCCTTTAAACATTATAATAGTCATTTCATAAACACTTTTGCTTTCAATTAATTTAAATTCTGAGGCTCTTGCACTCCTGATTTCTGTCTTCTCTAGCACCAATCTCGCTCCCATTTAACTCTTGGTTTGGATTAATCATGACTCGGGCCGATAAAGAACAGCGGGTTGAACTTTTTATACTGAATTTAATTATTACGATCCAACATTTTTTGACAGGGTTATTCATATAGAACTTATATATTGGTTAAAATATCAATTCATGTTATTCACTGAACCAAGTTTCACAATTATATGAATTTAAGTGAATTTGATTTGAATGAGTAAATGTAGACCACGAGTTTGTAGCTCAAGTGATATCACTCACTCTTTGTAAGGGTGTTGACCGGAGTCCGAACCCCGTATCTTTCACTTTCTTTGAAATTTATCCCCTTCCCTTCAACTAATACTCCCAACTTATTTAAAAAAAATGAGTAAATGAAGGACAAGTGGTAGGTAACACTTCCAATTTATCGAAGAAGTCCACATCTAACAACCTTCACCAATTTTTTCATGATTAATGTTCATTATCTTCATAATCACCCAACACGTTCTGATAAAAGCAGCACATCTCAAGGAGGGTTGTGAATAAACTTCTACATCTTTTTTTCGACCACACCTTTCTTGAGAAAATAACTCTCTTAAAATAAAAGCTGTTTCAGCCCATCAAAATTAGGGGAAAAAAAAAAAGAACTGCAAATTGGAACTCTGTTACACGAATGTTATGAGAACAATCAGAAACAAGAACCATAGTGAGGAAACAAATCCAAACCAATGTCAGTAGTATAACCATTTGGAACCAGCACTATTAGGATTTCCATCCTTCAACAATTACAATGTTGTATCATGTCAATATGCTATTAAGATCCAAGCAATATATACAAATATACAGCATGGTCTAACTAGAAGCACCTAAGAATCATCCAGGCCGCTTTCATACATGTGTTTATATTAAGATTAACAGTAACAACGTATGTCGGTATGTGTATGGCATGACATAAGGAAATTTTCCCAACTTTTTGTATGGTACAAACAGCTTATCTTTAAATGGGATTGTCGGTCCCTTCTTTTGTTATATGGAGGATAACAAAATTAAACTTTCTTAAAAATAAATAGATTCAATTGCCATACGCAGCTCGAAGCCACATGCAACAGATGTTACAGACAAACTTAACCGACTGGTCCTGTTTGATCAATCAGTATACCGACCTGTTCTCCACATAAGGCCCTTGATATATTTCCAGGCTCATGGAGATTGAAAATGACAACTGCCACAAATAATGAATTTTAATAAAGATGAACTAGAAATTACTCATAAAAAAGAGATTATACGAAGAAAAAAATCCTAAGGTTTGGGGTAATTACATAAAAAAAAACCACAGAAATTTCAAAATTACAGAAATCATATTCAGGTTTGATTCCGTCTTATATTTTGCCTCAACCGTTTGCTGACCAGACGGAATTTGCCGACATTATCAAATATTTTACAAATACATCATCAACTTTTCTAAATATTGCAAATAGCCCCAACTTTTCGTCTAGCTATTTGTAGTATTTAGAAAGGTTGAGAAATGTAAATGTAAAATGTAGGACAAAAACTTTGGACTATTTGTAATATTTGGAAAAGTTGAGGATGTAATTGTAAAATGTTTGATGTCATCACCGGATTCTAAAAATGTAAGACGGAATCAAACTTCAAGGGGTTTTTCTATAGTTTGAAACTTCTCTAGTTTTTCTTTTTTTTTTTTTAAATTACCACAAATTCCAGAAAAAATTAAAATTACAGACCTGGAATCCCATTTTCCTCGCAGAATGTCATAGCCATCATGTCCATAGGAGATGCACCTCTGGATGCCAACTCCTGAACGAAATGTGCTCCGCTGCAATGTTATTATTCCTAGAGTCACAAACATAGGCACCATCCACATTTGTGCCTTTCAGGACGGCATCAGCATGAACTGCACAAGATCAAGGTCCATTATTATAATTTCTAGTAGAACAGAAAGTAACCATCAAATATTTTTTGGTTATAGATCAAGGTTATACTCTCAGATGCTCTAAGAGCTGCTGCTGTATCTGTGGAAAAGAGTGGATTCCCGTGCCAGCTCCAATGCCACCAAAAATGACAACTCTTCCCTTTTCAAGATGCCGAATGGCTCGCTGCCTGCTATAAGGCTCAGCAACCTCTGGCATGGAAAATGCACTCTGCACACGTGTCTGTACACCCAATTTCTCCAAAGCAGACTGCAGCAGTATGGAATTCATCACAGTTGCCATCATTCTGGTTACAAGTAGAATGTCATTTCTCGATCAGCGCAAATGACAAAACATGGAGGAGGATCGAACATGTAATAGTAAAAAATAAAAAGGAGGTCTACTCTGCAATCATGAATAATTTGATTGTTTATCATATATAAAAAGAGGATCATAAAACTCAGGCCCAGAAATATCAACAAAATCCTTATCTTCAATAGTTAAAAAGGGCTGAATCCAGGATGGACGAACTTTATTTGATGCCTCTTTCGTCCTCAAAGTAATTGTACAGGGTTTAACAATTTAGAATGTAATTCCAAAAGTTGTGATACCCTGCTTTCTTCAATATGTCAACTATATAATCTACTGAATTCAATAGGCATAACATACTCAACTTTCTTCACGAACATAATCCAATCTCATCAATTCAAAAAAGAAAAAAAAAACTTTATTAGCCCACTCCATTGAAGCGCAATATTGAACAAATAGCAATGACATAATCTGCGTCAATTTGTTTTCCTGCATCAGATAGATACATCATACAAGTCTCGACATTTCATTATTCATTAAGTTAAAAAAAAAAAAATGAACCATGAAAAACCACAACAAACCTCCAATTTGGTATACAATTGTTGTATATTAGGTGGAACCGAGTTATGCTAACTTATCCAAGTGCTATGGAGTTAAACCAGATAAGAAGTTTGCAAATATCCATGTACATCACATTAACAGTCAGGGAAGAAAGACCAAATAACTAGGTTGATTAATGTGACTTTATTGCATCGTATTAGTTGGTTTGTTAGTTCCGAAAAGGTTTATTCAGAAAATTACAAATCTCTGCATCTCCAGAGCATAGCATCCAGCAGGGGGCAGTTTGTTGGTTTTTGGTGTCAAAATAGAAGAAGGGGCTTTTGTCCCACATAGGTTGGGAAACAAAAGTGATGGGAGCCGAGCCTTAAGGCTATTTAAGGAACCCATGTGTTTTGATTTCAAGTGCACCAATCAAATACACTATAATCCTTGTTGGGAAAACCGATCCCCATTCATTCCTAGGGACAAGCAAAAATAAATGAGAAATAAAATAACAACAAACCACATCACAAGATTTACATGGAAACTCCAAAACCGGAGAAAAACCACGACCCGCAGAGCAATTCTACGTATGAAAAATTTATACAATCACACAAAAATTCTCTCTACGACTCCAATACTATTGCAAATCTTTGACTAACCCACACCCTTCCCCCAAATCTACAAGAGAATACAAGAAAGGAATTAGAAGAATCAAAATACAAAGATTATAGTGTATTTGATTGGTGCACTTGAAATCAAAACACATGGGTTCCTTAAATAGTCTTAAGGCTCCCATCACTTTTGTTTCCCAACCTATGTGGGACAAAAACCCCTTCTTCTATTTTGACACAAAAACCAACAAACTCCATCTTGGCAAAATAAAAGAAGTTCCATTGTCTTTACCAACAATCATGATTCTCAAACCGAAAAACCAAAATTCTCAAACCGAGAACAACCTAATCCACCATATAAGTAGACCACTTAGAAATTGGAATAAACCATTCTAAGAATTCCATTCGGCACATGTCGAAAAACCTGCTTTGAAATTTATGGTGCAACTTCAGCTCTTGGCTCTCCTAGAAGTCTTTCGGCCATCGACGTAACATCCACCACACACCTGCATCCATGCCAAGTCATGTTTGTGTGTAAACTTGAGGACCCTGCTAACACTATCACATCATTTTTCATGGCAACTAAACACATGCCACAAGGATGCACATTTTCTCCTCGGAGAAAATCTTCATCTATCACAATGTTAGCTTTGATTCGAGCTATTTGCGCATCGATCTTGACAATTACGCCTTCTATGCCCAAGTTCTACGCATTTCCTACAAACAACATTCTTAGAGTCTTTCTTCCTCCCTTTACTTATCGCCACCGCTACCGAATTTTACATTGAAGTTAGCCCATCACTCATTAAATACTCTCTTGAGAAAGAAGTTTACCCGTGACTTGAAAAAAAATAAAATTTCCTTCCCATACATCAAAATCGGCTTCATGTGCTCATAGGAATGGGAAGAGACAAGATGAGTCGTAACGCCTTATCCTCATCTTCGATTTTCACTCCAATTGCCTCAGCTCGAGATGATGCCATTGAGTGTATTCAAATGATCCGAGATTTTAGATCCTTCGTTCCTCCGCAGTGTGTGAAATCGCTTTACTTCAAGTACAACCGATTTGAAATGCCTTTGCTTGGTATAAAGCCTCAAGCTTTTCCCGTAGCTCCTTAGCATTTGAAATCCCATGCACATTTGCAAGAACATTCTTAGCCAAACATAGACGTATTGTGCTTTGCGCCCTCAAATCTAGATCCTCCCAATCTTTATTTCTCATTTATTTTTGCTCGTCCCAGGAATGAATGGGGATCGGTTTTCCCAACAAGTGGTATCGAGACCGGCCTGGGTCTCTTGAAATTCCCAGTATGCTCTGTGGTTGCGGCTTTGTCGATCTTCCACATCGAAAAGATTTTTTGAGAGGTATGTTTCCGAGGTCTCTTAAAGTTCTTAGTATATATCCGATCTTCCACATCATGAAAAAAATTTAGGCGGTATTCATTAGGTTAGGGGTGTATAAATAGGTATGTCAAAGTTTTCAAATTAAATGAAGTTTGACGTGGAGAAATTTGATGGAAAAATCACCTTTGGCTTGTGGCAAGTACAAGTCAAAGATGATGATACAATTTGGATTACACAAGCAATCGAAAGGAATGTCGGGTTCGGGCGATTCTACCAAGTCGGATGGTGTTGGTGAATCGAAAGGAGCATCGACAAAGATTCTCAAAAACTAGTATGAGTGATGAAGATTGGGAGGATCTAGATTTGAGGGTCCGCAAGCACAATACGTCTATGTTTGGCTAAGAATGTTCTTGCAAATGTGCGTGAGATTTCAAATCTAAGGAGCTATGGGAAAAGCTTGAGGCTTTGTACCAAGCAAAGGGCATTTCAAATCGGTTGTACTTGAAGGAGTCAAGTTTCACACACTGCGGATGAACGAATGATCTAAAATCTCATATCATTTAAATACACTCAATGGCATCATCTCGGCTGAGAGCAATTGGAGTGAAAATCGAAGATGAGGATAAAGTGTTACGACTTATCTTGTCTCTTCCCATTCCTATGAGCACATGAAGCCGATTTTGATGTATGGGAAGGAAACTTTATTTATTCTTTGAAGCACGAGGTAAACTTTCCGAAGAGAGAAATTTAATGAGTGATGGCCGAACTTCAACGAAAAATTCGGTAGCGGTGGCGATAAGTAAAGGGAGGAAGAAAAACTCTAAGAATGTTGTTTGTAGGAAATGCGTAGAACTTGGGCATACAAAGCGTAATTATCAAGGTGAAGGCGATGCGGCAAATAGCTCGAATCAAAGGCTAACATTGTGATAGATGAAGATTTTCTCGAGGAGAAAATGTGCATCCTTGTGGCATGTGTTTAGTTGTCATGAAAAATGATGTGATAGTGTTAGCGGTCCTCAAGTTTACACACAGGCATTGACTTGGCATGGATGCGGGGGTGTGGTGGATGTTACGTCGATGGGCCGAAAGACTTCAGGAGAGCCAAGAGCTAGAGTTGCACCATAAAATTCGGCGGGTTTTTCGACATGTGCCGAATGGAATTCTTAGAATGGTTTATTCTAAGTGGTCTACTTACATGGTGGAGTAGGTTGTTCTCCTGGTTTGAGAATTTTGGTTTTCTCGGTTTGAGAATCATGATTGTTGGTAAAGACAATGGAACTTCTTTTATTTTGCCAAGATGGAGTTTGTTGGTTTTTGTGTCAAAATAGAAGAAGGGGTTTTTGCCTCACATAGATTGGGAAACAAAAGTGATGGGAGCCTTAAGACTATTTAAGGAACCCATGTGTTTTGATCAAATACATTATAATCTTTGTATTTTGATTCCTCTAATTCCTTTCTTGTATTCTCTTGTAGAGTTTGGAGAAGGGTGTGAGTTAGTCAAAGATTTGCAATAGTCTAGGAGTATTGGAGTCGGGAGAGAGAATTTGTGTGATTGTATAAATTTTATACAAGAGAATTGCTCTGCGGTCGTGGTTTTTCTCCGTTTTGGAGTTTCCACGTAAATCTTGTGTTGTGGTTTGCTATTATTTTATTTCTCATTTATTTTTCCTTGTCCCTAGGAACGGTTTTCCCAACAGTTCCCTCCATATGATCATGCCAACATGAATGTGCAGGAATGCATGAGACTGCCTAAATATAGCCTTAATAAAGTCATAACCTGATCAAATTAACACATCCCAATTCCAGTTCATTATTCCATCACTAAATAAGTCATCATTACTTAAGGGACAATAAGAACAATGAAAATAATACTCAGAATACAATTCATAATGAAGGCTGACTTCAAGCTAAGAAACTTACCCAATTTGATATGCAGTACACCTATCAAATCCAGTTGATGTAACCCACGTGTCTCCACAAAAAAGTTTCGACCACCAACAACTATAGCCACCTAAGGCAGTAATTGGAGATGCCCATGGTCAAAAATAAGGATGATATTCCAACTTGCAATGAGAAGATTAGTTTATCCGATAATACCTCAATACCAACACGGCAAGCTATTGAAACTTCCCTTGCAATCAGCATGGCCACCTATGATGAATAAAACACTAAAACTTATCAAACTTGAATGAGCAACCAAAAAAGAGAAATGGTTTCTATATATTTAAATCCCAAAGAACACTGCAATCTTGCAATGGATAACAAGCAGCATTTCTTTTAACAATTTATTAGGTGAGACAGCAACAAGAGCATATACAGATACGGTTGAGTTACTGTGAGAACCTTTGGGCTTGTATGATCCCATTTTCAGTGGCTATTTCCAATTTTCAATATTTCTGTTGAGAATTTAGTTTTATATTTTTTTTTGTGTGAAAGGTGAAATTAAGTTTGGATGAATAATGAATATAATATTTTATAAAGGATTAGAAATGAGAATATGTTTGTTGGGTAGTTTTGAAGGTACTTTAAACAAAAAGTGTGTGGTGATTATATTTGTTCGTGTTTTAAAGTATCGTTTCTTAAATTTTATGTATATAATAATTTGTAGAGATCGAGAGATGGTTGTGGTGAGTCTCATCAGAATAATTTGAATTAAAAAGATGAGAATGGTGATTGATAAGTGATTGATTAAGAAATTGGCATTATAGATTTGACTATCAAGAAACATAAATAACGGATTTAGCAGTAAACCTTTGGATCAATGTTGTTAGGAGTAGTTCCAGCCAGAGCACCGCCGCTAATTTTGAACACAACTCTTCGCCACCTAAGATTCGATGATGATCTCTTCACACTACTAATTTGACCACCTGGACTAGCAGTCACTGTTCCAGGTCTGTTTAAATAACAAAGACATAGAAGTCAAAAAAATGTCACTCAATCGCACAACCAAATATTTACGCAGGCATATATCATCCAAAACTCAACTAGTCACTCGCATCAGATACAAATTAGACCATTTAACATAAAACACAGAAAACAATCAGCTGAACACTGAACACCGAACAGTCATAAATATCTAAAGAAATTTAAATGCCACATAGATAAACCTAAAGCAAGCACAAAATTACTGTTTTTTCATAGCGAGCATATTCTGGTCTGCTGGCTTATAATGTCTCCTTTAATACAGTAGATGATAGCTTGATAATAGGTATTCAAGTTACTCCAAAATCTTACACACACAATATACGCTTTTCAGCTCCACTTAGATCACAAAACAATAGCAGTTCGACTAATCCTGAATCCCAACATCAACATGACACTAAAAATTCACTTTTGCAAGAAAGATGAAAAAATAAAATCAATAAGTTGCTAGCAAGGTTATCAATGTTTATGGAATTTTGATTGCAAAAAGTAATAATCACTACTCCTGACATGTGTACCTCTTGGACTGCCTCGTCGTGTAGGGCGATCCGCCGCCACCAGAGGACCTCTCCTCCTCCGCAGCAGCTTTGGCTGCAAGCGAGTTGCCGACGATCTGCTCCATCTGCTTGAACCAAGGCCAGTGACTCGCCAACACGCCGCCGTTGCTCACCCGATGCCTCTCCAACTTATACCTCTTCTTCAAATTGTCCACCTTGTTCTTACACTGCTCCACACTCTTCGTCTGCTTCTCGCACCTCTCGCTCACTATCGCCGCCACCTCCTCCCAATCCCTACCCCTCAAATTCCCCCTATTCAACTGCAAAAACTTCTCACTGTACGCCTCCAGCAAACACGCAATCGCCGTGTCACTCCACTCTTCTCTGTCCTTCCGGTAGTCTCCGCTTCCACCAGCGGAGGGCATTCTCGTCCTTTTGGACGTGCCGCTCTGGACGTCATCTCGATCGTTTATCCGCTTCCCGGTTAGGGAATTCGGATCGAGCTCGGAGTCGAAGGGGTCGGAGTCCGGGTCGTAGGGGGGGATTTGATACGGCGGCGTTTGGGTAGTGGTGGCGGTGGAGGGTTGGGAGGAAATAGGGTTATGGTGGTCGTCGAGGAGGGAAAAATCGTCGTCACAAGAGGCCATGGACGGCGTCAAGTTGACTGTTGATAGAAACGGAGAGGAACAGACGGACGTGAAAAGAAGACGTTTGCAGGTGCCGCCGTTACGGGAATTGGTGGTTCGGCAATTTTGTGGGTGGTAAAGGGGTAGGGGAGAGGCGTTACATTCGTGACTCTGTCCGTTAGGTAGGCACGTGTTCAGGTATCACGTGAGTGGGATCGTTTTACGTTACAATTAAGGGCTTTTCAGAAATGTTACAATTATTTATGACCTTAGTGTTTTTTATTTATTTATTTTAGTTGAATATCTCAAAAGAAATTTTAATTTGTCCCAAAACTATGTAAGGTCGCGATTGGATATGTTTTTATTTTGAAAATTTTTATTTTACTAGAAAATAGTGGTAAACGAAATTTTGGAAGAAAAAAATGAATTTTGAGAGTATGATTGGATGTTAGATGAAAAAGTAATGATGAAAGTTGATTTGATTTAAAAATAGTAAAATAATGATTGTATATGATTGGTAGTTAGAAGTGTGTGAGTGAGTGAATATTGAAATTTGTGGGAGATTGTGTAATAATGACTAGTTTTTTTGTGAAAAGATGTGTAGATGTGATTGGTAAGAGAAAAAATGAGAAAAAGTAAAAGTGAGATAATAGTATATTTTAAAATTTTCATAAACAATCGCATGTTTGGTCAAAAAAAAATTCTCCAAACAGAACGAAAATGGAATTTCTTCCACATCCAATCGCAACCTAAGGCCTTGTATGGTTATGTTTCCATGGGCTATTTCTAGTTTAGTGTTGGAAAATGAATTTTCAGACTTTATTGGTTTTCGTGTGAAACCTGGAATTATGTTTGGATGAGTGAATGAGAATGAGTTTTATGTAGGTTTGGAAATGAGATTATGTTTGGTTAAGTAGTTTTGAAATAATATTTTATGTATATAATAATTTGAAAAGTTGATAGTGGTTGAATATTTTAATTGAATATATAATATTATATTTGTAAGATTGTAGGCTAGTGGGTCCCATTAGATATATATAGTAGTATTTTAAGTAGATAAAGTTGGTAATGGAGGGTCCCACATATATAATTGAATTAAAAAATAAGAATAGTGATTGATAAGTGGTGTAGGGTGATGTATAGGGTTGAGAATTGAATTTGTAGGTTTGAGATGATGTTTGTGTGTGAAAAGTGGAAAGTGGAAATGATGATTTCCATTGGAAATTTTAAAAACAAACATGATTCCATTTTTATGAATAGTTGGAAATTGGAAATGAGGCGCTTGGAAACATAAACAAACAAGGCCTAAGTTTTTCATTTAGTTCATTTAATTTTTAATTGTTCTATTTTACCCATCCAATTATGAAAATTTGCATTTAATCTATGAATGGTAATTAGTTACATTGCTTTAAGACTTTGGGATGTAGTTCTGGACACCCAAGATTAGTCCGAGGAAGAAGCAAGTATTGAGATTTTAATCCAATCACCCAGACCAAGTTTCCATTTTTACTTCTAAAATAAAAATAGCTAGACTGCTTTGTTTGGTTCTATTTCCCCAAAACTGTTATCCTTCTCAAGAATTAAAAATGTATTTGGCACATATTTTCATTCCCTCTATATATTTATCATTCACTCTTTAATTAACTAATGAGCCGGGTTTTTTTAGCCATTCCCAACAAAACCAATATGTTTTTAGCCATATTTTTCAAACACATATTTTTAGCCATTTTGGGGTGTAAAATGATATTCATACCCTTCTAGCATGTTTGTTTGATATTTGGGTTATTCTCTCTCTTTCACTTATATCTATGTATCTTCTTACTCTTTTTTTCCATGTTTTTTTAAGAAATCGAACCTATTATTTTTCATTTTTAAATATGCAATATAGGTGTTGAATTATAGATAAAAAAATAATATTTTTCGAGTCACACATGACTCGAATTCGAAATTATCTTGTGACTCGAATTCGAGTCACAAGATAACGAATCACAAGAATGCTTCGAATTCGAGTCATGTATGACTCAAAACAAAAAACAATTTTTTTTTTAAAAAAATGCGACGACATATGTCGTCACAAAAAACTAAATATTGTCGCAAATGATGTTAAGTATTTGCAAAAGCCTCAATGTCATTCGAGTTACACATAACTCGAATTCGAAACAAAGATACCCATGTATTTTGTTTTTCCAAAAATTTGAATTCACATAACTTTTTGTTTTAAATCCGTTTTACATGTATAATATATCAAATTAATCCTCTTTTCGATATCTATAATTTAACACCCATATTGCATATTTAAAAATGAAAAATACATATTCGATTTTTAAAAACAAAACTTGAAAGAAAGAGTAAGAGAATACACATAGAGATAAGTGAAAAGAGAGTATATGACCATTAATATCTTAAAGGGTATGAATGTCATTTCACACCCCAAAATGACTAAAAAATATGTGTTTGTAAAAATTGGCTATTTTTAATCTTTACAATTTGGAAATGGCTATTTTGTACAATTTGCACTTAACTAATTATATATCCTATTATATTCTTGCCAACCAATTCCCCCCTAAATTATATACTTATTTCTCTTAATAAAACATCCAACCGCATTCTTACTTTCACATCTTTTTAATTATCCACTAATCACTATCAAATTACATTCTCTCGCAATAATTTGATTAAAATAATCAAAATAATGTAACTCATATATGGGTTCCCCAAATACACCTTTAGCACGATGCATGTTTAAAAGTTACAGAGATTATGGTAGGACCATTTCTTTATGCTAGTTATTGTTTTTTTTAATATTGAGGTGTTTTATAAGTTGCAACTTATTCTGCTTGGCATATTCCAGGTTTAAACTAAAGATCTAGAAGAAAAGTTGGGTGGTTAATGCAAGTTCAGTTACTTGATTATTTTACACTAGAAAAATTTCTACATATTTGGGATTAATAAGTGCAACTTCGTGAAAATGAATGAAGACAAAACTTACTTTTAACTAATAATTTCAACTTTAATGTCTCATGCTCTCAAACTCATTCAAGCCAAATCCCAAGTAGTTTTTGGCAATTGATGGATGGAGTTGTTCTATGTGTAGCATTGAATTTCCCAAAGAGACACTAGATGAGATTATTAAATTAGCCTTTCTAATTGCCATTGGCCACGAATTTAATCCATTCTCATTGAGATGAATTAATTTTCAATCTAAATAATTCATAGGACAAAAGGAAATGAGGTCCTCGTGCAATGATTGATATTGCTTCGCCCGAGAGAATAAATTGAACTATACATAATGTGTGGACTTCTCTGTATATAAGAATGAGAAATAGATATTGTTCTAAAAATCTCCACATAATCCCGATTAGTCTCTGTCAGCGTTAGGTCCTTCATTGTCCGCCTATATTATTCTTCCGATTAGGCCCCGCCTAGATCTCGTCTAACCCCGCCTGGCTCCATCTAGGTGTCAAACCCCAATCTATCGCCAACTAGCGCTTAGCGCTTTTTAAAACAATCGAAATAGATAGATGATGAGGGCTTACCTTAGTGGTAAAGTGGAAGTCCTAAGACTAGTAGGTCTTAGATTTCTCTATTGAGGAAAGTTCACTTTCTATCTCATTTGGATGGTTATTTTGTTATAAATAATCCAGTTAGTTCCCAAAAAAAAAAAAAAAAAAAAAAAAAAAAAAATAGATACAAGTAATTCGAGGGTAATTAAGGAACAATAAATGGTTATCCTAAAAAGGGGATGAACCTCATCTATGAGGGTTCCCAACGCTCTTGCCCTAAAGTTTTGTGGAGGAAGTGAATCGCGGGACATGCCTCAACAAACCAGGGTTACGAGATGACATAGATTGAGTCATCACACAAGAAATCTTCATCTACTCGGTTAATAAATGGTTGTCTACGACACGAGGATACTTTGCGCAACCCACACTTTAATTTGATTCGAAAGTCGGAGACCAAAATCAAAACACGTGCTTTCCATACGAAATCGCTTATTTATCACGGACGGCGTCTATCAATGGCATAGATCATCAAAGTAATGCGTGGGATTTGCTAATTAATAAATTTTATCTCTATTATTTAAACATGCTTGGCCAATGCTTTTCATGTCGTCCAATTTGATGGTTTTAGTTTTTACTCCACTTCATGAATATCTTTGAATATGTAATTTATAAGATTAAGTATTATATATTTTATGTGTATCTATAGGCTTCGTTTGGTTGGGCATTATGTGAGTGATATCACTCACTTTGTTATTATTTCATCCCCATTGTTTTGTTTGGTTCAATTGGACAAAGTCCTGTAAATAGTGCTCGCCCATTAATTTATCCCTTCAATAAGGTAATAGTTATCCCACCCCTGGTGGGATGAGCAATATTGCATTTTATCATTCATGCTCAAATTACATACATACCCCTTTTTGTACAAGCTGTCCATTTTTAAATATACAATGTAAAGTAAGAATTTTAATAGGAGGACCAATTTGGAATATGCAATATAAAATAAGGACAAAAAATACTAGCACACTTGTTAGACTATTAATACGCACCCTTAACTAAATAATTTATTACAAAACCATCACATTCTCAAAACTCAATCCTTCATTCAAACACCTTATTGGACCTTATTATATCCATAGGATAAGGCAAAAAATATAGGTGAGAATTAATCAAGTCCATTACCTTAGGCCAACCAAACGAGCCCATAAAGTAATATGTTTTTCTTAGGCAATTGCAACCTAAAAACCTTTTCTTTAGTCCAAAACCATTGTTTGTATATGCCTGCGAGCTCTCTACTTCAATCAATATTATTGGAATATTTCCAACTATGAGCCCTTTACATAGATAATTTATTTATTAAACTTGAGCAAATTCTTTCAAACCATAGTACTGTTGGGAAATTGTTTAATAAGAATGAGTTTTGACCCAATGTTCGACAAGATATATAAGTGTAACGACCCGATTTTCAAAAATACTAGTAATTCAATAAAAGAATTGTAAAAAAACATATTTTATAAAACATTGCCTATAATTCAAAAAAGAATTTCCAAATAAACAAAAGTACTTTAATTCAAACCAAAACATTTATGCTAAAAAATTAATATACTAACTATTAACAATAAGTACTCAAATTAAAATAAAGTTTTCCTAAAATTTTCAAATTAAATAAAAATCGTTGACTTTGCATCCACCGCTCCAATCCTCGCTCGGGCTCCTCAACCTGAAAAGTTTTGAAAATAATAGGGTGAGCTTCCACTTGCTCATGGGATCAATTTGTTATTATATAATATAACATACAAGCATAATCAAATATCATACAACATGTAATTTCCTCTGTAATTTTCCTCTGTAACTTTTTCCTCCTGACTTGCCGAGTTAATAAATTTAGTACGGCGGGCTTAACCTCGAGATAATCCCGGACCTATTTACGGCCCCTGACTAGTTCCTCTGCATATCATATAAAAATGAAACTTCTCGCGTGAAATATTATATAAAGACAAAATTTAAAAATCCTTACCTCAATTAAATGCGGATGTATGTACGGAGAATACATAAATGCAGGTAATCCCACTCTTCGTTACACCGAGTCAAAATCGAGGTCAACTAATCAAGAGGCTATTTGTTTTTGAAACATTAGAAATCTAATAAAGATAACTCTGTAAAAACCATGACTTGTAGGATTTTAAACTTGAGGTCAATTTATGATGGCTCAAGAGCTACCTTTAAAATCGTAGGCAAGTGCACCTATCGTTTTATAGTATAGATTATTGAGTACCGAGTGTCATTCCCACGAGGATTGTAAGTACTAATAATTACCGTCTTTTTGTTATTTAATCTAACGATTTTGAGTTTTTGTTTGATGAAAAAGGAAAACAAATTATAAATTGTAAAAATGAAGGAAGATTTGTAAAATAAGAAATCAAGAGATAGAAATGTGTTTGAATGTAAATCCTAGAATGTTTTTGTGATTTGACAAGTTAAAAATACAACCTGTAAGCCCTTAAGCAAAAACCAACCTCTTTTAATAAAATCTCATGTCTTGTGGACCGTAGAAATTCCCAATTTAAGTTAAACCCTTTCTCAAGGCGAAAAACTTCTAATCTCAAGTTGATTAACTGAAATCTCTTTCTAGTTAAAACCCCCAAGACAGCATTATAACGATTTGTGAATTCCCATATTAGGTTTGACCCTAATCCGAAGAAGATTTATGTCGTCTATATCTAGGATTGCATGCAACTCTTTTCACTTATATAGGTTCTATTTCACCATGAATCTCTCGATTTCCCGGATGAAAAATAAACTTCAAATCAATATTGCGCATATATCAATTCGATGAACGAAGCATAATATAAGTGAATCACACAAAATATGAAGATTTTATTAAAAACATACACACCTTAATCACTAATCCATTCTAGAGTTCATTACATTCAAACACTTTAGGAGTTTAGCTACACATGATTTTGACCAAAGAATAAATTACACAAGAAGATTTAAGTATTGTAGACATGGTGTACTTATCTTTCTCAAAATCTCAATTGACTTCTTTCTTGATTGATGATGTTGCTCCAAGCCTTCTTCTCCAATGTTGCTACAAGCTTACTCCTCCAAGACTCCTTGATCCCAATTCTACTTAATGAAATGAATACAATGAATATTTCCTGAGTATCTAATGAATGCCTCTCCCAATTTCAACCCTTGGCTTTTATAGGCAACCAATACATTGATAGTACTCTCTTTTATTAAACAATCACCCTCATTTTCCTTGTTGGTTGGTGAATTCTTGTATTCAAGTGATGAGGGAGGGGACATGGAGACATGTTTCAGCAAAATAGGGTGTTAAAAGTGTACAAAAGTGGCCAAAATGGGTTGGTTGGTGAGTTTTCCCCAAATTCCGCAAAGAAAAGTTGCAAAAAGAGGTCCGGACACGGCCATGTCGCCAGACACGGCCAGGCCGTCTTGTTTAATTGTCGCGAACTCAACCTCGACATGGCCGTGCTTCCCAACACGGCCAGGCCGTGTTCTGACACGGCCAGTGTGGGGAACACGGCCAGGCCGTGTTGGAGGCTGTTTTGTGCAAAAATTTCGAGTTTTTGGCTCCCGTGGAACACGGCCGTGTTGCCCAACACCCTGCCCGTGTTGGACCAAAAGGCCCCGAAATGACGCGTTTGGCTTGGAATTTCGAGCGTTTTTGCATCCTTAAACTCCCGGTATGTTTTGACATGAATCCATGGTCCGAAATTCACCAAAATTAGCCCCAATGGTCAATCTACATCAATAAAATCACCTCGGAGTAATATGAACTATGTACAATCAAAAATTTACAAAACTAACAATAAAATAACTCGAATTCTACTCAAATATACACATAAAACATGCATAAAAAGACCTTATCAAACCACCTCCAACTTTGAACTTTGCTTGTCCTCAAGCAAAACATTATATCAAAAAGAGGGATTCAATAAATCACAACATACAAAGATGATTTTTTTCAACATATTGAACATAAGCGATCAAATTCTTGGCCTTCTCAACCTGAATTAACCATTAAGTAAAAACATAGTTTTGTAAAGCGTCATTGTCGAAGAAAGATAATATCGGAGGCATTATTCGGACTTGAAATCATCACTCCACAAATCTGCGATAGTTATGAACAACTTCAATTCAATAACGCCATGAAAATACAAGAATTCAATAGATCATTGTAGTTAGCCTACTAGTCATATAACCAAGCTTCTTGAACTTTATTGGAATGAGAAGTCAAGAAGTATTCATTCTCCTTTTTTTCGTTTTCTCTCTTTTTTTTTTTTGGGACCTTTCGAGACATGCTTCCACTAGGTTTATATTTTGAATTTCTGTTCAAACACTCCTAAGGTGGTTTCCCATACTCATATTCGTGTCGCCGTTTTACGTAAAAAGACAAACATGGGGCTCATGAATGCTCCTAGTTACTAAGCAACAACAAATAGAGGAGTATAACCTCGATTGGTCCGTTTTTTTTTCTTTTTTTTTCATTTTTCTCTTTCTCTTTTTTTTTTTTTTTTATTCGCAAGCTTGGTTTAACAACTCGTTAACCACTACTAAATCACGAGTTCTCGAGGCGTTCTCACAACGCTAGGTATCGTCGTATATGCCTTAACACATCAAGTATTTATGGTGTTAGAAATCTCATCAAAATTTTGCACTGCATCCACGTCAATCTATCCTAGACAATCAATTGCTTCGCATTGAAAACACAAATTAACAAGTTAATATAGGTATAATTGGGCCAAGTTATTGACTAGCAAATACTCAATTTGTTAAAAAAATCACATCTCTTGAAAACAAACACACAAGCATTCCGAAAATGTTATTGTACCCACCTCCAACTTTAAGATTCACATTGTCCTCAATGTGAAAGAAAAAATGGACAAACACACACAAAACACTCAAAAAAAACAAAGAAATTAAAATGATATAAAAGAGGTGGAAAAAAAAAGAAAAATACGACCTTACTACAATAGTGGAATCGGTGTTGAGCGACCATTGGGTTGTTTTGATGCAGGACCTTCAACGGCATCTTCATACCTAATCAAAGTTAAGCAACACACAACTCGAATACCGTGAAATCTCAAATGTTCCCAATTAGGACAAGCAAGAAGAAGCTCAAGAGTTTTTTTTTTTTTATGATTTGAAAATGACTCTAGGACTGTGATTATTTTGAAAGAAAATAAAATAAAATAAAAATAAATGAAAACAATTGCACACAAACATCGGGTTGCCTCCCGGGTAGCGCTTTTTAAAGTCGTATAGCTGGACTAATTCACCTAAATGTGAAGATTAGTCGGGCGGAGCCTCGAACTTATGAAAATACCTTTGGTGTTTAGTAGAACTACCTCCGACTTCAAGCTTCAAAATGTGTTTTTCAACTTTTTCGGTCCCCTTTTTGGGCATAAGCTTCCAACATGGACTTTGAACAACACTTTTCTCCAAGAGATTTTTAGATTTCTCATCATGCAAAGAAATTGGATCGACAAAAGAACAAGTAGTATCCTTTTCAATATCAACATGAATTTTAAAAATTACTTGTTCATCTCCCACTCTCAAAGTTAATTTTCCTCGTGCACATCAATGATTGATTTTGCCGTAGCCAAGAAAGAACGTCCAAGAATTAGAGGAACCTCAATATCATCATGCATGTCAAGAATAACAAAATCAATCGGGAATATGAATTTATCAATCTTGACTAACACATCATTAATAATACCTCTAGGATGTTTAATCGATTTATCGGCTAAGTGTATGTCCATCCTAGTAGGTTTCGATTCACTTAATCCCATATGCTTGAATGTTTCATAAGACATCACATTGATACTAGCTCCTAAGTCGGCTAGTGCTCATCAACAGTAAACCATCAATTGTACAAGGGATAATAAAACTTCCTGGATCATTAAATTTTTTTGGTAGTTTATTGGAAGAACATTTATCATTCAATTGCACATTTGATAGTTCGTTAAGCTTATTTTCATTAGAAATGATGTCATTTAGATCCCTAGCATGCTTTGAAAGAGGTTGAACAAATGGAATATTAGTATGTAATTGCTTGAATGACTCAAGTACTTACCAAATTTGTCCTCCCTTCTATCTTCTTGATTAAACTCCGGTAAGGGATCTTGGGCTTGTATTCGGCGACCACCTTTTTCATGGGCTTTTCTTCGTGTTTGTCGTCCTCCACATATTTCTGCATGGTGGCGTTGGCATAATCATGCTCATGTGGAAAACTGATGGTGATTGCCTTTACGTGCTCCCTTGGGTTTGGCTCGGTGTTACCCGGCAAACTTCCTTGTGGCCTTTCGAAATCATTTTCGCAATCGCCTATTTGGTTTTCCAAATTATGGATAGATGCTTGATTTCTTAAGGATATTTCATTGCTGAATCGGGCATCCGCTGATTGCACAAACTTTCCCATAAGTTCCTCCAAGTTAGGCTTTCCTTGGGTCGGCTGGAATCCGAGAGGCGTGTGTAGATTAGGATTGGGATTAGGTCGTGGTTGACCTTGATTACTCCAACTGAAGTTCGGGTGCTGACGCCAACCTGGATTATAGGTGTTACTGAAAGGATTATTTTGAGAGGGTCGAGATTGATTACCTAGATAATCCACTTGTTCATGCGGTGGTATCGCATGGGGGCACTCTTGGTGGTTGTGCGATCCTCCACAAGTCTCACATGAGAAGACTTGTTTTGGAACTGCCAACCCGTCAATTTTCTGAGTCAGAGCTTCGACCTGCGCGGCTAGCGTAACTACCGCGTCCGCATTGTATACACCCACCATCCTGTTGGATTTACCTCGCACGGATTGCCATTGATATCCATTCATGGCCATTCCCTCTATTAGATCTTGGGCGGCTTCGGGTGTTTTATTGTTCAACGTTCCCCCCGCCGCCGCATCAATCATTTGTCTCGTCGATGAGAGTAGCCCATTGTAAAACGTTTGGACTTGCATCCAAACGGGGAGGCCATGATGTGGGCATTTTCGCACAAAGTCTCGTCGTCCTCTTGAGTGAATGAAGAGATTTCATTCCTCAATCGAGCGGTTTTGGCGGGTGGAAAATATTTCAAAAGGAACTTTTCCGCCATAATGCTCCATGTTGTGATTGTTCCCTTTGGTAAAGTGTTTAGCCATTGTTTAGCCCGTCCCCGAAGAGTAAATGGGAACAGGCGTAAACGGATGGCATCGTCGGAGACTCCATTTATTTTGAAGGTATCGCAAATTTCGAGGAAATTCGCGATATGGTTATTTGGATCTTCGTCCGGTAGGCCGTCAAATTGAACAAATTGTTGCACCATTTGAATGACATTCGGTTTGATTTGAAATTATTGGTCGCAACAATGGGCTTACGATACTTAGACGCGACGTCCGTCCATAGATGGCTTGGCGTGAGTCGTACATGGTTCTTTGTTGTTCATCCGCCATATCGGGATCCTTGCTTTCGTTAGTATCCTCCTCGTGATGCGTCTAATACTTTCCTCCTCGTTTCTTGCTACCCAGGCGGTCTCGCGACTCCAGATTCGGCGACGAGTAGGCATGCATTTGTAGTAAACAAGGAGGATAAGTATAATCCAAGACTTACAAAGATAGATACCTAGAAAGACAATTGATGAAAATAAAAAAAAATGATTAAATTAACAAAAATAAGGTGTTCTTAATATTACAATCCCGACAACGGCGCCAAAACTTGATGGCTCAAAAGCTCCCTTTAAAACCATAGGCAAGTGCACCTATCGTTTTATAGTATAGATTATTAGTCCGAGTGTCATTCCCACGAGGATTGTAAGTACTAATAATTACCGTCTTTTTGTTATTTAATCTAACGATTTCGAGTTTTTGTTTGATGAAAAAGGAAAACAAATTATAAATTGTAAAAATGAAGGAAGATTTGTAAAATAAGAAATCAAGAGATAGAAATGTGTTTGAATGTAAATCCTCTAGAATGTTTTTGTGATTTGACAAGTTAAAAATACAACCGTAAGCCCTTAAGCAAAAACCAACCTCTTTTAATAAAATCTCATGTCTTGTGGACCGTAGAAATTCCCAATTTAAGTTAAACCCTTTCTCAAGGCGAAAAACTTCTAATCTCAAGTTGATTAATCAAATCTCTTTCTAGTTAAAACCCCAAGACAAAGATTATAACGATTTGTGAATTCCCGTATTAGGTTTGACCCTAATCCGGAAGATTTATGTCGTCCTATATCTAGGATTGCATGCAACTCTTTTCACTTATATAGGTTCTATTTCACCATGAATCTCTCGATTTCCCAGGATGAAAAATAAACTTCAAATCAATATTGCATATATCAATTCGATGAACGAAGCATAATATAAGTGAATCACACAAAATATGAAGATTTTATTAAAAACATACACACCTTAATCACTAATCCATTCTAGAGTTCATTACATTCAAACACTAGGAGTTTAGCTACACATGATTTTGACCAAAGAATAAATTACACAAGAAGATTTAAGTATTGTAGACATGGTGTACTTATCTTTCTCAAAATCTCAATTGACTTCTTTCTTGATTGATGATGTTGCTCCAAGCCTTCTTCTCCAATGTTGCTACAAGCTTACTCCTCCAAGACTCCTTGATCCCAATTCTACTTAATGAAATGAATACAATGAATATTTCCGAGTATCTAATGAATGCCTCTCCCAATTTCAACCCTCGACTTTTATAGGCAACCAATACATTGATAGTACTCTCTTTTATTAAACAATCACCCCCATTTTCCTTGTTGGTTGGTGAATTCTTGTATTCAAGTGATGAGGAGGGGGACATGGAGACATGTTTCAAAGAAAATAGGGTGTTAAAAGTGTACAAAAGTGGCCAAAATGGGTTGGTTGGTGAGTTTTCCCCAAATTCCGCAAAGAAAAGTTGCAAAAAGAGGTCCTGACACGCCATATCGCCCGACACGGCCAGGCCGGCCGTCTTTGTTTAATTGTGCAGAACTCAACTCGACATGGCCGTGCTTCCCAACACGGCCAGGCCGTGTTCCCGACACGGCCAGTGTTGGGGAACACGGCCAGGCCGTGTGTTGAGGTCATTTTTGTGCAAAAATTTCGAGTTTTTGGCTCCGTGCGAACACGGCCGTGTTGCCCAACACCCCTGCCCGTGTTGGACCAAAAAGGCCCCGAAATGACGCGTTTGGCTTGGAATTTCGAGCGTTTTTGCATCCTTAAACTCCCGGTATGTTTTGACATGAATCCATGGTCCGAAATTCACCAAAATTAGCCCTGAATGGTCAATCTACATCAATAAAATCACCTCGGAGTAATATGAACTATGTACAATCAAAAATTTACAAAACTAACAATAAAATAACTCGAATTCTACTCAAATATACACATAAAACATGCATAAAAAGACCCTTATCAATTTATAATTTACAAAAATGATGGCTTGAAACCCCAATTTGGACTTAAAATCCCCACTTCTTCCCTTTCGGCCCTCTCTATCACCTCCCCATTTAATTCATTTTCTTCCTCCAATTTCCAAATTTGCAAGATTAAAAGTGCAACCCCCATTTTTAGAGATTAACTCCTAGTTGCAAATCTCAACTCCGCTCTCGTCTCTCCTCCGAATCTCGTCTCCCAATCTCAAATCAAAATCTCTCCTTATACTCCACCGCCACACACTCGGTGGAAGAGCGTGCGAGTGACAACGAGGGCTCAAGGTGGCGATGGACATCGGGCTTTGGTTTTCCGATAACAGAATTGCCGACGATGATGGTGGTGGCCATGGCTTGATTGTTTTTTTTTTTTATAGAGAAGGGTCATGTTTTGGGGTATTAAATTAGGATTGGTAATTTAATAGGTTTGAGATGAAACGTCTTTTACATGACGTTACCCTTAGATTGTGGATGTTTAATAATTAATGACAAATATAAAAGGTTTCAAAGGGTAAATTGTAGGAATTAAATATAAAAAAACCTGAAGTTTGAACGTGCGAATATCGGGGCAGCAAACGTAGATGCTACCCACGTGGATGTTTACCTAATTAATGACAAATATAAAAAGGTTTCAAAGGGTAAATTGTAGGTTAAAAAAAACCTGAAGTTTGAACATTAGATCATCACGGTTCTATACCGTTAGATCAACACATACACACACACATCCATATGGGTGTGTGTTAATCCAATGGTATAGAACCCACTTGGGTAGCTACCCAGTGGGTAGCATCGACTAACCCCGAATATCACGTGAGTTTGTTAAATTGTGGGTTATCCGATAATATTATCTCAATTATCAAATAGGACTCTAATCTAATAAATAAATTCTTGTAAGATTTTAAAATCCAAAAATACTTACATGGGCTTAATAAAATGAACCTTTTAAATAAAATATTGGGCCGATGAATAAATAAACCTCAAGTTCTCTTATATCTAGCCAAGATTAATATTTTTAAAGTCCATAATTAACTATCCCAATTATAAAAAATTTTACGGGTGTTACAATAAGTGAATTTGTTTATTTGAAGTGTGAAATAAATGTCCCCTCAAAACATCACGGGTAGATGAGTTTAGCATATTTAATTTCTCAAATTCAATTTCGAAGTGAATGATAATTTAATTGCATAAAATAAGCTACTTAAATACATTTTATATGAAAATATGACAGACAAGAATGCAAATAGTCACATCCCATATTGAAAACATGAAACAAATTTGACTTCTTTATGTAGAATATCACCATATTAAGGATTAATCAAGTAAAACTCCTTATGGTGCACCTTAAGAGAGCACCGTTGATGGTGCATAGCACCACCCGAGCCTCGCGCCCTCGCACTTTGTATTTAGTCGTATTGGCGCTTTAAAGGTGCACTTTGCACGTCACGCATTGTCCTAATAACTTAGATTTTTGAGAAATTGAACTAACGTTAGGTTTAGCATCTCAATTTGAAATTTCCTCTCTCATTTCTTCATTACATATTTTGAGATTTCTTAAACATGTTTTGTTCGGTGGTAACTAACATTTTGCAAGTGTTGCTAACTTAAGTCGAAAAATCGTGTGTTTTAAAGATGATTGTCTAGAATCATTAGCACTTTTATACGGGGATTTCGTTTTGTGGAGATAGTATCTAATACTAACATTGACTTCAAAATTCTATCTTGTTATAAATTTCACAATTTTATTTTGTTCAAGCACTCCAAATTTATATTTTAAATAAAACCCATCATTTTATAAACTTTAAAAGTATATTATAAGAAATTTAAATTAATGATTACATCTATTTATTCACATAGAATATACCATTGTGTATTACATATACTACTTAATTAGATTTGATTTCATATGTTGACAATTAAATGTTAATAATTTGTTATCTGAATAAATAAAAAAATAAATCCAAAGGCATGTATTAATACCGAGTGTTGGATTTTGGCATTGTAATTTGTAAAACACTATAAATTTATTAATAATAGCTCCCAATATTATTATTTTTATACCACAATAATAGATTTCGAGCATTAGAATCTCTCTAATAATTTAGTATGCCACATTTTTACTTTTTAATCAATTAATAAATATCTTCCGTATTACACTCTTGCTTCTTTACCCAATAACACTATAAAACTCTATATAATATGAATTTAGAATCTTATGTGCACAAGTTTGCTCAAAAAGAAAAAAGTGTGAAATATATGCTTGTAAACTATGTTTAACTTTTTTCCCTCAAAAAAAAAAAAAACTATGTTTAACTTTTCAGTTGAATTAACGATTTGAGTATTTTATGATTCAACTAATTAAAAACATGTGTTGTTTATTCTTTTAACTGTACTCCAATAACAACAGAATCAAATGTAAACTTTATATTAGGTTAAAGAGTCATCCAATACTTTCTGAGAAAAATATACAAATGCAAATCGTAAAATTACTTGAAGGGGCAAATAATCAAATATCTCTATAAACAATATATAATTTAAGAGTAAGGGTATAAACATATAACATACTTGTAAAAAGGGTGTATAAAATAAAAGGGCACCACTCTTTGCACCCCATTTTCTTATAAATACACCCCCTATTTTATAAAATTATAATAACTTAAAATAACTATTATGTCCTTGCTATCATAAAAATTTCTAAATACACCTCATCCTTCCGGAAAAAAATTCTTCTTCCCCAGGGCTTAAGAGAATTTTTTTATTTTTTTCACTATTGTGTTATTTTAATTGAAGGATTAAGTGCGAAAATGTGTTATTTTTGATAGATTGAAGGTTTTATAAGTTAAGTTCGAAATGGTGTTACATTTTGAGTTTTTTTTTTTTTTTTTTTTTATTTCAAGTTCATGCATTTTCGCCACGTCGGATAGGATGTCATTGTTTTTTGGGAAAAAATGGTGGCACGAGCGTGCCACTTTTTTTTTTTTTTTTTTTTTGAAGTGTGACACGTTCATGCCTTATTTTAAAGTGTGTCACGACCATGATCACGCCTCTTTTAATACATGGCACGACCATGGTCATGCCACACTCTAAAATAAGGCACGATCGTGCCACACAAGATAAAAAAGGGTGGCACGATCGTGCCATTATTTTTTAGAAAAATTGGCCGTCGTCCCACCATTTTTTCCGAGAAAAAATGCTCATTGTGCCTATTCGAATATGGCAAAAAAATGCACAAACTTGAAACCCAAAAACTCAAAATTTGTAACACCATTTCGAACCCAACCTATAAAACCTTCAATCTATAAAAAATGACACATTTCTCATTAATGCTACAATTAAAATAACACGATAGCAAAAAAAAATAAAAATTATCTCTTATGCCCTAGGGAAGAAGAAAATTTTACTGGAAAAAAAAAACTGGTGGAGTGTATTTAGATTTTTTTATAATAGTAAATGCATAATAGTCATTTTAAGTCATTATAATTTTGTGAAATTAAGAAGAGGTGTATTTACGGGAAAAGGGGTGCAAATTGGGGGCCGAAAATAAAATACGGAGTACTAAATAGTGGATATAGTCTCAATAATTAATTTCAATCATGTATTTTCATTTTTCATTTGATTTTTCCTTTTTTTTTGCACTAGAGCTAGTAATACGTGGCATGCACCTGGGAGGATATTCCATATCCCAGCACTTATTCCTTTTTCTTTTTAAATCCCTCCACTATAGTGAATTATATTTATATTGTTTCTGTGATTTATTTTACTGCAACAATTTTAAATCTATAGTATAACCTCAATAATTTAATACTCGATTAATTAATAATTTTATATAAATAATATTTTTGGTCGGTCCGACTTGAGAACAACAAACAAAATTAACAATTCTGTAATTTAATAACTCGCTAAATTAATAAATATTGACACAAGTTATTAATTTATAAAAGTTTAACTGTACTTATTATATGACGAAGATTTTCAATGCCAACTGCTATTGCCCTCACCTAAATAATTATTGCCCATGTAAAAAAAAAAGAATCTTGCCCATATATCAATTATCACATTAAAATTTAGTGCTGTGTATAATACTATTTGTTTTTGTCAAAAGATAATTAATAGTTTTAAATATACATTAATTACATAATAAAAATAATGTATTCATTATATAATCGAATTAAGTTAGTTTGGACTTTGGAGCCAGAATTTCCCATCTCTCTCGTTGATATCAACTAAATCTGAGAGGAAAAAATAGAAATATAATATAAACCAAATCAGAGAGGAGAAAAGAGTGAATTTAATAAAATAAATAATGATGAATTACGAAAAGACCCGTTGGCACTAATACTAGTAGTAGTATTTTAGACTTTTAGTTGTTTTTCTCCTGCAGGACCAAAACCAAGACCACCATTCAGTTTTCTTCATAAATCATAGTTCTCTATTCCAGTATTCACAGTCACAGGGAAAATATAATCCAGAAGAAAAATGCATTCAAATCACCTGCTACTGGAGGAGCCAATCCGGATGGCCTCCATTCTGGAGCCATCCAAAGCGGTGAGTATTTGTTTTTCCTTTTTCTTTTTCTTTGTGTGTGTGTGTGTGTGTGTGATATTTTGGATTCCGTATGGATCTATGTTGATATTTGCATGAGTGATTTGGATTTCGGTGAGTAATCTGGCGTGTTCGGCTGCAGAATTTCTTCCCTGCACTGACGAAGATCGTGGGGACGTTGGGTCCACGCTCTCGATCCGTCGAGGTTATTTCTGAGTGCCTTAAAACTGGAATGTCTGGTAATTGAATCGAATTCCTTAAATTTTTTTAAACATTTTTTGAGATTATTTTCTCTGACTTTCCTGGAATTCTCCCTCTCCCTCTCTCTTTTTTCTTTTCGGGCAGTGGCAAGATTCGATTTCTCATGGGGTGATGCGGAGTATCATCAGGAAACTCTGGAAAATTTGAAGACTGCCATTAAGGGCACCAAAAAACTCTGTGCTGTATGTGTACTGATTTATGTGATTTTAGTTAACATATCTTGCAATTTTGACAATTTTTGGGCTTTGGAGCAATTCGAAATGGAGTCTACTGTTGCCTGGTTTTTGTAAAATTAGTTTAACAGGGTAACATTAATTAGGAGTTTTATATGGTAGTTGGATTTGGTTTTCTGTGATTCTTTTTCTATGCTAGGTATGCCTTCATAATTTACGTAGGAGTTTTATTATTGTTTTTTTTTTCTTTCTATGTATGGCTTTCTGCATGTTCAATTTTCAGTTGGCGTGGGATTTGTTTTCTTGTCCAAATAGACACAAAGAACTCAATGCATGGTGGTTCTTACCTTTCTGCAGGTTATGCTAGATACTGTGGGCGCTGAGTTACAAGTTGTCAATAAAAATGAGAAGGCTATAACACTTAAGGCAGATGATAATGTTATTCTGACACCTGATCAAGGTCAAGAAGCTTCATCTGAAATTTTGCCAATCAACTTTGCTGGACTGGCCAAGGTTTGATTATCCTTGCATTGTATCTGTTTGTGTTTTGGGATTTTGTTAAGTATTGTCGCTTTCCGTTTGCTATTTATCCTGCAATTTTGAAGTTGTTTAAAAATTTAATTGCCCTCATTGCAAAATTCTCATCGGGCGTTTATTTGTCAGTAGTATTTCCTATCACTATTACTGTTTAGGATATCAATATATTTTTCAAGAACTCTGAAATATGTCACTCATGACTCACCTCATCATAGCATGTGCCTTGTGAGAAGGGAAAGTTGGCAATTTTGGCAAATATCAAGCGATAGATTTAGCCCCGTTCTTTTTTCATGAAAAAAGCCGCAAAGTGAAGGTCATAATATCCTAGGTGCTGATTTGTGTAGTGGAGAGAGAGTAGCCTGGGAATCAAAACTGCAAAGAGGTACAAAAGCAAGTCTAATTCGTTCTTAAAAGTGTTTATCCAAAAATCAAAATCTCAAGTATACTCCATCCATCAAGATGAGAGATGAAAATTTTGAAAGTTTACTCAATATCTCTAAATATTGGTTGACAGGTAGTGACACATCATTAGAATAAGCGGATTGGAAAAGATTTCATTTTAGGAAATATAGCTTTATTTTGGGACATCGGTGAAAGGAAATAAGATTTATAAACTTAGGGCATAGGCACTATGAAAGTAAAATGTAGTAGTTGAATGCATTGCTACAATGACGATTCTGTCACTTCTAGGGATCTAAAAAGTCATTAGATTGGCAAATGGTAGATGAAACAAGTGGTCAAAAAAGTGATTATATTCATGAAATGATACATGAAATGAGATTTGTTGGTTTATTTTGTATTGTACTAACACACGTTTTACTGCGATGCATTTCAAGAGGATAGGATGATAAACGTGTCAAGTGTCAACCTTTTATCGGCCATTGACAAAGAAATTTTGAATTTGACCAAACCAATTAGTCAAAAACTTGATTCCACAGTGCCTTGCTAGAGCAGTAGAACAACACTATTTGAAGAATTAGATTACCCTGACTAAGAAATCTTCAAGTGAAAGAGCTCATGGTCCTTTTTTTTTGTTTTTGGGGGGCGGAGGTTGTGGCTTGTTGGTTTAAATTTCTATAATCCCATTCTAAATTTGAACTCTGTCTTCCAACAATAGGCGGCCTATGTCAAATTTTTCAAAACTGCTGCGTTTGGTTACATAGATCATGCCACAAGCATGACCTGAATGTGGAATCATAGATCTTCATATGGTCTTCTTTTTTTTTTTTTTCCTTTTTTCCCTTTTTCATTTTAGGATGTGTAAATTCTTTCTTCATGGTTCATTGTCACTATACTCTATATTAAGTTGTCTTTCTCTGACTTGCAGGCTGTGAAGAAAGGCGACACCATTTTTATGGGCCAATACCTTTTTACAGGGAGTGAAACCACGTCTGTTTGGCTTGAGGTATTATATGGATGTTGAATTCAATTAGATAGGTTTGTTTACGTTTATCATTTTGAAGTTCTTTTTCTTCTTTAATTCTTCTCACTGTGTTGATTGTGCTCGTAACGTTTTCTCTTCTTTTTTACAAGTACACTTTCCCTTTTTCTCTTAGAACACTTTCGTGATCAAATTAGACAAGTCATTGACACATTTTATTCTGGTGCATTATCTTGTTCTACTTCTGGTTTCTCCAGTCCATTTTCCAATACTTGGAGCATTTCCTTGTATAATAGGAGGAAAACTGAGCATGAATATAGAACATTTGGGTTTTGCTTTAGCCTGCTGATAAGCCATCAGTTATTTGTTTGAGTTGTTGCATTACTTGAAATGGGTGATTTTTCTGGACAGGTAAATGAAGTAAAAGGCGATGATGTGGTTTGCACAGTCAAGAATTCCGCAACATTGGCTGGATCATTATTTACGTTGCATGCTTCTCAAATTCAAATTGATCTGCCTACTCTGTCTGATACGGATAAGCAGGTTAGTATTGGAACACATTTGATATATATCTTGTGCTTTCCTGATGTCCCCATGATGGAGGTTTTCTAAGAACTTATTTTTCGGATGTGTGGATTTCACAATTCGGTTGTAAATAGTAAAAGATACATCGAAGAATAACTGAGAAAGTAACACCTGATTAAAAAGAAAAAGTGATTTGTGGTTTTGCACGTGAACTAGACTAAAAATATTTCCTATTGTGGTATCCTACTATATTTCTTGTGTGATTCTAAACCTCATACAGTTTTCCTTCATCGTATGTGATTGTTATATATTCAGGATCTTGGGCATTAACTCGAATTTTTTTCATGGTTGCTTGAAAGCTTACACAGAAACCTTTTATGTCCCTTTTTTTTTTCTTCTTCTCCCTCTCCCTGTTTATACCTGCCTTCACCTATTTTTTATTTGAATGTATTCCTTCCTTCTAGTAATATTTCTCTTTTACTTCAGGCTATCAGCTCGTGGGGTGTTAAAAACAAAATTGATTTTCTGTCGTTGTCTTATACACGTCATGCAGAGGATGTTCGTCAGGTAATATAAAAAAGAATAGAGAGCCTTTTAATTTATGTGCCTTTTAATGTGCCTTCTGTATGGTTTTCCGGTCAACTTGCTGATGTCTTCTTCTAATGCAGGCCCGTGATTTTCTATCCAAGCTTGGTGATCTAAGTCAGACTCAAATCTTTGCTAAAATTGAAAACGTAGAGGTAAATTTGAAAGTCTGTTATATTGTAAATACAGGAGGGGATTTACGTTGCTTTCTTGTAGAAAATTGAGTTTGATATAGATGAGGGACTGTACAAAGTTTAAAAAGTTCACATCATTAATTCCCTCATTTTGCAGGGTTTAACCCACTTCGATGAGATCCTACAGGAGGCAGATGGCATCATCCTTTCTCGCGGAAACCTTGGTATAGATCTCCCACCGAGAAGGTTAGTTAGTTGTTATGATGATTGGTGTGTGGCAACATTTGTCTTCTATTGTTGTAAATGTACGTATTCTGTCCGATTATCACTTTTGTTGCATTTGAGCGGGAATTTTGGCGCTAATAGTTGTATCAAATGATGTACTTCTCTGGAATATTTTTGGGTAAATACGTAAATGGCTGGCTTGGGAGTTTCCTACACCTTTTACAGCCTATGATTCTTTAGTGTTTTGACTTCCTAGCTGCCAAACCATTTTATTGTTGATTTTTGTCGCATGCAGATTGTTTCACTTACCTTTTGAGTTTGCAAACATCTATTCACCATTTAAGTTTAATAACCCCTATTATAGGTACTTAATTCCATTTCTTAATATTATTTGAGTTAATTTCGGGGACCTGTACTTTTTCTTATGTCACTGTTTTTCTGTCTTTTCTTTGAGCTGGCTCATATTTTTAGACTTTTGTTGCATGAATACATGCTCCAACTGGACAAAAGCTTATAAGAGTACTTTGAAAAGTAGAAGAAAAGAGAGTAGTTTGATTAATGGCTTTGTGGAATTTAACCCTATTTCATGTCATATGTTGTTTGTATAGGCTGTCAGATCATTTCTGTTTTTTAACTAGTGTTTTTAAGCAAAAAGAGAATGTGTGATTGGATCTTGAATCAAAAGCTGATGTAACATTGTAACTTGATTGAGTCTGTATATGGACAACCGTGTTTATCTGATAAAGTGACAAACCTTAAGGTTTGCTTTTAAATTCTTGCTTGGAATATCTGAATATTATTTTTTCAATTTAATGAAATAATTATATAGATATTGGTTGTTTGAATTTAACACCGTTGTGCTTCAAATCCTACCAATTGCTTCTATGTATTATATAGATTCCTTTTGAGTATCGAAATCCTGTTAGTAATGGAATAGATCATGCCTGCATGTGGCTATTGCACAGTACATCTTAGGATAAATAACAATTGCACATATTGAATAAAATCAAGGAAAAATAAGGAAGTTTAAATCATTATTTGGCCAAAATAGACGTGGCTAATGCACAGTACATCTTAGAATAAAACATCATAATTTGTACCTATTTGAATAAAATCCAAAAAATGAGGAAGTGAGGAATCTTATCTTGATGACAAAACTAGAAATTTTTGTCCATTAACCCAACAGTTCTATCCTCACCTCACTCATACTCCAACAACAGCCGTAAAATATCACAATTGTGCAGTGATTTATCACAAATTTTTTTTTGCTCACACGTTAGTACATTACCATTCACCACCACTAGTATATAGAGAGAAGTTTGGCTGCTACTATCTTCACCATCCCACGTCAGTACCGTGTGTAGTGAACCAGCAAAAGACCTTGCACTTAACTTGCATTCTGCACCACAAATCAGTTTTTGAGATGTAAGTGCCTTGTTTGTTCACTTAGTTCTCCATTTGTTTATTTTTTCCTTATGTTGGTATCTTTGGCTTAATTTTAAGGTAATAGTTTTTCCTAAATTGGATTCTCCTTAGCCATTTATCCTTACATATATACATGTAAAAAACCGTTCAGTGATGTCCATTTAACTTGTTGATGATGCCACTCTTGCCATTGTCCTAAGTCAATGTTATACTACCTCTGTTTTGAATTTCCTAGTGAGGCTTCTTCTGTATTTGCAGGTGTTCTTTTTTCAAAAGTCTGCTGTTTACAAATGTAACATGGCTGGAAAGCTGGCAGTGGTAACTCGTGTTGTTGATAGTATGACAGACAATCTCAGGCCTACTCGTGCAGAGGCAACTGATGTCGCCAATGCTGTTTTGGATGGTGAGTCACTGTCCTAAATTCTTGGGAGGAAACTCGTTTTCACTTTTAGTATTTTTAAAGCAATTGTTGTATTTTTAATGTTTTCATTACTGGGTATAATTTTCATGGCTTAGTTTTATGTCATCTTACTTTTAATTTTATCTATTTCTATTCTTCAGTCAACTTTATATTTGTATTGATTGAAACTATATGGCAGCTAATAAAGTTGATAATCAATGGCTATGTTTCAGGATGTGATGCAATTCTTCTCGGAGCTGAGACCTTACGTGGACTATACCCAGTTGAAACTATTTCTACTGTGGGCAAAATTTGTGCTGAGGTAAGCACACATGGGTATTATCAGCTAAGACGCTTGTGCTTCAAAGTCTTGTACATTAAGTGCATTTTATTGGTTCTATATTACTTGAAGACTTTCTATTTTTTCTTTGGTTTGCGGTTGAGTGGGTTTCTATTTATCAGTTCTTTGCAATTTGTTCTCCTTCGATGTTTTTGCAGGATTTAATGCGTCCTAGGGCCCTCAGTTGGGGAATGTTCCCATGTGTTTCAAGTTTAATGTGAATGTTTTTCTAAATTACCCATTCTTAGCCTAATCTCTGTAACTTGTACCTGAATGACCGACTTGAAAATTGGGAATGCTTCTGATAACTTACTTCCTTTTTTTCCAACACACTGCCCCATGACTTTATATTTACCACCCCAAAAATTGGAAAAAGAAAAAAGAAATTGAAAAATTATACCAGTATATCTGTCAATTGAATAGAACTTGTTTCTAGACAGAATCATATATTAATGGTATTTGTTAAATCCCTCAATGTTGTTGTTTTTAACAATGTATAGCTTTAGTGGTTTGCTGCATTAAAAGCCAAAAATCTCAACAGATCACGTGGATTTTATTTTGATTCTCTACTAAGTGAGAAACTATAGTTGTTGACCAATGTATGTATGACCTCTATTAGACCTTTGAAATGCCGGGCCTAGCCTAAGGATTCTTCTGTCTTAAGGATATTGGCTTGATCATATTCTGGTTTTATTCCATCTCTAAAATCCATCCATTGGAAGCTTTTTGTCTAGTTGGAATCAACAAGTACAATAAAGATAACCTCAGTTCTCCACATTGTGCGCAGGCTGAGAAGGTTTTCAATCAAGACCAATACTTCAAGAGGACTGTAAAATTTGTTGGCGAGCCCATGACACACCTGGAATCTATTGCGTCTTCTGCGGTATGTTGCAAGAAAAAATAGAGAAAAAGATGAGTAAAAGAATAGGAAAACAAAAAGAAGAAACTTGACTTGATGAAACTTCCAATGTTGATTTTCTGAGTTCAAGCATATGCCTAGCATTTAAATAAGTTTTTGTGCATCTCATATAGGTTCGGGCGGCCATTAAAGTGAAGGCATCTGTTATCATATGTTTTACCTCGTCTGGAAGGGCTGCTAGGTAATTTAGCAGTTTTGGATGTTCCTGTATTTGGATATCTTCAGATATTTTTTAGGGATTATTACAAAAACTACCCCTTTGGTTTAGCCTAATTACACAAAACTCCAGTTATCTTTCAAAATTACAAATACCCCCTTAAAGTGCTATAAGCACTCTCTTGAGGTTTGTATTTACTTATCAAATACCCCCCTTTGAGGGTGCAATTTGTAAAAGAGAAACAAGTGCCAATGGGGTAATTGTAAGTTTGAAAGATAACTGGGTGTTTTTTGCAATTAGACTAAACATTAGGGGTAGTTATTCTAATTTACCCTATTTTCTATTTACTGATTAGCATAACTTATAATCATTTCCTGTTAAATGCAGACTGATAGCTAAGTATAGGCCAACAATGCCCGTTTTATCTGTTGTCATTCCTAGGCTCAAGACGAATCAATTGAAGTGGAGTTTTAGTGGTTCATTTGAGGTATATCCTTTTTGAGATGATATTTTGTCACTAAAATGCTTTATATCTTATTTGCTAATTGCATTCGATGAACACAGTTCAGACACCTGTTAAAAAACAACTCAGTTCTAGTGGCTCTAATCTGAGAAGAGAAAAAAAAACATGTTTTCTCGTTTATATAAGGAAATCTTGATTTTTATTGTTTACTAAGAGCCGCGGGAGAGCATATACACATGATACTTGTTTTTTCAAATACGTACTTGGTCAATTTGAGTTCAGAATTCTTGGACTATTCTACTAGGACTCTTTAAGAAAAAAAGTACCTCATGCTATGATGTGGTTGATGCATTATATAGCTAATGTTTACTCTTTTTGGGTGGACATAGTTGATGCAACCAAATTCCTTTTTAGTTTCTTGGCATCCCTCGTTCCTTGATGATCAATCTTTTACTGTGATGTTTTCCACCTAATGGATCTTTTCTGCATGTTCAGGCAAGGCAATCACTTATAGTACGAGGTCTTTTCCCTTTGCTTGCTGATCCCCGACATCCAGTAAGTTATTTTCTTACTTCAGGTTTGATTTGCCTTGTTTTCCATTCAGAGTCGGGTTAAATGTAGATGATTTTTTAGGCAAATATACTGCACTTCATTGTATCAAATATTTGTAAGAAGGATGTGTAAAGTTATTACTTTTCAATATATAGTTACAGGATTGATATTGTAAATTAACATGTACATCTTGGAACATGACCTTACCCACTTAGTTTTACCTAATTGTATAATTTTCTGTCCTAGTTTTGGGTATGGGATAATTACAAAAACTATTCATAAGGTTTACTAATTACAAAAAAACCCATTTATCTTTCAAAATTACAAAACTCACTATTCGCTCTTATCTTCCAGGCCGAGTCTACAAACGCGACAAACGAGTCAGTTCTGAAGGTTGCTCTTGATCATGGAAAAGCCTCGGGAGTCATTAAGTCACATGATCGAGTTGTGGTCTGCCAGAAAGTCGGAGATGCATCAGTTGTAAAGATTATTGAGCTGGAAGATTAAATGGCTAAATGCCTTGGCGGCTTGAATAAAATTTTCCTTCTGATTTTTTTCTTGAAGTGGAACAATCATAATGCAAAATTATCATGAATTTGATGGTGATTTTCTGATGGGTAATACAATAATTCCACATTTAAATTAAGTACATATTGGGCTATTCCTGATGGGAATTGCTGTTGTGGGAATTGTTTATGAGCCTTGATGTTCTGTTTTGGCAAGGATGGATCTGGCATAAGTTGATATATATTTTGTTATTTTTCGAACTGGAGTGAGGAAATCATGAAATAATTGTGTTGGATTTGTATTCCTAACGAGCACAATTATGCTGCATTATCAAATTGGGCCAATATCCCAAATTTATATAGTAATTTAAGTACCAGTTGTTTCAAAAAATTTAACATTGAGATCTTTTTTCACTAGTTCACTACACTTTATTTCTAATTGGTATGATCCATCCCATTTTGAGTTTTAACAGTGTAAATGAATTCTGATATGATCTTCAACTTTTTTTTTTTTTTAAAACTCGACCTAATATCTCGCTGATTTGGAAAGAAACTATTAAAAAAGACATGTTATACCTATAAATAAATGAAAATATTGCTTATGACCGTAAACGGTGGCGCGATATGATCCGTATAGCCGACCCCACGAAGTTATTAAAAACAGTTTGTTGTTGTTGTTGTTGTTGACCTAATATCTCGCTATTTACATTTTTCCTTTTTTAACTTTTTTTTTGAAATTTAATGCATGCATATATATTTATTCAATATTATATTAAGAAAAAAATATTTTTAAACAAAAACAAAAAGCATTATTTGAATTTTTTAAAAAATTATTAAATGAGTTTAGTGAGTTTTTCTTTTTCTTTTTGAGGAAAGAGTTTAGTGAGTTTAACGCGTGGATTCACTGAATTTGGGTCCTTAAAAAAATCTATGATCGAGTCTCCATTTTGGCATTTTGATCTAGAGCCATATGCCATTCCTAATTTCCTATATCTATAATCTAGGTAAGTAGATGTTACTCCAGTAGGTAAAATCCAATTCCCTTACAATTGTGATATATGTTCCATTTTGATTTTTTTTTTGAAAAAAATCACATATATGTTATAATGGGACACTTGACAAAATCACAAGAGAATTGGGTTGTATCCACTTGGGTAGATCGTTACCCTATAATCTATATAGAACCAGAGTGATTCACTGATTCTCACAAGATTTGAGGCAATGGGCTGAACGCTTAACAAGCTGTCTTTTTTTCTTCCAATAATTTCAGCAAACTTATTATGGATGTATGTATTTTGGGTAGTGGAATTAAAAATGTGTTTAGATATTTTATCCGTAGAAAAAAATGATATATTTTAAAAAGTAAATGATTGACATTTTAATAATAAAAGTAATAATTTTCCAATATACAAGTGTTTCAGAAAATTAGTATAAGAAATAGCGTTAACTCTTTTTTTTTTTTTTTTTAATTTTCTTCCACGGTCAAGGTCTCACTGAATATGGATATGGTAATGGGAAAAGAAATATATTCTACGTAACATAACTAATTAAAACTACTTTGTGAACAACAAGCGCCCATGGCCTAATGGATAAGGCGTCTGACTTCTAATCAGGCGATTGTGGGTTCGAGTCCCACTGGGCGTGAACTTCTTTTTGCCACTTTTTTTTTTCTTTGGTCTTTTTTCCGTGGAAAGGTTCTTCAGTATTCTCTAAGCTCAGAAAAGCTAAAGAAGTTTCCAGTACACCTTTTTGGTCTACAAAGGCATGGCCTTGACCCTTGATGTTGATATATCACACTACATTTGTAGGCATAGACCAACAGCGTCGTACTAATGTTCCTTCCACTTGAGGTATGCTAAAGATTTTCACTTCAAACCAAATTCTAACAATTCACAACAAAGTGCAACCTGTTGACAAGGAATGTCTGTAATATTAAATTCCACATCTCTACCATGTCATTTCATTATTATTCATGTCTCAATCCATCTTTGACTGGAAATTAGGCCGACATAGAAAGCAGAAACCATATTTTTCAGACAATTGCATGATATGATGTCTCACTTGGTGTAGGCTTTCTGGATTACATGTGAGATTTGGAATCACCATAATTTCCACTAAGATACATGGGAGAAAATACCTCAAAGACCACCATTTGGGACAAACAGCTTGCACATGAATGATTATTCAGTTTTGGATTAATTACGAAAACTACCCATGAAGTTTTCTCTAATTACCAAAATAACCCAGTTATCTTAACATTTGTTTTTATTTTACAAAATTGCATCCTCAATAGGTATCAAGAAGGGGTATTCCTTATATGCAAACCTCAATGGCATATTTGCAAGGGACAATTACAATAAAACCCCTGAGGTTTGGACTAATTACAAAAAAATCCAGAGATTTTTGAAAATTACAAAAAAAAAACCTTGAGGTTTTCCCTCTCCTTCATGAACAAAAAATTCTCAAAACCCCCCTAACATTTATAGAAATATTAAAGTACCTGTTAAATTTAAGACAAAATAAAACCTATAGGGGTGTTTTGTGATTTTCAAAACACCTAGGTTTCTTTGTAATAAGTCCAAACCTCAGGGGCTTTATGTAATTATCCCTAATTGTAATTTTGAAAAATAACTCAAGAGTTTTTTTGATTAGACTAAACCTCATGGATTCATATAACCCTTCAGTTTTCATCAGGAAAATGTGTATCTTTTGCTGATCCTTGGTTAGTAGAGCAAACTTGGAACAAGAAAACACTTTCAAGAACTCTTCTTTCTTCCCAAATCACTTCTACAAAAGGCAGTAAGCCCAATGGTTTTGTTGATATTTCTTCCCACTAATGAACAACAAACAACATGCTAAATTGAAGAAACTAAAATCTTTTCTAATTTGAAATTTGCTAAAACACTAAATTCTGAGATAAAAACTTGAAAAAACAAGCCTAATATCAATCTAATTCAATCAACCCTCCACTGTACAAACGATTCATCCAGTAATGGAAGAGGGGTCACTTTTCCTGTTCGAAGAATGTTGCTGCTGCTGATGATGATGGTAATAATCGAGCAAATCGAGCTCCTTTTGTCGTATAAGAAGAACCATTCGTTCGTTCTCCAACTTCATCCGTTCGTTCGTAAGCTTCTCCCTCTCCATTTCCCTCTCCTTCTTACTACTAAACTTCAGCCACTTCAAACGTTGTTTTTCGATCTCAAACGATTGCGATTGAATTCCAACGCGCTCCTCCTCCAATCGTATCAATTTCGTTTCATCCATTGCCTCTTCTCAACCGGACTCTTCGTCCCGTCTTGCAACATGTTAAGTAACTCAACATCCAATTGTTGAATCAAAGGGGAATTCAATGTGGTCCCCTTTTTCAACCTCTTTCGCGACGATCTTTCGTCCGAAACCTCATCCTCATCGTCCTCCTCATCCTCATTATCATCATCATCATTTATATCATCATCGTCGTCGTCATCATCGTAATCTTCGCCTTTTCCCACTTTAGTCCCTTCATTTTCCCCTCTATTCAAATTAGGCACATTTTCGGTGTGCAAACACCGCTGCTGTGGCTGAGCCGCCCCGCCGGCACAGCCGCAGCGCAGCTCTGGTGGAACGCTCGTTCCACCACCACCATGGCCACAACTATTATGATAAGCACACATTTCCCTAAAAAACAAATGCTTAGAATTAAGCAATTTTTTCACTTCCTCCTTCATCTTAACCGATAAATGATCCATACTATCAAGCAAACTCTGATTCTCCACCACACGGCAAGAAATACCCTTCCCAAGAATATCATTAACCCTTTTATACCTCTTGTTCAAATCATTGAACTTATCCTCACACTGCTGTGGAGAAACATAAAACCCTCTCTCCATCATAGCCCTAGAAACAGATTTCCATTTCCCCTTTTTCTGCAAAACCCCACCACCCTTTTTCTTGCTAGAACTATCATTAGCCTCAGAACAAACCTCATCACCAATATAAAAAACCACCATTATCAACAACCTCACCATGTTATCAGTCCATTTCATTCTCTGCCATGGAGACATTTTTCTCTTCCCATCATCAGCAGTACTGTTTTCAGCAGGCTCATCATCGTCGCTAAGTGTCAAAGTTTGGTTCTTGGATTTTGAAGCAGATGGGTGGTGGACTGGTCTAACTGGGTTATAATCCCCTGCATCATGATGGGCATAGCTTACCATGGGGTGTGGTGGCATGAGATGAGAGTTTTGGGGGTTTGGGGGTTGAATTGGGTGGTGGAGTGACATTTCTAGCCCTAACATACCAGGTTGAATATTTGAATAAATCCCAGTATTAGATTCCATAAAAGAACAACAATAGCTACAAAAACAGAGAAAAAATTGAAAATTGTGAAAAAGAAGCAATTTTTTTTCTTCTTTTGACACAAAACAAACAGTTAGAGCTTCGAATAAAGTAGTTTCAGATGATTACAGTAGGAAATATCAAGAACCAACAATTGCCCAGAACCAGGCATAGCATTAAATTCCATAAAACAACAACAATAGCTACAAAAACAGAGAAAATTGAAAAATTGTGAAAAGATGCAAATTTTTTTTTTTAAAACACAAAAACAAACAGTTAGAGCTTCGAATAAAGTAGTTTCAGATTATTACAGTTGGAAATATCAAGAACCAACAATTGCCTATACAAGAAGATGAATAAAAAGAAGGAATTATATTGGCACATTCACAGGGGACCTGAAAAAAAAAAAGATTCTTGATTGACCAATCTTTTACAGCATTATGATCCCTCTAGCCCACACGCTGACAAAAATCAAGCAAGAAAAGGAAAAAGATAAGAATTGCAATAAGAAATGTCAGAATTAAATTTGGTCCATTCAAGAAAATGCTTGTAATATGTATAAAAGGGCAGAAACATAATGTGGGCGTTTATACAGAAGGCGGGGAAAGAGCAGCTGGTTTTAGATTTGGGGAGTCGTTGGTTTTTTTTTCTGTTAGTTGACACCTTAAAACTTTAAAAAAATCGAAAAACTGCCCAATGCCCATTGTTTTGGTTGTTTTTTGAGGGAGCTTTATTGCTTTGTGGGGAGGGGAGAGAGAGAGTCCACAGGATTATGCAAAACAATCATCTACGTTCAATGATCCTACTGACCCACTTGTTTTCAAATTTGGTGCATAATGGATGAATCTGGGCCGTCAGATTTTGGATTCAGTGAAAGCCATTTAAAGTGGAATAAAGTATTTCTAAATTCTACATTTCTTAATCTTTTGGGAAAGTAGGGTTTAGGGTGAGATTAGGACACGTGTGTTTAGATAAACATTGAAATTGACAAAATAAATAACTTAAACTACAGTTAACGTAAAATTAGTGGTATACCTTATAAGTTTATGAGTTATTATTATTTTCTTCTTCTTCATTTTTATTTATATATTTATCATAAATAGCTCATTTGATATCAGGATATGTACCAATTTCAATTAGCGTAAAACTAAAAAAAAATCTCAGGTGTAATTTGGATTATTATACATGCAATTCATTAAGACATTTTACCGATTTTACTTTAATTTTCAATTGGTTTTTTTCCAATATCCTTTTCCGACTTTAATAAAATAGTTTTATTTTTTTAGTTTTGCTATACTAAAACTATTCTGGAGATATTTATTTTCCCTGATGTGGTGACTGGTGAGATCAAATTGAACCTGACATAATAATCACTTTCTTCTAGACGTGGGAAAAGACATACACCAAGTAGAAAAATTACGAAATACAAAGATGAATTGTTCCAAAAAAAAACTAAAACTCAGTAAAAGGCTAGTAGCTCCAATTTTATCACAAACTCTTCGTCTTTTTCATATTAAACCCAGTCCAGCTTCTTCGCATAATTTTCTTCTATTGGTAAACCATGAAAAACCTCCCCAAATAGCCAATCAAACACCCAAATGACTAGATCTGAAGTCAGATCGGTAAGATTTGGTGCCAAAATAATCGGATCTAAAGAAAAAAAACAAGAAAAAAATTCCCACAAAGGGAAACTAAAACACTCCCATGAAAGGAGACTGAAATCCCACAAGGGGAACTACCTTTCCCGCATAGGGAAACTAGAAAAACAAAACAATAAAATGATTTATAGGGTTTGGATTTGGGTTCCCCCGTCCTCTCCATTTGAGCGAATGAGGGAAGAAAAGAGATACAAGTACGAGAGGGACAATCAGAGAGAAAAAAATAGAGAGAGAAATTTTGCTGTGTTGAAAAGGTTGTGCTTTGCCTTGTTGTCTTTTTAGCTTTGGGGTGTGAAAAAATCAATTTACCTTTGAGTGAATTTACTTGCACCAAAAGATACATTAGCGCGACAACATCAGAAGACGAGTTCAATGACTCGACAATGTAACACGACATTGTAGCGTGAGTTACATGTGACTCGACATCAGTAGCGACGACACCGCAACATCGAGTTACTTTGACTCGACATCGAGTTACATTGACTCGACATCCAAGTTCTCTCACTTATTATAACACATTTATTTTATTTTTCTCAAAAAATCTTGAATTCAAGTAACCTTGTTCGTTTTAAGTTCGTTTTGCATGTATAATATATCAAATTAACCATCTTTTCGATATCTATAATTCAACACCTATATTGCATATTTAAAAATAAAAATACATATTCAATTTTTTAAAAAATTGAAAGAAAGAGTAAGAGGATACATAGAGATAAATGAAAGAGAGAGAGAGAGAGAGAGAGAGAGAGAGAGAGAGAGAGAGAGATAAGTAATCCAAATAAACGTCTTTAAGAAAGTATGAATGTTATTTTACACCCAAAAATGGTTAAAAAGATGTGTTTGAAAAAGTTAGTTATTTTTAATCTTTTACACTTTGGAAATGACAAATATTTCCACTTTGCTTTTTGTTAATAGGATCACTATTTGTATATTATATAATTAAGATTAATATTGTGTTTGGCTTTTGAGATCGAGGTATTTGTTTTTTGAAATGGTATACAATTTTTTGTTTGGGATTTTTAAGAAATTATTATAATATTATAAATGACAAAATTAGACATTCCAGAAAGTGTAAACACCAAACATGTAAATTTACCTATCATTTGAAGGGCAAAATAAACATTTTCCACGTTGGAAAAACTTAGGATTATATAATAATACCCTTGGGCCAGGATTTGGAATTAAATGGTTAGTTGATTAATTCCTGGACCCATCAACAATTGATTTGGGCTGACAAAATGGATTTTTCTGGGTAACCAAGCTCTCACAAAAAAAAAAAATAAAAATGCCCCGATTAGTGTCTTTTACGGGCCAGGTTTGGGCTTGACTCTTTACGGAAATATTGCACAGAGTTCTGGCATGTACCATAAATGTATGGCCCATTGTTCTGGGCTTCTTGTTCGGCTTCATTTCTGCGAGGTTTATGGGCCCATATATCTTAATCAGATATTGCAAAATTTATGCAAACTTGCATTGAGAGTTGGGACTATTTAATTAAAGTTATATAATTTCCGTGGCCATTAAATTTTAGTCGTGCTAAGGCATACTTAGAAGCTCAACGTGACTATGGTCTATGAGATATTACGTTGAGGCTTGAGCTACGCGATCTAATACAAATTAACATGTTCAAATAAATCATATAATCGACTCAGTTTGTGCACAAATTTTTGGCGATAGCATCGAATTTACTTGAAGAATGAACTAAGAAAGTTGGAAGGTTCTGGGTTCGACGAGCATAATTGAGTGGAATCCCCCACTCTTTATAAATGTATTGATCGGGGTTCGATCCTATATCTTTCAATTTCTTTAAAATTTATCCCTTATTTTCCAACCACTACTCTCAACTTATTAAAGAAAAAAGGATCGGAAGATTGTTTCGTGTGAAGTTTGAACACTTGGATTATTTGAAAGGAAAAAAAAACTAGATATCTTGGTATGGAGAATTTTTTAAGTAGGGAAAATGACAATTTTACACCTTTTGGGATAGGGAAAACACTTTTTTACCCAACTTTCACAAAACTCCTTTTTTACCCACTTTTTAAATGAAATGTCATAAATACCCTTATCCTCTCCGTCGCCCCCTCTTTCTTGGTTTAGAAAACTTTCCTTTTCTCTTTTATTCTTTTTTCCAATGATAACAAATTTTCGTTTTTTTTTTTTCTTTTCGATTTTTGAAAATTCAAGATACAATTGGAAGATACATTTAAGTTACTTGAATCAAACTAATATTTTTCTTGCTTCAATTTATGTATAATGCGAAAAAATTCGTCTATTTTCGAGAAGAGGAAAAAATCTGGAATGTTCAACATGGCACGATCGTGCCACCATAGATGTGAGTACGATCGTGCAACACTATATGGTAGCACGATCGTCGGCAAAGACTCATGGGGCAAGAGAATCATGCTATTTTAGTAAAATTATTTTTGTCTTTGTGGGTAAAAAAATGTTTTTTTATAAAAATGGGTAAATGAGTTTTACTTGTGTTGAATTTGTTAATTTCTCACGAAAGAGTGACACTTTAAGGGCAAAATTGCTTTTTTGGTCCGTTAAGATGGCTCGATTTTTTAGCTTTTAGTCCTTTAATTTTTATGGGTTGCGTTTGGCAAACACTACCTTTCTAAACCTCGCACATTTAGTCCGATTTCAAAATTTCGGGGATATCTTATCCCTAAAATGCTGAGTTGGGTCATTTTTTCATGAAATGACTATTTTGCCCCTTTTTTTTGGATGGAAACCTTGGTCATGTGCATATCACATGACTTGTGTAATATCTCAATAAAATTAAATAATAAAAATAATTATAAGATTAAATTAAATTAAAGAAAAATATGAACATATATCTAAAATTTTATATAAAGTTGACAAATATAAAATATATGTTGGACTTTTTTAATTTTATTTAAATAAAATAATCTAAACATATATTTATAATTTTTCGAGTTGTAAATAAAATTTAAAAAATGAAAACAAAATAGAAAAAACATGTATTTACAATTTTCAACTATATATAGAATTAAAAAAATAGAAACAAAAAACATATATATCTATAATTTTCAACTGTAAATTGAAATTAAAGAAAAATAGTAATAGAAGAAATAGAAAAACCAAAAGAAAAAAATAATGTACTTTTTTGTTTTTCTAGTTTTCCTTAATTTTTATTTAAAGCTGAAAAATATAAAATATATGTTCGAATTTTTTTTTAATTTAATTTAAAAAATAATATGAACATATATTTATAATTTTCAATCAGAAATAAAATTTAAAAAAATAAATGAAAAACGAACAGAAAAATTATGTATTTACAATTTTCAACTATATGTAAAAAAAGAAAACCGAAAAACATATATATATATATATATCTGTAATTTTCAACCGTAAATTAAAATTAAAGAAAAATAGAAAACAAAAAAAAAAAAATATAGACTTACAAATTTCACTGTAAATTAAAAATAATGAAAAATAAAAACAATAAAACAGGAAAAAATATATTTACAATTTTCTACTATAAATAAAAATTAAAAAAATAGAAAACAAAAAGACGAAAAATAGAAAAAAAAAGAAAATAAATTTCTATTATTTTTATTTTATATTTTTATTTAATTTTTATTTAATGTTGAAAAATATAAAAATATATGTTCGACCATTTTATTAAATTTAATTTAAGTTTATTTATTTATTTAATTTAATTTATTATTATTTTTCTATTTTTTCTTTAATTTTAATTTTCCAAAAAGGGGCAAAATAGTCATTTCAAGGAAAAATGGTCAAACTCAACATTTTAGGGATAATATATCCCCGAAATTTTGAAATCGTCTAAATGTGCGGGTTTAGAAAAGTTAGTGTTTGCCAAACGCAACCCATAAAAATTAAAGGACTAAAAGCGAAATCGAGCCAACTTAACTGACCAAAAGCAATTTTGCCCACTTTTCTGACCCACCAGCTTCCGGAAGTAGATAAATACCTGAAAAAATCAGGTTTTCACTGCGTAAATACTCGTGAATTAAACCTTGTTTTTACCTTTTACCATGCATACATATACATACTGTTAAAAGTGAATCGAAATCCAAAAGGGTTCAAAATTGAATTGAAAGCTGAATACCCTGCTCATTGATTCTTGGGTATTATGCTGATTTATTATTAGGTGGCAACTATATTCGTCGACCAATAGTGGTTGAGAGTTTGAAGTACTATCCCACATTTAGTAATGTCTGCGTAATTTATGAGCTTGTTGGTGCATGTGGTTATATACACTGCATGTACAACTATATATTGTGTTTATATTAAAAACCATTCATTTAGATTAATTAGGGGTATTCCATTGTAGGCGGCGCTGCTATTGTTTACGCTTGCAATTGTACTCGGATTTGTAGTGACAAATTAAGCACGGTGCCTCTCTACTTCGAATTTATGGGTTGCCAGTATTGCAACGCGGGATGAGAGTCTGGTTTTTAAATAACCACATAAAAAGTAGGGATAATTACAAAAAAATACCCCAGTTATCTAGAGGTGTCAAACGGACCGGGCCAAATAGAACGGACCGCTAATTTCATAGCCCATCTAAGCTCAATCCATGGAAAATACATTAAAAAACCAGGTCACTGATTTTTTTTTTTTTCTCGGACTTGAATATTCACCCTGAGACCGGTAAGAGTCTGCGGTGATCAGTTGGCCTGCCAAGCCGAAATTGACAACTCTATAGTTATTTGTCAAAACTATAGTATTCCCTTAAGGTATTACATATACCCCTTAGGTTCGTATTTTACCTAACAAAAGTTGGATAATTTCATAATTTATTTACTAAAAGTTGTGATACAATGGTTCTGCGACTTTGGAATATGTTTGTTGTTTCGAAACGGGGATTGCTGGGGTAAAGGGGTTTTCACGGGCTTAGTTTGTTTTCTGCAAACGTTTCGAAGAGGCGTCTTGTTGAAGAAATGTAAATTCTATTTGGATAAGTAAATAAAAGTATTATATTTTATGCTTGTTTTTCGTTTAACATAAATTGATTATATGGTAGATTCATGTTCGTGCATTAGTTTCTCACCCTTTGTAAGAGTGTTGATAGGGGTTCGAAATCGTTATCTTTCAGTTTTTTTGAAATTTATCTTCTCCCCTTCCACCAATACTCCCAACTTATTAAAAATGTTCGCGCGTTATTCGTTCTAATGATCGTTTCAGATTGTGACAAATCAATTACATGACAAGGCAATAAAGTCTACCCATTTTGTAATTGGTTTGTGTCTAAATAAGTCGGAAGCATAAACTTAACCAGATGTGATCTTATATATTCCGAAGTGTGCTTCATTTCATATTACATCGTGCGTATAATTGCTTAATGCGTATATACAAATTATCATTATCATATCACAAACCTACATTTTAGGCTTGATTTATCTTCAAAATTAATATAGTAATTGTACACACAAGACAATCATCTCTACAATAGAATAAACAGCTAAAACACACTTCTAGAATTAAAGATCTCATCCGAATTTTAATTGCCTTAATAGTTTGAAATTAGATGTCTCTGTTCTCTCAAAAAATAAAAATTAAAAAGTAGATGTCTATTTCTTGTGGTGGCGAATGGTTGTGTTTTAAAGGAAAGGTCAGAAATGTTATAGAAACTAGGAAGGAGATAGGCTTGCTCATGTGGTCTTAATTTTTGTTTTGGTTGTTTCGAGGTTGGGAGTTGAGAAATTATTATTTGTTCGACGAAAATATAAATATCACGCCCGAAATATTAATTCGGTTTTTAAAAAGATAGTATATATTTTTTTTTTAGAAGAAGAAAAGATAGTATATATTTGATCCTCATAGAATATGGCAATATAATGTCATTTCTTGTCACATTAAATATATAAATGCTCTTTACTCTTGCGGTTTAAAAAGAAACGACCGTTTGGAAATTGCAATTTGCAAAGTTTTTGAGGCGCACCATAAATTAAGGCCAATTACTTCTGTCTACTAGTATAGAAAATTATTGTGGCTATAATTTATTGATTTATCTAAATTTGGTACAAGAGGACTTTCCTTTACAGCAACAATTTCTTTCTCTTCTATCTACGGACAGAACAGTTTTCAAATAATTCTTTTTCAATCATTACAAAACTTATTATAATCGCAAAATGACTATCGTGTAAACAGTTCCACCAAAGGTCCACAGTTTAACACCGAAAACTTGAAATTTCAATAGATCAATGACACATACAACATTGAAAATTCATCAATGTGACCCTTAAAATCTCTCTCTCTCTCTCTCTCTCTCTCTCTCTCTCTCTCTCTCTCTCTCTCTCTCTCTCTCTCTCTCTCTCTCTCTCTCTCTCTCTCTCATTTTATTTTATTTTTTGGCCTCTGAAGGGAAAAAGTGAAAAATCACATCATATTTGAAATCATGAAATTATTTAAAATATACAACGAGCTTATAAATTTCCAGTGTTATCACTCACTTTTGAAGGGATTGACCAGGGTTCAACCCCTCGCATCTTTTAGTTTCTTTGAAATTTATCCCTTCCAACCATTACTCTCAACTTATTAGAAAGATGAAGTCATTTAAAATATTGAAAAAATTTATATATAAAATTCAAAAAAATTATGAGAAAATACAACATCAATTGATATATTCTTGGATCACGTGTTAGATATTAATATATTCACGAATTTGATCTCTATGGGCGACGTGATTGTGTGATCTTTCATTCATGTTTTCTTTTTATTTAGATAGAACAGTGTGAAAAAATTGTTTGGAAAAATATGAATAAATTGTCTACCATTTTCATAGATGAACGATCTTAATTTGGTAACTTTTATTTATTTCTTGGATACCTCCTTATATGAGTACTGTTTTTTCTACCAAAAGTTTTTCTCGTTCGGTTTTATTTAGGTAAATTTTAATGAGACGGTCTCATATTTATTTAGCTTGGCCGCTTAGTTTGTAAGCAGACTCTGTCATTTCATTTTTATATATAATGTCCCATTTATATAAAAAAAGCTAAATATTAAGGTAAATTTTGTAATCATCCCTAAAAAAAACTCACAAGTAATTAAGCAGTAAGCACAACAAACAGCTCATGAACTATAGATTTTAAAGCTTAATGAATAATAGTAGATGTTCATGTTTATTCCTATCTTCTTTTTTTATTTTTTATTACATATTGGATTCCTAATGAAAAAGGTACAATCAGGAGCTGCAGAGCGCAGAGAGTTGGTTGTACGATGAGACGTCCCCTCCCTCCAAATTGAACCACAAAATTAAACTAGGGATCGGCGCCATATTCGTATGCCTCAATATATCCCTACTTAATTAAATAATTAATCCTATAAATCCTGCCTACTTTTTTTTGTCACACCATCAATAATTTGAATTTTCTTGTCTGCCACCATTATTATATTAGGAAGGACTACTTATATACATTTTTAAGTATGATCATTTTTAATAAACAAAATGAGATAATACTCATTAATTATCCATTCATTCAATTGTGTAACATTTCAAAAAAAAAAAAAAAAAAAAAAGAAAAAAAGTACACATTTGGTTTTTCCTGTTCCAATTATGTGAAACTATATATTTTTAGAATTGGCCCTTTACTAATTAATCATTCACAAAATGTTTTTATTATTTATGTCTTTCTTCTAATGAATAATTAAATGTGTCTGAATCATGGAAAAGAGCAGTATTATACTAGCATGACCTTTCAAAATATAAATGTGATCATTTTGACAAGGAAAAGAAACTTGAAATTGCATGGTTAGGACTTAGGTAGGTCAAAAGAAGGGTTTGGCTAATAGTAGGTTTTTAAAATAATTAAATAAGGTGGTTACATAGCTAATTACACATGGGGGTATCATTAGCAAGAAAATAAAAGTCAAAGGACTAAGCTGCAATATTAAAAAATGATTATTGTTTTCTTCTAGTTTGCATGGTGAGTGTGTGAATTTTTTTTTTTTGAGGGGGTGTGAATTAAAAAATTAAGTTTTTCTTACTCCAAATTTTACAACGTCACCACACAGGGATGATTGTTATATGTTTTTCTCAAAATGATGGCCCCATTGAGATCTTCTATCTAAAATGATGTTTCATATCCAGACCACCATTGTTACATGTTTTTTTGTACATTTAATATTTCTTATAAAACCCCATAATTTTTATTTGAAAATTAAAATTGCAACGTTTACACTCGACAATCATTTGTGCGATGTGCGATGAAGAAATAGAAAATAAAACACTAATTTGGAAAAAAATATCATTTGATATATTTTCGTGTATTCCAAATATCATTCATACACGTCAAATGTATCTTGACAGTCATTCATATGACGTAAATAAAAGAGATGAAACACGAATAGAAAATCCATTCGAAAATGTACAATTTGGAATAGAATTTCCTTTGTGTAAATCCTTTGTCTCACGTTTCTTCTTCTGATTTTTGGGTGGGTGGGTGGGGGGTGGGTAGAGAGGGTTGATATAACATGTGATCCTCAGTCCTTTTTTGTTGGATTTTTGTATAGAGTCGACCCAATTCATTAAATGCAGTTGCAGTGTAAGGGAAAAAAATGCGAAATGTGAAAGAAAAAGGAAGTTTGATATATATTGCAGCAAAGCAAACTCATTTATGTACTCATAAAACAAACAAACAAACAATCAGATCCTCTTTCTTCTGCCTTCTTAAAACTTGTCATTTACTGGTAAGGTTAAGACCTGGCACTCTATGTGTACTTATTTTATTTTTCCATGTTAAGAAGGAACCCAACGCCCAGGCCCCATTTTATCTACATGTACATACAAGATTTATCCATGATCAAGAGAAATGGGGTTTCTATTTAAGAAAAGAAAAAGAAGAAAAAAATAAGGTTGGAAAACTTTGAAATGTTGCATAGGATGAAAAGGTAATTGATGGGGGTAAAACTGACTTTTTACCATTTCCTATTTACTTTATTATTTAGTTTCAACAAAATTAATTATTTAATTGCCCAAGATTATTAATTGTTGTCAGGCCAAGACACTATTAATCGGTCTGTAAGGCCCTATCATTTGCTGAGACCCAACTCAATACATCAAGCCATTGATGCTCAACATCTCAACTACAAATAGTTCCTCCATATTCATTTATAATTGAATCTGGACTTAATCACTTAATTAATTTCCTTGCTTTGACATTATTCTCTAGAGATTTGCTGACTTAAGCATGTGAAGTGTTTTCCTTCGACAATCGCATAGCCTCCTAACCATTGAAAACTACTTTCCATTAGGAATTACCCTAACTAAGGACTTGCACTATCAGACTAATTTATTGATTTGGAGTGATATGTATTTTCGAACACCGATTTAAAGCTGAGATGCAAAGAATGTCATTTATAAAAATGATCCCAAAAGAAAAATAGAGAATAAACCACCAGCTTATAGCTCAAGTGGTATTGCTCACCCTTTATAAGGATGTTAACAATAGTTCAAACCATGTATCTGTCAATTTCTTTGAAATTTATCCTAATTTTAGCCTAAGATAAAGAACTACTCCAACTTAAAGAAAATAGAGAATAAAAATAGATTTATCGAAATGATCAGGAGTCATTCAAGATAAATATATTTGGATAAGTCGGTTTATAGAAGTGTGAATGTAATGATGACTAATGTCGACGAGTCATTCTGGAAAAAAATTGAAAAAATATATATTAAACTAAATAAAAGATAAAACTAAAAATATTATAATGAGAAAAGAAAAGAGAAAATGTAGCAGACGGAAGGTACAAGGTGAATTGAAGGAAGGAAATATAGAGTGATGAAGGGAGGAGGCGTGAGGAAGGGGAAGGCATATTGTCAGTGGTACAGAGCCATGCACCAGGGTTGACGGGGACCAGATTGCGACCTTTGATTACTATTTTAATCCTCTTTCTCACTTCTCATATATATATCTCACCCAACACACCACATAAACCTATTCATATTTTGTTTATATTCATTAATATACCACAATTTTGAAAAAAAAAATAAGTTAATTTTCTCTTTGTATTATGACAATTCTTATTCTACTTCATATTCAACTACTACATGGTTCGTGCATTAGTGTTGTCATGTAACTTGCACTATTTGGAGAGTACTAAACATCGTTAAATTCTAATTCAATATCTTTTAAAAATTGATTTTTAACTTTGATTTTGACAAAAATTGTGTAATTTCACCGAACTGCTGACTAGGGCTGTGATTAATGAATTTTAGGAATTTTGGATGCAAAATTTGATATATTTTTTTAAATAAATGAAATATATAAAAGGAAAGGAAAAATTCCGATCACAAGCCAATCAGGGCAAAAAAAAAAAGCAATGCAAAATTTCATTGAAAAAAATAAAAATAACTTAAAAACGCAATTTAAGTGAATGGCGTTCGTGTCTCAAGGATTTTCGAGTGATATTGTCATTTGTTGTTTTTACACGTGGTCGAGTATTATCTTGATGGTATGATGTACATTACGGAATGTCGGCCCAGAGTCCTCGAGCCACAATTTCCATAGTCTTCATAACTTATAAGTGAGCACATGAGTGAATAACAAATCTCCAAAATTGACACATAAAAATTGGGAATTTCAGAGTTTATGTGGCAATTTTCTGAATTTTTGACACGTATGTTACTCATTGGCCGTAGTCCGCAATTTCCAGAAAATTACACAATTTCGGTCAAAATCGGAAACAATATCCAAATTTCAAAAAATATTGGACCAAAATTTGAAGGTGACTATTTAGAGGACTAGACGTCCAATTACAGGATCAAACAAATTATTTTCCCGCTTAAAAAAACTATTACACACATGTATTTGTATTATTATAAATAATTTGGAATTCTAATTAATACTCTTTTTTTTTTGTCTTTCACACATCACACATAGTGAGGGTAGTACTGTTGTGCTGGTAGTAGTATTTATCAGTTGCATCCAAAGTTAGAGGCATGGAGCCTTACAAAAAGGCTTGCCCCTTTCTCTTTCCCTTTCCATTTCCCTTGTGGACAACATTCTTGTTAACTGGTTGTACCCCTTAAAGCTTACAAAACAGATCCACACTTCTCTTCTTATATTCACTTTGTTTCACCCTTAGGAAACTAAAAAAAAAAAACTGTCAGTGGTCCATTTGATTCTACTAGGGTTTGAAGCTACCTAGATTTTTCACATATAAAACATACATATTTTGTGTTGATTCTTGGAGGAATTAAGAAGAAAAAAGAAAGGTTCTTTTTTTAGGTAGCATGGATTGGAATGGTAATCTTAGAGTGCCTTTCGTTTCTCGACCGGAGAATAGTTCTTTTAGCTTTCTCTACAACTATAACTATGATCAATTTCAAGGTAAGTTAATTATAATTTGCCTATCTACTTTTTTGTGTGTGTGTGTTATTTTAGTGCTTTTGATGTGTTGTTGCATTCTTGGAAGATGCCAGGTAAAATCTAACCATGGAAAAAAGTCCATTCATATGTAATTATCTGAAACTGTTAAAGTAATTAAATATTAAATGATTTTAACAAAGTCAAAAAAGCTTGACTTCAACGGAGTCGAGCTTTGTTTTTTTTTTTTTTCCAGAAAATTTTGAAATCTCATGCGAACCAAAATTAGGGTTTTCATCAAAAGTACTGTTTCAAATGGACCCTAAAAAGAAATAGTTGTAGAATCTGTCCCACCTGCTTTATTAATTTTTAATTTAAAGTTGTTATTTTCTGGTACTAATTTATAACTTGTATAGAAGAGGTATATTTATTTCCACTGATAAGTATCTGCAATCTGAAGTTGTACAAAGAAAGCTGGTTCTTTTGATTCATTAAGTTGTCAGAAAAAAATTTAGTACCACATCCCATGACCATATACCATCATCATTGTCATCTTTATTCAGTTAGTAAATTTTCTTCCATGCATTAAAATTTCGAAAACTATTAACCTTTTTTTTTTTTGCTTCATTTTCAGGTTTAGAAATGAAGCAGCCATCAATGCAGAGTTCAACAGTGCATCAAACAATGCTGCCAACGATGATGGACAAGAACGTAATAAATACTAGTATGAATATCTACGGTCAGGACCCGAAGAAAAAACGATTGAGCACCGAGCAATTGGAGTCGCTTGAAAACAGTTTCCAGGAGGAGATTAAGCTGGACCCTGACCGGAAAATGAAGCTAGCTAAGGAATTAGGCTTGCAGCCCCGCCAGATTGCGGTTTGGTTTCAGAACAGGAGGGCTCGATGGAAGGGTAAACAGCTTGAGCGGTTGTACGATGCGCTTAAGCAGGAGTACGATGCTGTTTCAAGGGAGAAGCACAAGCTCCAGCAGGAGGTATTGCTAATTAATTAATTTAATTAATTTGTGTTCTTGTTATATTGATTTAATTTATTGATGATTTCATCTTTGCAATTATTACAACACGAGGAACATTAAAGGGTTGATCGGCTTCTAGCTTATTCGAATCGAATTATGCAACGTACGAATTAAATGTTATTATTACTGATCATATTTATATTTATGTGTATATTTAATATGGATGGATCTTATATACAATATGTTGGATATGTAGGTACTATGCCATTTATGAATGTCTTGCACATATTTATGATCAATTGGATGTTCTTAAAGTTGTATTTATATTTTCAAATTTTTAAGTAATTTTTGAAGTCTCAATAAAAAATAGATAGTACTAGCTAGTATTTTGGACAATGTCTGTCATACTGTTTGTTTTTCTTTATGAGGAATTTATCCTTGTCCCCTAAACAATAACATAAAGTTAGATAAAGAAGAAAAGAGTTGGCAACAGAAATTGGAATTTTAAAGCACCAAAAGAATTTTTGTTTTCTTTTGTAATTTCACAAGAATACACAAATATCACATGTCATTTTCGTTAAAAAGAACTAATAAACACTCCAACACTTCTTTATGGGATTTGTCTATTGTTATACACAAAGTAGACATGCAAAATCATTACGTATACTCTCCGTTGTGAAAATCACCGCCTGGGCCCGATTAATCCCGCCAAAAGTGCCTCTCTTGTCCGCCTATGTTTTTCTCCGATTAGGCCCCCGTCGACCGCCCAGGTCCCGCCAAGACTCTTACCTGGCGTCTGCCCACGCCCGATTAACGCCTAACGCTTTTTACAACATCGTGTATACTTCGTTTTTATTTATTTATTTATTTGAATTTTTAGGTTTTGGCATTGAGGACAATACTAAAGGACCAGGTGGCGAAGAAACAAGTCTCAACTGGCTACACAGAGGTTTCCGGTGAAGAAACAGTTGAAAGCACGTCGATCCCAAGCTCCGACAAGCCACGTGGAACGAACAACGTTAATCAAATTGGAGATTGCAACTATGTGCTTAACGTGGATGACTTCAGTTCGGTGATGATGACTCCATATAATTGGGCTACTCTGCCTTCTTGTCCTTAATTAAGTTTTTAATGGCTGCTTAATTAATTTGTTGTGTTTATATATTTGACTTGTTATAAAATTTAGGATATTGTGATGGTAATCCTAATTAATTTTCTAGGCTCTAACAAATTAAGGTACTTGTAGGAGAGAGGAAGAGCACTGTTCCAACTTTTCAATATAACTTTTTAGTTACTAATATTTGCTTGATCAAGATTCAAGAAAATTAAAGTGGACTCTAATAATTCGTATTTATTTTTATGGCATTCTTGATGTGATTATTGTGGTGTGTGATGTTTGTTTTGTATTTTTCAAATTATATTTACATTATAGTAGCTGTGGAAATCACTATCAGCATTCCACTGGCCTCACACTTATTGTATAATATATTTGAGGGTTAATTACCAAAACTGATAATTACAAAAGAAAAAAAAATAGGTTGGAGTTGATTATAAAACACCCAGAGATTTTTGAAAATTACTTTTGAAGTTTGATTCCGTACGTCTTATATTTTCTCCTTCATAATCAAAAAATATTTCAAAAATACCTCTTGGCATTTACAAAAATATTACAATTACCCCCCTTTAATTAAAGACATAATGAAATTCGAGTTTTTTTTTTTTGTAATTTTGAAATATATCAGGGTTTTTTAATTATCCCAAATCTCATTGGTGTTTTTTTGTAGTTTTGAAACATTTGTTTCTCCTTTACAAATTACACTCTCAAGAGATTGTTAAGTAAATACAAACATCAAATAATTATTTTTTCAATACTGCAATGAGTATGTAATTTCAAAAAATAACTGGAGTGTTTGTATTACTACTAAATTATATATTTCAGTGGTATCACTAATCCTTTATAAGGGTGTTGACCAGGGGTTCGAACCCTTGTATATTTGATTTATTTGGAATTTATCTTCTCCTCCAACCAAGATCTCTTCTTTATTTCAAAAACTGGAGTTTTTGTATTATCCCCCTATACTTAATTAGGTAGCATTGAAAACAAATCAGTTGGAGAAAACATATACATTAGCTTCATTATTTGGTTCCATCATAGAGCGGCTTGATCAATAGGTATGAGCTGTGGTTCGATAATTACAATGCTATTATAGTTTAATAACACATCAATAATTTCATTTTTAATCAAATTAAAGTTGAAAAGGACAGGAACTTTGTCTGGTAGTGTTCCTGTATCGAGCATCTGGTTCTTTTTTTTTCTTTTTTAAAACCCATAGTAACCCCACACTAATTGGGATACAAACACCACACTTCCTTCGGACTATGGGATATCCGTTTTTCCCATGGATGGTCCTAATCTCTAGGAGAGGAGGGGCAAACCCAATCCCTCACTCCCGATTGTCAAAGTTTAAACTCGTGACTTTGAAGTGCAAATCGCAATCTCAAAAAGACCACTAGGACAACCCCTTGAGAGTTTGAGCATCCTCTGGGTTGAGATTAGAATTTTACATAGGGATAATTACAAAAATTACTCATGAGGTTTTACCTAATTAAAAAAACCTCTCGTTACCTTTCAAAATTACAAATGCTCATTGAACTATTATATACACCCCTACGAGTTATTATCTACCTAACAAGTAACAAATAGGCAAATACCCTCTTGAGAGTTCAATTTGTCAAATAGAATCAAATGTTAAGGGTATTTGCAAATTTGTTAGAGAATCAGAATTTTTGTAATTAAGCTAAACCTGAGGGAAGTTTTTGTAATTAACTCGTTTACATATGATGAAAAATACTAGCAAAATTTAACGGGTTGAGATTTTATGTTCTACTTTTCCGATTTCACATTGCATCGATGAACGATCATCAAGATGATGTCGCGATTGTCACAATCACAGCGCGTGTCTTTTTATGGAATATGGAATGGGAATAGAAGATTGATCCCAAATTCAACACACATTAATAATGCTTAACAGTAACATGAAGCTTAAGAACAGCTCTGAGATTAGGAATATCCAGCATCTCCGTCGTCATAATCCCATAACCCTTCACGAACCTGAAATACCCTGTCCCCGAAACAACCGAAAATTCTCTCTCTTCCATGGCGAAAAGATCAGCGCCCTGAATTTCAAGGGTACTCCCTTTATATTCTCCGTCAGTGAATATAACAGAAAAAACCAAATGGAGCCCTTTCCCATCCAATTGAGAGTTTACGTACATCCCTTGGGCCCGCCCGATCTGTTTCGATTTCGGGTCCGGTTTTTCGGTCACCGGGTCGTCGACCGCCACCAGGGTCCCGAAGTGGAGCACGCTGGTGGTGGGGCCGTCTTTTCCGGCCACCGTGACGGCGGAGGTGTCGTGGCCGGTTAAATAGTCGTGGACGTAGAAAGTGAGGTTGGTTTTTTTGGGGGAATTGAATGCCCAGTAAAGGAAAGGTAGAATGAGGAGAGGGATAAATGAATTTGGAGATAAGTTGAGGAGATTATTGTTAGACATGGTTTTAATTTGGGGGATGTTGTGGTGGTGGTGTGAGTGATTTTGGGTTTATAATGATGGGGTAAAACTTAAAAGATGCGGAATATAGGAAATTGAGATGTTCTTAAGAAGAAAATGACAAAGGAATAAACAAATATGTTTATGTAACTGCAGCATTATTTTTATTTAAATCTGTAAATAATTGAGTATGTCACTTTGCATTTAGTTATTTTTTGTAATGATTTTTGTCTTTTCATCTGGAAATTTTATTGGTTTCTCAAATAATCCAAGTAATCCGTACGTAGTTCTTTTTTTTTTTTTTTGGAGAGGGGTGGGAGGAGGGGGTGCTGTGAGCCTGTGAGCTGGATTTCTGGCAAAGTTGTACAACGCGCATACACTGTTTGTACTTTGTAAATACAAGGGCATTTTAAGGGATAATTACAAAAACTACCCGAAGTTTGGACTAATTAAAAAAAAGAAACTAGTTATCTTTTCAAGCTACAATACCTATTGAGGTTTGTTTTTGTCTTACTAATATCCCCTTCTCTAGGTGCAATATGTACAACATATAATTGATAAGGGTTAAAATGTGTTGATCTCACGGGCCAAACTGAACTCCAATGGTAATAGGTTGAACTTAAGGGCTTCGATAATAGGCTTAACTTCAAGGCTTTGATAATGGGCCGAGATAGAGGACTTTGACGATGAGCCGAGCTAGCTTAAGTCTAATAATACCCTTGTCAGTGAGAACCTTCGAAAATCTAAGTTGAAGCGTAATTAATTTGGACATTATATGGGGAATAAGGTGAGACTAGGTGATGATCTCAGGCTGGCAGACAAGTTATCTCGAGCTGATGAGATGTTTATACTTTATACAGGCCAACTTGTGTAGACGACTGAGCTTATCTTAATCTGTTAAGAGAATTTAACACTAATTACTCTTTTATGTTCACATTATATTCTGCTTCTTTTCTTGTTGATTTCTCTTGACTTAAACATAAGAGAGATCCGATCCCCTTTTTATGCAGGTCAACGGCTAAGCTCGGACGGAAGGGAATTTCAGGGAGACGGAGAATTTTGGGAACAACCAGTTATTTTGAAAGATAAATTGATAACTGAGTTTATTTGTAATTAGATTAAACCTCAAACATATTATTTGTTATTATACCACATTTTAGAGTAGACAGTCTGAATTCTGATACCATGATTGGATACCAATTGAAACAGACCGGAGAGCAAACTTTCAAAAACCAAAAATACATATCTGAGAATCTGATCCAATAACCTAATGCCTTTTCCAGGGTATATCTTCAATAATAATTTTTACTACTATTTATAGATAATTAACAGTCAACATAATTGAATGAAAAATGGTTGTTCTAGCAAGCTACTGTAACTACTATTCAGCATGTCTTTCCAGTAACTGAAAACACAACTTGATGCACCTCGTCGAGACTTATTTAAATTTATATGAAATTACTACATATAGAATACCGCAAACGGCATAAAGGGACCCGTGTTTGGCTTGTTTTGCTACTGATGTGAGAATTCCCTTGGTTTTAACTTTTTGGCTGGTGACTGGTCGGCCGGAAATTGTCCGCCATCCAATAAAACCAAACTTCGATCGCGAGACTGAATTATGCCCCGCAAAACACCGTTAGAAAAGGAGGTTGAAGAGGTCGAAGGTTTTCCGTCTGCCTCTCTTCGACGCTCAATCAGGATCACTCTATAGAAAAAGTTATGAAAATTGAACAATATGAAAAGTATGCAAAGATAGTCCAACCCGAGACATGCTTTTTGTGAGATATTTATAGGTTGTGATTAGGGTTTCGTCCATCAAGTTATACTAAAATCCTGGCTTACCCCTTTGGATTTGGGCTTGTTACTCAATGTGGGCTACAACTCTTCCAAGCCCAACAATTCGCGAGGCCCTCAACTTTGTTCATCAAAGGGGACTCAATCCATTCATCGATTCGGGTCCATTTGACTTGGTTCCGTAGAGGTCCAAAGGTTACACCCCATCATTGGGCCAGGAGTTCATCCTAACTATGCCCATTCGTTCGTGCCCAATTGTCAACTTATTCGAGTCCGAGAAGCCAAGAGGACAACCCAAAGATCGATGAGGTCGGCCCAAGCATATGATTCCAAATCTCATTGGACCTTCTTACGAGCTCGGGATGGGCCTTACAAGTCGGCCCATCTCATTTCATTGGGAGTGGCCCATCGGGTCTTACATGTAGTTCGATCATGAAATCCACAGCCAAGATGGGTCTCCATTATAAGACAAAGCCCCTTAATTTGGCCCATTTAGATATGTCGGTCCAAATAGCCCCGAAATGAGTTTTATTTGCAAACGAAATTAAACAATATTAAGCTGATGTTATAGTATATACTTTATACATAACTGAAATCATACATCAATAATATTACTTATATCTTTGAATAATAAATTATAACGGCATATGATAACATAAAAAAATTACATCATATGATACCTATAATGTTGGAGAATGTCTTTTCAAAAAAACAAAATAGAGGTATTAATTACTAATTAGTGGATATCCAAGTTGTCAAATTATGCATAAATAACCAAAGGAACGGGTATCAACTACTCTTTGCTACCAAAGTTTGTGTGGTTATTGTAAATGCTACTCTTGGAGGAATTACTATGTGTAGTATCTATTGTTGTTGATCTGCAGTCTGCACACAATACATGTCGAATGTGTGATTTTATTTGAATATTTACACATCCAAAATAAATCTATGCTTATTTACTCTATGTGTAGCATGGAATAAGCCTTTTGTATGTATGAGTGAAAATGTGAATTATCCATGCTACATCGGGTGTACTACACTTTGTGGATGAATGAATAACAAGTGTCCCGTATTTATATGGATGAATGACAAGTGTTTCATCTTATAAGAAATGAGACACTTGTTATTCATCCATTCACCAAGTGTATGTGCACTTGGTGTAGCATCTACAACATTTCCACGGTAAATTATCCAGATTCAAAATTTTATAACAAATCTACCATTCTATACAATAAAATAAAATATCACAACGAACAATTTTATTGGGTCCAATTGATATAAACAAAATGGGAAGTGGTGGTACTTGTGTGGTGTTAGCGCTGGCTAACACTCAGAATAACCACACAAAAATGCATCACTTTTAAATATGACAATCAAGACTTTGAGGATTGGTCAATTAGGCATTGGCCAACACCCCAACTATTGCACATATTACACACCAAAAGAACTTGGAGGGCTGGTCAATTAGGCATTGGCCAACACCTCTCTTGCTGAAACTAAATCAATTCCTTGCTGAAAATTATTGGCTGCTGCAAAAATCCAAGAATCCCATGAACTCATGGTTGTTTATCATCTTGATGCTCTTATCTATTCCAATAACACCTGTCATGAGAGGGAAAGATAGTTTAATCTTTAGCAAAGTTGTCAACATAAAAGGGTTTTGTACAAAAACTACCCTGAAGTTTAGCATAATTACAAAAAAAAAAAAACCAATTATCTTTCAAAATATACCCCACTGAGATTTGTTTCTATTTTACCAATTTCACCCTCATAAAGGAGTATTTGTTACGCAAATACATATCTCAAGAGGGTATTTGTAGCATTTTAAGGGAATATTTGTAGTTTTGAAAGATTTTTGCAGTTATTCCAACATAAAAATGCCAGGGAAACAATTGCAGCTGGATGACAGTATAAAATGGTGTGACTAATTTTTGATAATTACCCATTGTGAGAGCGCTGGCGAAGATGACACCGGAGAGAACAAACACGATGAGAGACGCCCTTTTCAGGATTGTTATCAACTTTCTAATGAAATATTGTCCCCAGAAACCAGCCAATATTGACACAGCCATCAGGTACAGAGCTGCACAAGAAATTTAGTTGGTGTTCAATTATGATGCTTTGGACTATTTCCAGTTATGTAACTTTCACAAAGATGGACTAATTTAAATACATACCATATGGCATGGGAAATCTCTTGAGGAGATAAAACTCCACCACAGATAAAGATGAGGAGAACATCATCACAAAGGTTGCTGTTGCACTAGCCACCTGAAATATAGACAATTCCATATTATCTTTAACTGAAATAATGACATTTTCGGTATATACAATTCTTTCACCAAAATCAATAGCTAGCATTTTATGATTCACACAAAGCTGATTGAATTTAAGAAAAAGGCATATAACGGCATAAATTATCTTATTAACAATACTAGAACTAATACTGTCCATCCACCCAAAATAACTCGAGAGTACACTTTTACAGACTACTCATGTGCACAAAAATTTAACATCTAAATATTACAAAAGTACTGAGATACCGTAATCTGAAATTTATTGAACAATTTGTAATTAATGGTAAGAGTAAATCACACATTGGCTGGAAAATGACCTTACCTGAGGTATTACTCCAATTTCAAGCAAGAGGGGACCGAGAATGAAACCGCCACCAGAACCCAACAAGCCACCGACGGTACCTCCCAAGATACCACAAAGCGCGCAAAATGCAAGATTTGTAGTGGTCCATTCTATTGCTGCCTCACATATTAGTTCTTGATTTCCATTCATCCTCCTTTTCTTGTTTTCCTTGTACAGTTTAACACATTCGTAGAAAAACACAGCCAGAGCAACAGGAAGCTGATAACACAAAAACAGAATGTAACGCAGGGAATTCGATTGCTCAACCACTTCGAGAAAAAATACAAAGAGACCACTTACCTGTAACAAGGTAAGCACCCAGTACCAAGTGCTACAAGCCGTCGTGTCATTCTGCGAATCCACAAATCCATATCACAAGATTGTTACGAAAAATACTATGTTACACGTTTTATCAAGGAAAATAGTGTAATTTCACTTGCCTTGATGACTTGAAGAAGCAAAAAGCAAATCCATACAAGTATTAGGACAAACATTCTCTTAATGTTAAGGTTGCCCTTCATAATTTCCTGAAATGTGGAGCCATCTCAATTACACTCAAGAAATCAACGAAGCCGTGCGAGACAATAAAAATATATTGAAACATACTCACCGACGGTGTTTTCTCCTCTTTAGGAACCAATGGATCATATTCAGCATCAATCAGCACTAATCACGCAACAAGATAACCGGAAATGCGAAGGTCAGTTCTTTTATCTAAATGTAGAAACAAAAAAAGTTGCATTATTTTCTTTAATTTACTTACACTCTCCACGAGAATTAACAAATGTTTGTTTATCTTCCATGGCTTTCTGCAATCATTCAACCCAAGATTGAAAAAAAGAAGATAAATTAAAAAAGAAGCAAATAAAATAGGAAGCATTTGTATTAGTCAATTTAGGTACTTAAGATGTTTTACAATCATTTGGTTTTTGGTCCAAATAATTCCACTGTTCTGAATACTCTTATTGTCCCAAAGATTTTGTGCCTTAACTATTCACATTTGTTGGTTGAGATACTTAATCAACTAAATTATAGAATGGTTCTTGACAAACATCATGTAGGGCCATCAATTAGACAACTAACCTTCAACATACTTTCCTCTTTCCACATCTCAATAGCCTTGGTAAAGGACCTTGAAGAAGTTCCTGTTGGTAAGAAGGAAAAAACCATTAAAAAAGCAATACATTTAATTAGTGTCAACAATTTGATACAAGTTCAACCTCTTATAGAACAGTAACTCTCCCTCTCAAACACATCATATGACAATAATTTCATCATTGACTTATCAGCCATTTCAAAAACACATAACCCATATTATTATTAATCATCAACGTCGTTTTCATCCAATTATTATCATATGAAATAGATGCAATCATACTAGGTAATATCTAAACAGTAGCGTACCCAGGAACAGTATTATGATTAAGACAGTGATGAGCCAATAGGGGAAGACAACACTCAAAGAAACACCAAGTGTTATGCCAAGCATGAGCATGGGCTGGAACAAAAGAGCCAAATCATAGTCAAGAATTGGCACATCTCTGCATGGATGAGGCACCCTCAAGTTGTACCAAACTGATGATGCTGAAGCCCCCATTATCATGCCTGCAAAGAAGAAATTAACATCATCAAAGGATAAAATTAAGAAACAGAGACACACAACAAGGAAGATTAATAAAACACATTTAAGCTTGAATTAAAAAAAAATAAGTCACTAAAATAGAGATAAGTAGTTCTTACACTTGGAAATTGCAGCAGCAGACTTGGTATCAAAGCCAACAACCAGAGTTAGCATGGGGACAAAAATGCCACCCCCACCAACACCACCCACTGTACCACATGCTGAACCCAAAAATCCTATCAAAGTGGCCAAAACAAGTCTCCAACTAAATTTCAATTCCTGCCAAAACCCAGAAAAATAAAACCAAAAAAAATTGGGGGGTCATAAACATCCATCTTTTAGCATTACATGTAAGCACATACACAAGCATATAGACACGGACTCAAAAATTGAAAAATAAAAAAAAACCCACAAACTTACAGGCCAAACTTTGGCTTCAGATCCATACTTCTGTTCCAAAGCATTGGAATTCGATAATGAACGAAGCCATGGTTTTTCATAACCGCCATGTGAATAATTGTTGACGAAATAAACAGAGAGAACAGCCAAAGAGAAGCCTGTTAGCAGGTATACCACCAGCCCTTTTGCTGCCATGGCCGTCACAAAGTTTAAAAACAAACAGTTTCAAAATTCAAACGCGAAAAAACGCTATTGGTTTCCCTCTCGCCAATGATTTTACCACGCTCCCCTTTTGTTTCCCTGGCGAATTGAATGGAACAGTATGGTGGCGCACGAGAGAGTATTTTTATTTTTCCAGGGAAACCTCAATAGAGGGAACGAGGGATAGCAATTAATAAGAATCTTTTGGAATTTTTGGGCATGTGAGATGGGTAGGGGCACATGCTACAGGTCAGAGGCAGCCAACACACTACTATACATAGGGTCGCCAGGAGCACCACGTGGCAGAACCTTAGTTGTCAAAATATCAACAAATTTGTGATAAATTATTGGTCATAATTTTAGTAGTGTAATTTTGGAAACATTTTTTTTTTTTTGGGAGTTTTTAGGGAAGGGATGTTAATAAAATCGAATATTCGGAGTTACCATCAAAACAGAAAAAAAGATATCAAATATATTCTTTCCATTCTTGATTTCTTTCCATAGTTTGACGAGGGCGGGTAAAAAATAAGAGTTGTACTTTTGTGTTCTACCTAATTAAATCACATGTGAGAGAGACAAATTAGATGGACTTGACTAGAGCTCACAATGGGTTGGGTCAGGTCAGACCAGTCTAAACCTATGGGCTTTTGAAAAAAGATTAGGAGGTCGTGTCTGGCCATCATGGTTTTGGCCGGGCAACAAAAAATGAATGGCCCAGCTCGTATATGTACTTTGTGTGCAAAAATATCGGGCGGGGCAAGTCGGGCCTAAAGATATGGCCTTGTCCGACCCAAACCTCCGGGCAGTGGGGTTGGCTCACGGGACGGGTTTGATTTTGCCACCTCTAGACATGATCATTGATCCATAATGACTGTTTATCACTTATTAGTAGAGGTGTCAAAAATAGTCTGGTCTGATGGGCCAATCTGCCCAGCTTGATGATACGATTAGGTGGATTGCAATTTGATAGTCCCCAAAGGAATCATGATTAGTTGACCCAAAAAGTCGAGCCAGATCGGTCGGCTTGTTGAGCCCGATACAATATACTTGTATTTCCAAACCATGGTGTGGGCTTGAGCTCTATGAATAGTGCCCCCACCACATATTACATGTGTATAGTTAAAATCTTCGCACACTCTTCCCCACTAACTTATTAATATATCAAATTCAATCAAGATCAAATTCCTATACGATATATTGGTGACTTTTCACTATGGTGGCATATTGTTTGTGTCGGGTCACACTACACGGTCACGATAACAACACGTCACGATAAGCCCAAACACAAAAATAACACGATAAACTTAACATGCCTAAAATTTAAGCCCAATCACGACATGTTAAACACGAAAAATACATCACGACAAGATAAACATTATATGCAAATTGCCCAAATTTATTTAGTTAAGTCTGTTTGGCTTAACAAATAAAACTTATCATTTTTTTCATATTTTTTATATTTGATACTTAAAGTATATATTCTATTAAATTATCATAAAAATAGTCAAGTACAAATAGTCAATTACCAAGAAATTACCCATATAAAATAATCAATTGTCAATAATTAAAAAATTATCGTGACTTGTTGTGTTTATCATGTCACCGTCAAGCCAATTTTTATCGTGCATTATTGTGTCACTCGATAATGGCTCAAACCCGATAAGCCCCAACTCAAACCCATAATTAATTTCGTGTTGTGTTCGATCGGTCTGTCACGCATCAAATTATCACCCCTACTTTTCACCTTCCCATCATATATTATCTCACTTTCAAGTGACTACTTTGTGTATTTTATTTCTCACTCACCAGAAATTGATTTTGAGAAGTTAAATATACTACACACATCTACTCAAAACGTAAATTATTATTTTAATATTTAATTCTTCTAGAATGAAATAAATAGTCACTAAAAATTAGTGAAAATTGGGTCATCACCCAATATTCTTAAAACCAATTTTCTAACAATCAGATTTTTTTTTAAAAAAAAGGTTTACCAAACAAATTTGAACATATTATAAGCTCTCAGATCTTTTGAAAAGCTTATCTCATGCCAAACACCCTATAATTAGTTTTCCTTCAATCAGCGATTAATACTTTTACTAAATAAAAGGAAGATCTATCTAGCCTAATTTATTTTTATCCATTTTAGAAATATACAGTGTACTAATTTATTTCAGACAAATAAAAAAAAAATAGATTTAATATGAGGTAATGAGATGCTACCCATGTGGGTAGAACCTAACCCCCTTATGATTTTGCCAAATGTCTCATTATGATATATGCATGTATGTTTTTTCATAAAAAAAGATAGCAACTACTTAGCTATATTATGACCGATTTGCGTAATTTGATTATGTGAATTGTAATAATAATCAATAATGAATGTTTTATTCTTCTTCGGTGTTCTAAAAAGTCTTTGCTAGGTGCTTAGTTAGGCGGTCGGGCTAGCGCCTGAGACGAGACTCAGGGGGGTTAGGCGGGACTTGGGCGGGATTAGACAGATCTAATCAAAAAATAACGTGGCGGACAAAGGAGGCTAGCGCTTAGCAGGAGCTGCTAATCGAGTTGGGCGAGAATTTTTAAAACAAAGATTTTAATGCGAACCAATTTGTTTTTATTTGTTACAATGTTCCGAGCAAATAGTATCACATTGGCCAAAAGTAATTAATATATTATTATAGTTACATTATGAAATAATATTATTATTTTATAACACATGCATGTTTCAATCATTTTCAAATGCTATTAGGTAACGAGATATTTAGAAACTATAGAGCGAAATAATTTAAGAGAATTACAAGTTACATTTTAAATAGATTTTTGTGTCGATTTATATTCTCATCCCACCATGAAATGCGGGTTTTTGTACACATATAATGATCTCGGGCATTTGATTCACCTCATCTATGGTAGAGAGTTGGGGATGACTCGAACCAGACCCATATAAAAAGTCGCAGATCCTTTGGCGAAAATAATTTTTTTCACCGTCTTGGAGGGACTAAAATGAAAATAGTGAGTAGGGAGTAAATGGAACAATAAATAATTTTATATATCATAAGATCATGTTTTTATATTAGTTGCAACCCACAAGAAGATTACAAAACAATACGGATTCTAAATGCGATTCGCCGGTTTACCAGTTTTGTTATATTGCAACGTCCAAAACAAATCACACTTCTTTTCTTTTCTTTTTTTCTTTTCTTTTTATTGTGTATGAAGCAGCACCACGTAAAACCTAAACGTACTTTTCAATGATTGATTAAAATTGGTTAGAGAGTCCCAATTGGATACGCTGCTATATCAATATGGTGACGATAACAGGGAAACAAGAATCTTCTCGTCATTGCCCTACACAAAACTGGATCTAATTAATGTATATATCGATTATTAGGATTTATATATTTCCAATCATATGCTTTTATTTATTATCTGTTCAAAAATTTGATTTAGTCGAACCCTACCATCACACAATTCGTGTGTTTGGCTGAGCTTATTTATTGTGTTTGGCTGAGCTTAGGAGTGATTGGCTAATCTTATTTATTGTGTTTGGTGAGCTTATAAGCTTTTCAAAATATTTTATAAAATCTTGAGAGCTTATAAGTTGTTTAAATTTATTTGGTAATTTTTTATTGCAAGATCTTATAAGCTCATAAAATAAGATATCGGGAGCTTATAAGCTATTTTTAAAAAAAGAGGAACCCCAACTTATTTTCGAAATAAGATCTTATTTCAACAACCTCCTTTAATTTTGTCTATTTTAATACAAAATTGTCATTATTAACATTTTAAAAGCTACACCAACTTATTTTATCCAAACACTTCAACAACCCATTTTTAAAATAAGATTTCACATCTTATAAGCTCTAAAAATAACTTATAAGATGTAGGAGCTTATAAGATCATTTAAATAAGCTTAGCCAAAAATCTTATAAGCTCCTACATCTTATAAGTTATTTTTAGAGCTTATAAAATCTTAGATCTTATTTTAAGAATAAGTTGTTGAAGTGTTTGGATAAAATAAGATGGTGTAGCTTTTAAGATGCAATTAGTAGTGGGAATTTTGTAACTAAAATAGTTAAAATTAAATGAGGTTGTTGAAATAAGATCTTAATCATAGCTCTAACATCTTATAAGTAGTTTTTAAAGCATAAGATGTTAGATCGTATTTTTAAGAATAAGTTGTTGAAGTATTTGAATAAAATAATATGGTGTAGCTTTTAAGATGTCAAGAGTGGCAATTTTGTAATTAAAATAGTTAAAATTAAATGAGGTTGTTGAAATAAGATCTTATAAGCTCTAACGCCTTAATTATAAGTTGTTTTTAAAGTTTATAAGATGTTAGATCATATTTTAAGAATAAGTTGTTGAAGTGTTTGGATAAAATAATATGTTATAGCTTTTAAGATGTTAGTAATGACAATTTTGTAATTAAAATAGTCAAAATTAAAGGAAATTGTTGAAATAAGATCTTATTTTATAAATAAATTGGTGTTCCCCTGCTTTTTTTAAAAACATCTTATAAGCTCCTGTCATCTTATTTTGGGAGCTTATAAGATCTTTTTTTAAAAAAAAAAAACACCAAAAAAATTTAAACAGTTTATTAGCTCTCAAACATCTTATAAGATGTTTTAAAAAGCTTATAAATTCAGCCAAACACCCTCTTAATTGATCATTTTTTAAGACCCAAAATAACACACGTAACCATGAGTATCATGACATCTCAAGACAAAATGGGGTCACTGTTGATGTAGCATGATTCTTATATTATAATTTTTAGAATTGAAAATAGTACTGGTTGAAGATTAAAAAAATAATTTAATCAATTACATTTGATTTATTAACTTCCCACATAAATCATAATTGATATGATCTAAATTATATAATTAGTATTCAGTTAGATTTTCTTTATCGCCCCACTCCTTTTTCGCCCACCTGCTGGTTGGATAAATCTCGGGACACAGGAGAATGTTTAGCTTAATAAGGAACATAGTGCATGGCTGAAAAGACGTAAAGTGGCCTATATAATTGTAACGATTTTGATAATCTAATTTAATTATGGTATGCTCCAAATCATCAGTGAATCGGGCTAGGTCGGGCCAGGCTAGAGAGCAAAATCGACTAGGCCATCCCGGTCTGAAATTTCGTCATGCCAATATTTTCATGGCACATCTTAATCCGTATAGTGTATTTTTGCTTCTACCATTAGGATAGGCTAGATAGTCTCGATCCTTTGTGGGCCTCCATATTTGAGGTCAAATCTGGTCTTATTGTCGATTTGTACCAGCCCAATAAATCGACCCAAATTTCCAGCTCTAATGGTATCTGCTAAATACAATCAAGTTTTTTCCTAAAAGAAAACTCTCGACATATTTGCATTTAATATCTTTAGATTAAAAACGGATTTGCGACTATTTTTCTATTTTCACCTCGAATAGTTTTGGGCATATCAAACTTTAATAAAATATAACTGGTTAATAGCTGGAAAACTCCATGTCACAAAATAAATAAGTCTATCTATAGTACAATAATTGAACATGGTTGGATGAGCCTGTGACATATTTTACCCTAGTGCTTTTTGTTTGTTCACGTCCAAATGGACCAAATGTCCAAATCTGTACCAAATTTTACTGCAATTAAAATGGGGTTAATATTTGTGTTTTTTTCCCTCTACTTTACACATTTCTTTCTCGAGCAAGTCTTTTGTGAGACGCTCTCACGGATCTAAATATGTGAGACGGACCTCCTAAGGGCTCCGTCTTGAGAACATGAACCATGAAAATAAATTTAAAAATAATAATGAACCATGAAAAAACAAAAATAAACCCTAAAAACATGAATCATGAAGAATAAACCCGAAAAACAAAAATAAACCCAAAAAATAAAAAATAAACCCTAAAAAAACTAAAAAACCTAAAAACCCAAATATATTAAAAATAAACCCAAGAAACAAAATAATCCCTAAAAAACAAATATAAACCCTAAGAAAAATAAAATTTGAAAAAAAAACCTTTAAAACTTTGTGAAGAACTTGTCTCACTGATCTAAATCCGCGAGACCGTCTCACGCAAGTTTTTGCCTTCTTTCTCTTGTGTGACTGTGATGTAAATGGCTATAAATAGCAAGTTATGACTTGTACAATGTGGTCCTTTCTTTTAAAACTTCTCTAATGTATCATGAGTTCAATAAATCTATAACCTTCGACCAGAATGCTCAGTTTAATCCACACGGAAGCAAAATACAATATGCTTTTGTGTATTTTAGTCTATAATTAATCTATTTAATTTGGCAATTTCACGGTTTTAGGAACTTTGTCCCTTAGCCAAATATTTTATATTTGTGGGCGTGTATGTGTAATGTGTATAATAGAGAGATAGAGAGAGTGTGTAGACAACCACTAATGCCGTGGAGAACTTGTTTTCTGCTTCTTATTGATTCTTTGAGGGGAAAAAAAACAAGATTTAACTATATTTAATTTAATTATAAATAAATATTCAAGGAATTAAATTTTTAATTAAACCTAATTCATAACATACTTATAAAGCTTATTTTTTACCATCAAATCCAAGAAGTGCTAAAAAATTAATTTATTGTTATTTCAAGTTATAAAAATATCTTAATACATTGCAACGAAACTTACATTGTAGGGGGGAAAAAGATTTAACATAAGAATATCTTAATTCCATACTTATAAGATCGTTGAAATTTATCTTTTATAATCAAACTTATTAAAAAAATCTTTTCCCCTCCAACCACTAATCCAAACTTATTAAAAAAAAAAAAAACTTCTAATAGACTCATGCAAATGCAAGTCCTAACCTCACTAGCTCTGTCGGTGTATTTTTGTTCTAAATACATTGAAGTAAAATATGGAGTGTCAACATCAATATATTATTATCACTTATGGATTAAAGTTGTGTTAGAAAAGAAAAAGGGGGAAAAAGATAAGATATCCTCAAAGTTGAAGTTATGAAGTATATATACATATATATCCAGAATACATATCTATCATATATACTAAATTAATAAATAATCCAAAAATTAAGGATTCTATCTACAGTATCCTTTAAGTATGTTATTTTTTAAATTATTATTATATTATACATATCAAATAAAATGCGATAAAAATAAGAAAGAAAATAAAATTCAACAAGTTTGTGACATTAAAATTTGATCGTCGGACAAATCCCGTGTAACACACGGTGTTATTCTAGTATATATATGGTTGCTCCTAAAAAAAACGACCTCCTCTCGCCGATCACCTTCCAAGACGAAGTCCTCCGCGAAACTCCGCACAAGGGGGAGGGGGGCTCGACATACCCTCTCCGATGCTTAAGTCGATGTCTTGGAAAATAAGTAAAAGGCTAGAGAGAGAAAAGAAATGAATGTGATAAAAAAAATGAGATTATGTTAGAATGAACCCGAGCTTGACCTTTATACCTTAGCTAGGATTAGATTTCCGTAAAATCCGGAATTCCGTTTACGATTTGGTGTCGAGCCATCATTAGATTAGGATCGGATCTTCTAAAACCCTAATTTTATGCCCGTAAGAACATAGCTCACTGCTTTCAAAATACGCCGCACCATTGTATTGATACGCAACCCCTGAATCTCGCAGGCATCCTCAATTCCTCATACATCCGGTTGCCGAGTTGAACTATAAGCCGAGGTCCTTTTAGAATGTAATGGATCAACAACAAATCGCCCTACGCGTGCGAAAGCAGATGAGAGACGGCCTAATGCGACGGGCCTCACACAAGTCGGCCCCGCGTTAGGGGTCCGGGTCAAGTTAACACGATAAATTGGATCATCACCGAACTGGGCCATGTTCGCCTTAACAAGTCCGCCCAATGCAATAGACTTTATCCCTTCAACCCTTTTATGGACTTCGATGGGAGGCCCAATACTTATAAGTTTCTAGCGGGTCACCCAAAGTCGTAGTTCATCGATCGGCGATCTTAATACTTAATGAGATCATAACGCTTTATGCCTTACCAGGCGGCACCATCTTTTCGCTCTTTATCAATATATTTGAAATTATCCTTATTATATATATATATATATATATATGTTTTTCATCAATTTATGTTCATAAAAAACGTGTGAAATGGATGCATCCATATTTTCAATCCTTGGGCATATATAATTTCAATATCATACTCGTTGTGCATGTTTTGGCCTCTTATAATTTTCAAAATATTCTGGCTAAACATTCGGATAAGACTGAGAAATAATAAAATTGGATAAGATAGATTTATACAAAAAAATGTGATCACAAGATGAAATTAAAAGGAAACATTTACTTGCGGAATTATGAATAAAGTCCCACATACGTTTGTTTGTTTCAGGAAATTACTCGGAATCTTCTTCGTGTACTTAAAATTGCCATTGGAATAAATATTAATAATGAAATTGAGGATGTAAAATCCTTGCTATTGCTATGATTGATTTTTTATTTTTATTTTTATAATGAGAGAACCCACAAGCATGGGCGTAACCGGGATTTACGGTCAGTGCGGTCAGTATGTTTTTCATTTTGGTCGGATAATTGTCGGGCCGAATTTTTTTGAAAATAGAAAATAAAAAAGGCAAATCTAAAAATTGATACATTGCAACAATGTTTTGTGGGTTTTTATAATCTTCAATTCTGATTTCTCTATAATGAACTTTTTGGAGAAGTGATTTATCCAAAAGTTCATTCTAAATTAATTACCAAAAATTCAAAAAAAAAAATTACCAAACAACTATTAATAGATTTTTAGATCCAAAAATTTATTTTAAAAGTACTTCCAAAAACACTATTCATTATCAAGTTCGGAATATATATCTCTCTCTATATATAACAAATAAGACAATCATTCATCCACTTATATATTAATAATTGGGCCAGATAATTCTTATTTTTTGTTGGGGTCAAGAAGGTTTAATGGCCTTTTTAAATTGTAGCTCAATTTTTTTTATATGAACTAGACATTCGGTTGAATTTTGGTGCGGTCAAATCAAATTTAATGGGATCACTCCAAATTTGAGTGCGATCGGCGGACCAAGACTCGTCCTAAGGACTGCCCACAAGTGCTATCCTTTGCGTGACAATATTATTTTTGGGTACTCGCCCCTTTATTATTTAATGTTTTATATTTTTATTGAAAAATTATTGATAGATGATTACATTCGTATCTGACCATCAGAATATCAGATGCATATCTGGAGGTAGGTAGGCAAAGAGTGTGGGGTCAGAGGTAATTAGGATTTTTGTCGGATTGGGCAGATCCATCCCACCAATTCATGATTGTTGGATTGGGCAAAGTAATTTTACAAAGTTTTAACTATTGAATTTCCTTTTTTGAGTCATCAATTTTAACTTGGTCACTTCATCCAATTAGTCAAAATAAGTCAAACAACAATTATAATTCAACTCGTTTTCTTTTAAGAATATAAAAGAAATAAAGAAGCTGTCCTATTCATGAATTTAATCTAAACAAATAATCTTAATTGTTTTTTTCAATGTTATTGGAAATGGTTTGCTTGAATTGTAATTTTTATACCAAAAGTATAGATGTTATGCTTGATTTGTAGATACTAAGATCATCTCCAAGAATTTGCACCACTTTAGAGTTTAGCGTAGAATATCCACTATTTTGGTGCAAAATCTGCATTCTATCAATTTGCAATACTTTATGAACTAAAAATAAACATTCCATAAGACTCATTATTTTATTTTTTTAATGTTAATATCATTTTTGTTACTTTATAATTGATAAACATATTACATATGTAATTTCTTTTAATATAATTGTTATTAATTTTTTGTTTTCAAAATTAAACAATTTAAAAAACATATGTAAAATTTAATGAAGTTAATGTAAAATTAAAATAATGTAATTTTGTGTTAAATTGAGTTGTTTTTAATATTATTTTCTATTAAATTAATTGAATGATAAAAAATATATAAAATTATGAAAAATTATAATAAATGAGAAAAAAGTAGCGTTAGAACAGTGCATCACTATTTGTGACACTGCATTGTAGCAATTGTAAATAAGCGCCATAATCTTGTGGCGCATTGCTAGAGATAATAAAATGATGTTGGGCTTCATTTTTGTGTATTGTTGGAGTTGGTCTAACATATAACATAACAGTAGTATTTCTCTTAAAATAGTGATAGTGATTTATCATCATGGATTGTTACATTGATGGCATGCGCTTGGCCTTAGCATATTGATTGGATTAAATGTGCTGAAGAATTTGAATTTTAATTAGGACCAAGTTGGTTCTAGTGTACTACAAAGTACAAACTCAAATTTGTTTAACCATTCTCATGTTGTGGGGATCGATATTTTTTGGGGTTGGATTAGTAGACATGGATTATATTACTGTAGTTAGCAATTCGGAACATTCAAATACTATTTAAAGTATAATTTATACTTGGCATACCAAGATAATTGAAATTCTTGAAATAAAAGTGCAAAAATTTTGAAATATACATATATATTTCCAGCAAAGTTCGCACTTCGACACATTATACTAAAGCGAAATTGTCAGAAATACCGCAACTTTTGGGAAAAAGACATTGTTTACGCTCCTATCACTTTTGTACTTTTTTTTTTTAATTTTTTACACTCTTTGCATATTATTTGGTTATTTTTATGTTTGTTTTCGATTTTCTAGTATTACTTTATATGCTATATTTATTGTTTCGATGTTGTTTATATTTGTTTTTTGGTACTTTCTATGTTGTTTCGATGTTTCAAAACTACTTCCACCTATTTTTTACGCTTTTTGTTCATTTGTTGTTTTGTACATTATTTCTATTGTTTCTATGTAGTTTTATAATATTTTTAATGTTGTTCTAATTATTTTTTGTTAATTCCATGTAATTTTCAATATGTAAATACATATTTTACCCATTTTTAAGCTCTTTTTATTCATGTGGTGTTTTCTATATTGTTTTCCTATTGTTTCTACATAGTTTTAATATTGTTGTGTTGTTTCCATGTTTTTGACATTTTCAATGTATTGAATCAAAAATTGGATTGTATTTTTTTAATTCATGTATTGTTTCCATATTATCAATTTGTTGGGTTTTAATATGTGTAAGAGTTTGAATATAAAATTAATTATTTAATTATGGCAAAAAATTATTTTTCATTGAATTTTATTAGATGAAACTTGTTTGAAATATATTCAAACAACTCAAAACAACAACGTAACAAAATCCGAAAAAATTGGTAGGAGCGTAAAATATTCGAGAAAAAGCGCGGAGCATAAAAATGTCCAAAAATTAAAAGGAAGCCAAAAAAAGTCCTTTTCTCCATAATATGGGGCAATACAGCAATAGTGTCCTTAACCCTTACAAAATGATCCTCAACTCAGTTTTACGGGGTAACCCAACCCAAAAGATTCAGGCTGGGCTAAACAAATGGGCTGCATGAGCTTCATAACTGTAGCGGATACACGACCTCATATCTCAATTAGGGGCAAAAATGTTTTTTTCATCACTAAGTGACGACTTGAGAGATTTATCGCACACTCTTAGAAATTTTTGAAATTGGTCCACTAAGTGGCAAAAATCCTGACATTTAGTCCAAGAACCCTTATCGCAAGTAATCTTGACCTGCAATCATATGTGGAATTTATTTCTTTTTTCTTTTTTTTTTTTGGCCTCAAAATATGAGTTGTTTTTGTTGATGTGGCATATTATGTGGCATTTTGGAGGAAAAATATGTAAATTAGGTAAAAATATAATATTCATTATGAATAAAATGGAAATAATTTACAGAATATATTTAAAAATTTATTAGTTGAGAAACACAAAATATTTTTTAAAAAAAAGTCTGAAAAATAAGAATAATGTTAATAAAATGTAAATATTTTAATTGGATAAATATATTCAAAATTATAAAATAAGAAAAATTATTAATATCATAAGTTTAAATTACTTCTTAATATTTGTATTTTTAAAATATTAGACTTAAAATATAGAAAACTATATTTAATTCAACTATAAATAAAAATATTCCGTGGTAAAAAGAAAAATAAAAAACCATTTAATTATTACTCTTTAAACATAAAAAAATGAAAATATTTTATTTTATAATTTTGAATATATTTATCCAATTAAAATATCTTAAATTTATTAAAATTATTCTTATTTTTCAAGAATTGTTTTTAAAAAGCTGTATAAAAACTTTTGAATTACAAAAAAAAAAAGCAGTATAAAAAACTGTACAAAAACTATTTAAGTACAAAAAAACTGCATAAAAATATTTAAATTTTAAAAAACTGTATAAAAATGATTTAATTATTACTCTTTAATTATAAATATAAAATGTTATTTATCTAATTAAATAATTTATAATTTAAACATATGATATAAATAATTCTTATTTTATAATTTCGAATACATTTCTCCAATTAAAATATCTTAAATTTTATTAACATTATTTTAGTTTTTCATGGATTTTTTAAAATTATTTTTCGTTTTTCAAATTAACAAATAATTTAAATATTTTATGTAAATTATTTTCATTTTATTCATAATAAATCTTATAAAATTTTTTTGATCTAATTTACATTGAAAATAATATATTTTCCTCCAAAATGTCACATAATATGCCCTATCAACAAAAACAATTCATACTTTAAGGTCAAAAGAAAAAGCAAAAAAAAAAAAATTCCACATATGATTGTTACCTGCAATAAGGCCAATGGACTAAATATTCAATTTTTGCCACTTAGTGGACCAATTTCAAAAATTTCTAAAAGTGTGGACTAAATTTCTCAAGTCCACTTAGTGGACTAAAAAAATTTTTGCCCTCAATTAGGTGACCCGGATAATGCATTATCATATCTTATTTATTTATTTATTTATTTTGCCTTTAATTTATAATTTATATAATTATATTATAAGTGCCTCAAAACTTTAAATCGAAAAATACAATTCTATAATGGGTTTCACATTGTCCAGTATGTTTGAAATTGCGTCGATATTTCTGAAAATTAAATTCTAAAAGGCTTAAAGGAAAATAAATAAGACTTGGTTGATAGAATTTCCTTTGGGTTCAAGTTGAACATTTTAAAGTTAAGGACATCTCTACAGTGGAAAACCCTTCAAAGGTTTTTTCTACGCTTTTTTGTGTGTCATACCATCCGCCACGTCAAAAGAAAAACTCTACCATCTTAAAAATATTTTCCACAATGGTTAAACTTATTTACAACTTTTTAATGGTCCCACCATACAATTTATATTTATAAAATAATAAAAAGGTAAAAAAATCAATTTCAACATATTTCTCAACGCATGGGCCCCACACCACCAATTTTTTGCCCTATTATCTTCCCCATGAACCAACCTACAAACCACCTCACAATGGTAAGGATTTTCCATGGCATGGTTTTTCGTGAAAAATCGCTTTCAAAATCCTTACTATTGTAGTTGCCCTAACCATGTAGTTCAGTTTTAAATTGCAAAAAGAAAAAGCGAAAGGCATCTTTGTAACTATATTTTTGGTAAGGAAATAAATCCACTACCACAAAAAAAAAAAAAAAAAAAAAAGGTTTTACCTACGTAAAATCAGAGGTAAGTATAAGATAACTGTTAGGTAATATCATTGCAGACAAATATTTACCTATAAAATTTAAAAATTTTGGCGAATGCCGTAATTTAAAAACTTCATTTCATGATGGTTACTGTTTAAGCGCCATTAATAAATTGCTTCTTGATTAATTCGTGTCAACAATTAGGCTACATGTATGCTAAAATAGAACAAGAATTTACAAAGAAAACGACGATGGTTTACTTATGATTTTTTTTTTTCCACTGGGAAACACTCCCCAAGGGTGGAATTTTATTAATACTTCAAATTTTTTACAAGTTTCGAATTTATTACATCACTATCAACTTAATGACTCTGGTCAATGGCACGACGGAGGACATGCTCGAAGGCCTCGGCGGTGCACGGTAATATCAAAGGCCCAAAGGGACTGATATCATCCTCATATTTGTCAAGCATCGCTACGAAGACCGGGGAATTGGCGGCCGTCGTGGGAACAAGGTATCTTTTGCAGTCTTCTCCGACGTATATAGGTATGAATCCTCCTGGAACGCGGGATCGAGATCCCTTCTGATGATCTCCATTATTCTCCAATTTCTCGTAACCGATATTGTGATCACCAATATTCTTGAAGTTAAACTTCTTCAACAGGCGCTGAATATTCGATACTGCCATTGTGCAAGCTAATAAGCTAATGGACTTATGAAATAATGGTTTCAAAATTATTGCGATTGAATATTGAAGGAAATATAGAAAGAGAGAAATTGATAAAGGAATAGGATATGGATTTGAAATTAATTATACAGCGAAACTATGAAAGAGTTGAAGTAAAGAGTTGAAGTGTATATATAGAGGTGGATTCCTACTCTTGATGGGAGTCGCAATCGCCAATAGATAATAAGCTTCGATCACCAATTAATCCGATTTTCAAAAGGATTAGGGCTTCAAATACCATGCACTCGGGCCCGGTGCTTTAGTGAGATCAATGAGACTACCGCCTCAGGCGTCCGGCGAAATTTGGCCAGCCCATTTCATGAGAATTAAAATAAATCACAATTTTGTATTAATTTATCTCCTACATTTTCTCTACAAATATATATCAAATCAAAATTAAAATCAAATAAATGTTTAAGCAACCAAAAAATTACATTCGATTATAAATTATATCGATTAGAGTTATCTTCACAATTGATTTAGCAAAGCTTGTTTTTTTCTTTTCCAAAATGTTTTCATTGGTCATGGTTCTTGTTGTAGGCAACTTCAACCATTTTTAGTGATCAAATCATCGTGACTATGTTTTACTTTGGAAGCCAACATCTTAAGTTTTTTATTGTAACTTGAATCAAGGTATTATGATTTTTGTATAATTTATTACAAATTTTCAAAGTTGATATTAACATCTATTAATCGTGATTTATTCGGGTTTTGTTGAAAAGAAATGCTATTTTTTTATATTCTTGTTACTAATATCATTTTGCATCATTTTACAAGTTGTGTAAATTTTTCTTAATCCTCATAATTGTTATAATTGTATAAATTTCTATTTTATATTTATACAAAATTATTATCAAAATAAAACCTTGTGTTTAGTAATACAAATGTATAAATGATAACATATTTATAAATTTGTACTTATACATTTGTACTTTTCAATCATAATAAAGAATTATAATTTGTGACATAATACTTAGGTATGATGAAAGAGTCTAAACTCAAATAGAAAACGACAATGAAAGAATAATACACTAATTGAAAGGCAAGTATATTGATATTTCGTTGTTGTTAGGAATTTTAATTCCTACATTTTAATCGAATTTTTGAAATAAAAAGATTTTTGATTTTGCCTTTCTAGACTATTCCAAACTTAGAATTTTAATGAATATGGGAAAGATTTATTTTGGATTCCTACCTTTAATAGAATCGGATTCTCTAGAAGTATTAGAGCTCGGTTATTTTAGTTCCTAACTTATAAAGAATCCTATTGGTTCCATATTTGTGTTTTCCTTGTTTCCTTTTATGAATAGGAGTCTTGGATATCAAGAAGATCAAGAATTCAAGAACATCAAGGAATCTTGGACATCAAGAAGATCAAGGACTCAAGCCCTATAAAAAGAGGACACTCCGCTTCATTCTTCCTACACCTTGAACCATGAAATTCACAGAGAGCAATACACGAGAGATACAATCGAGAAAGAAAAGCAACAAGATTCTAAGTCTTTGTCAAAACACACAGTCTGAGTGTTCTTCGAAGTGTCTGCATCATGGAGAATAACACTTAGTCCAGTTTCGAGTCTTGTTGATTTATTTTCGTCCATTCATTGTTTTGTTAGGTTTCATAGAATAGTTTGAAGATATTTTGGGCGAAGCAATTTACATAGAAATGATCTACTCGAGAGAGTTCGTTTTTCCTGACTAGTTGAATCATTCATATTCGAGTTGTACTAAAGATATTTTCAACTAGTGATTTCGTCATAATTGACACTTCTACAAGTTATTCTTAACTTGTAGATAAATTTTACTTCGTGTGTTCTTTTTCCCCTGCATGTTTCATAAAGTGTTACAACATCTGGTTTAACACTCTCTCGACATTTGGCTTTGAAATGAACGTTTGGGACCTCAAAAACTTTCAATTGGCATCTAGAGCCAACACTTGATTACACTGTGTTGATCCTACGTTCGAACTACGTAATGGATAATCGGATGGTCGCTATGTTCCGTCCTCCAATGCTTGAGACGGATCAAACTACTCAACTGGAAGATAAAGATGCGTGCCTTTATCAAATCAATTGATGAGAAAGCTTGGCGTGCGCTTTTGGTTGGTTGGACTCTCCGAAAATTCAAGATAAAGATGGGGACTTCGTGAACTCGGATGAGATCAATCGGTCCAATGATAATATCCAACTGCGAACTACAACTCAAAAGCTCTCAACGCACCTTTTGGTGCGATAGATTTCAATAACTTCAAAATTATTTGTAACTATACCGCAACTAAAGATGCATGGGAGGCCTTACAAAGACATTGCGAAGGATCTCGCAGTTGTCCGGCTCTCCAAATCTGCGACATCCGAACGCCGGGTTTGAGAACTTAAAGATGGAGGAGGATGAAGACATCACTTCATATCATGGAAGGTTATGCGACATTGGTAATGAATCTCAATCTCTTGGTGAACCAATTTCAAACTCAAGACTCGTTGGCAAGATGATGCGATCCTTACCGAAAGATTCGACGTCAAAATTGTCGCTATAGAAGAGTCGCAAGTATCACAACATTACGGTTAGATGAGTTGGTCGATTCTCAAAACTTGGGAACTCAACTTCGTCAGGAGATCACTGGTAAAAGCGTTGCTTACGGTGTGCAGGAACCTAATGAATTAGTTCACTAACTAAAGAATTTGAGGAATCGATTTAGGAGAAGAATCAATGGCTTTATTTGCTAAAAATTTTAGTAGAATCATGAAAAACAAAAGCAAAAGTCAATTTCCTACGAAAGTTAAAAGACCTTTTAAAATTGATACTCCTAAATATCCTCAAAGAAATTTACCCGATAAAAATCAAGATAGAACCTAAAACAATTTGATATTGAGAAGGTAAAATGTAGAGCTTGTTCTCGGTTTTGGTCATTATGCTAATGAATGTGCTAACACCTTGAGAAAAAGAGGTATGAACTTGTCTCCTGTTACCTTAAGTGATGATGAGTCAGGAAGAAAAAACACAGTCAAGGAAAATCCTGTGTTTATGGCGGTTATTGAAAAGACAAGGTCTCTGCAGATCAATCCTCTAGGTGTCTCACGTGGTGTCGCACGGAATGTTCCAACACCAACTAGGTACACTTTATCCAACACTTCGATAATTTTTGCTTAACATCTACCTCTGTAGTTGAAACAGATAATCAGGAAGCTGAAGACTCCGATGATGAAGAACAAAATATTGTTGAAGCCTACCAAGAGATGTATCATGAATGGAGCAAACGTATTCAACAAGTCGGAAATCACAAAGGGAGAACGAAAAGTTAACTAAGGAGAATGAAGAACTGAAGAAAACTTCCAATCGCTTGGAGGTACTATTGACTAGAAAAGATAAGGAACTCGAAAAGGTAAAATCTGAACTTGACAAATCTCTTGAGACTTTAAAAAGGTTGAATACTGGTAAGGCCAAGCTAGATGAAATTTTGTCCCTTGGAAGTGATAACAAATCTGGTCTGGGGTATAAAACCCCTGTTTTTGTGAAAGAAAAAGAAAATTCTGAACCTTCTACTTCGTCAGTTGAAAAGCCTAAATCTTTGAATAAAAAGGGTCGTAAACGGAGACATTACGTTTGTCACTACTGCTACAAACCTGGACATATCAGACCTTACTGCTACAAGTTAAAATCTGATTTAAAATGGTCTTCTGGTTCAGTGTCACCAACAATGTCTCACGATTCTGTTAACACCTCCAGGAACACTTATCACAACACTCCACGTTTTCAAAAGGTTGTCTGGGTTCGCAAAACTGAACTAACGTGTAATGTTGTTTATACCTCTTTAAGATCTAACACTGCAGGATCTTGGTATTTCGATAGTGGGTGTTCACGACACATGACAGGTACTCGTGAATATTTGACTGACTATGAACAACTTGAAGGAGGTGTGGTAAAATATGGTGGAGGTGCTCGTGGATTGATAATTGGTAAGTACTTTGAATGTGAAGGGGTTGCCTAAGCTTCAAACGTTCTACACGTCGAAGGGCTTACAAACCAACCTTCTCAAAGATAAGCCATCTGTGATGATGATATGCATGTGAAGTTTGATAAAGATCACGCAAAGTTTATGACAACACTAACTCTTGTGTTTTGACAGATTAAGGTCCGTAGATAATTGCTATCAATTTGGTGGTGTACATGCATATCATAGTGTGAATTTAAGTGAAATCGAAGTTGTGGCATCAAAAGTTAGGTTATGCTAACTTTCGCATGATTGATAAATTGGTTAAGTATGAGGTCAGTAAGAGGAATGCCTAAATTGAATACTAAAAATACCTCCGTGTGGTTCGTGTCAAAAGGAAAACAAACTAGGGTGTCACACCAAGTGTCACAACACTTTCACACAACACGGTGTCTTGAATTACTTCACATGGATCTCATGGGTCCGATTGAGGTCGAAAGTCTTTGGTGGTAAGAAATATTCCTTTGTATGCGTTGATGATTTTTCCGTTACACATGGATAAATTTTTACGTGAAAAATCTGATGTGTTTGAGTCTTTTCAAATTTGCATAAAAGGATATGTAATACAAAGACACCACCGTTGTTAGAATTAGGACTCGATCATGGTAAGAAATTTGAGAACTCATTGTTTTCGGCTTTTGTGATAGAAAGGGCATCTCACATGAATTCTCTGCCCAAAACCCCACAAATGAAATGGGGTAGCGGAAAGAAAGAATCAAACATTACAAGAAATGGCTAGAGTCATGCTAAGTTCAAAGAACTTGACTAAACGCTTTTGGTGAGGCCCTGAATCTTGCTTGTCACATTGCTAATCGAGTATACTTGATATTGGGTAGTACTATGACTCCATATGAGATTTTGTTAGGCAAAAACCCAATCTTAAGACTTTCATGTTTTTGGATGTGTGTGCTATGTCTAAAATGATAGAGATCAACTTGCCAAATTCGACTCCAAAAGTGATAAAAGTCCTGCTTTCTGGATACTCTTAATAGTCATGCGTACGGGTATTTAATCTCGAACAAGGACTATTATGGAAACTGTGAATGTTGTCTTCGATGATTATCTTGACCTTGCAGGAAAAATCGAAGAAGATGATATCTCGAGATCTCATTGAGTTAAACAAAACAAATTGAAGTTGTACACGAACAGGATGTCGTTCTGATCTTTGCTCAAGTGTTCCGGCGGATGCATGGAACCTCAAACAACAACACATGATGAGACACCTTTGCAACTCGACTCGACTCAATTTCGTGTCAGCTCATTAACAAGATCTCGAATCAATCGTGAATCGGATGACCACGTGACTGGATGAAGCGAGGATATACCAAGCAAAATTCAGAAAAATCATCCTACGACTCGGGTAATAGGTGAAGTTCTTCAAGGAATACGTATAGGAGGAAAGAAAAGGTAAACTATCGTGATATGGTAAGATCAACATATTTGTTTCCTATCCGTACTATGGTAAGAACTTGTCGTTTTATTTCTAACATTGAACCAAAGAATATCTCTCAAGCTTTAAAAGATGAATTTTGGATAAATGCTATGCAAGAGGAACTTAATCGATTTGTTAAAAATGGTGTGTGGTATTTAGTTCCCAGGACTAAGGATGTAAATGTGATTGGCACAAAATGGATTTTTAAAAATAAAACTGATGAGTCGGGAAGAATTGTGCGTAACAAAGCACGATTAGTTGCTCAAGGGTATACACAGTTGAAGGGTGGACTTTGATGAAACCTTCGCTCCTGTAGCCCGCATTGAGTCTATTCGTTTATTACTTGCTATAACTGCTTTCACTTGGGAATTACCCTTCACCAAATGGATGTTAAAAGTGCTTTTTAAATGGTATTTTAAATGAAGAAGCTTTTGTTGAACAACCTAAAGGATTTGAGGACCCTTCTAAGCCTAACCATGTGTATGAGCTTAAAAAGGCTCTCTATGGTCTAAAACAAGCTCCCCCAGAGCTTGGTATGGAAGATTAATCAATATCTTCTTCAAATTGGATTTAAAAGAGGTGAAGTGGATAAAAACCTTTTCATTCAAAGGTCTGGTAAAAATATCATGATTGCTCAAATTTACGTCGATGATATTGTCTTTGGATCTTCTTCCCAAAATTTGTTGAATGAATTTATTGAATGCATGTCATCTACCTTCGAAATGAGCATGTTTTGTGAATTGAGTTTCTTCTTGGGTTTGCAAATCAAGCGATCGACATCGAATTTTTATCTCTCAAAGTAAGTATGCCAAGAACTTGGTGAAGAAATTCAACTTAGATAGTGCATCTCACTAAAAAAACCCCGATAGATCAAGTCAAAAATCGAGTCGTGAAGATGTTCTTTGAAAGTGTCGATCACACCTTATATAGGAGCATGATAGGAAGTTTGCTATATTTGATGCTAGTCGGCCTGATATTATGTATAGTATGTGTTTGTGTGTGCTAGATATCAAGCCAATCCCAAAATCACTCACCTAAAAGCTTTAAAAAGGATTATTTGTTATGTTGGTGGTACTACTATGATCTAGGGATTTGGTACACCAAAGATACAAATACTAATCTTGTTGGATTCAATGATTACATTTGGGCGGGGATGTGGATGATAGAAAAAGTACCACAAGTGGTTGTTTTTATCTTGGAAATAATTTAGTATCTTGGTACATCGTAAAAATCGTGTCACTTTCAATCATGAGTCTGAATATGTGGCGATTGGAAGTTGTTGTTCTCAAATGCTATGGATGAATCAAATGATAGAGGATTATGGTCTACACAAGAATATTCTAACCATTTATTGTGATAACTCTAGTGCGATTGATATATCGAAAAATCATGTTCAACATTCTCGCACTAAACACATTGACATTAGACACCACTTTATTCGAGATTTGGTTGAGAAAAATATTATTCGCATTGAGTATATTAGTACTCGAAAATCGGTTAGCGAGACTTATTCACCAAAGCTTTAGATTTTGAGAGGTTTTCAAATCGAGAAAATCTCTTGTCTCGTGTGTTCTCTAAACTGCCCACGAAATGTTACAAAGATTGCACACATCATCCCGCTATAACATCTCGCACACACTTTGCATATTCTCTCTCCTATCTTTTATTCTCTTTTTCTTTTTTGAGGCATCCGCATTATAGGATCATATTTGCATGTCCTGAACATCATTGTGGTTTTGAACTAGTGACTATTGGATTTTACTTGGAAAACGATGTGAGTTGATCTTTCCAAATGCGTATTTTATTCTTGTTATTTTCCCGGTTGATGAGTAAAAAAAAAAAAAAAAAAATTGGACATGGCTAGAGGCCTTTGAGGGAAACAACCTACCTACCCTTTGTGTGAAAGCTATTCCTTGTGACCAATTTTTACATATGTTTAAAAGTGTTTAAGAGGCATGATCAATGTGAAAAAGAGCTACCTTTGGACTAGTGTGAAAGCTACCCACCAAGGCTAAATCTGTCATGTTTCTCCTGGAAAAAAAAACTCGAAAAATCCTTATCTTTGGGTACTCGGATTGGAATTCATTGAATCATTAGTACATGTGTCTTTCGAGGATGTTGCAACATTGGGAACAACACGCATCGTGTGACATCCATTTACACAATGTGTGCGTTTTTATTAATTCTCAGATAGCATTTTTTAAAGTTTGCATAATTTGGTGAATTTTTGGCTCGACAATGATTTTTGGTAATAATAGAAGATATGAGATATTTATTTTTCTCTCTCTAAAATCTTGGATTTCTTGGTATCCTATGAAAAGTGGAGTTGTGTGCCTTATGGAGATTTGGGTGATTGATTGAAATCTTGCAAGAGTTATCTATATCCTTGGTTAGGTTATTACAAGTATGCAAAATCCTTAATTATTTGATTGCTTTTCAAAATCTGGGGTTATTTTTTAAAATTCAATTTCTCTTTTCCCATATAATCTCCTAATTTCTAGGGAATGTGTATTGATGTGATTGAAACACTTATGACCCTTCCCTATAACATGCATACTCTTGTGCCTACTTACTCACGCATTCCAACTCGCAATACTCTCTCTCTCTCTCTCTCTCTCTCTCTCTCTCTCTTTTTATCCTCTCACCGACCTCACATTGTGTTTTGGAAGCCATGGATAAATTTGTAACAGTTCTTGAAGCTTTTTGGGAGCCCTAGCAAGACACCATCACCATCACCAACAAAATCAAACACTCCACCACCATCGCTGAGAGAAGCACAACCCATTACCCGAGAAACCCACTTCCCCACAAAGCAAATCTCCAAACAAACATCTCCCATGGCCGCGATCGAGATCCTCTTCAAAAATTCCGCCCCTTGCTCCAAATGTTGAGGAATCCGTCCCCTGCCGACGTCTCTCACTCTGCCACGACATCCAATCCCTCACTTGAACAGAACAGGAAACCTCACCGTAGTGGAATATGCAAAATCCCCTTCTCCCCGTTCATGCAATTGTACCGGGAAGAGGTAATGCCATCAATGTTGAGGATACTCCGGTTCAATTGGTCGACCTGCTTTGTACTCCGGTTCCTAGACGCTCCAAACGCCAAAGGGTTACTCTCCCAAGTGTTTTGAAGAACCTCACCTACAAAGGGGGTTTTGAAGAAAAAGAAATGACACGGGTGAAGGATCCCAAACAGGGGAGATGACATTGAAGTGCCCTCGTCACCGATTGCTCGATCGACCGATTCGATGGCGAGATACTACTCGGTTTGTGGTGTCTCATGACGACCACAACCACATCACAAGGTTGTGTTGTCCGATGACGATGAGCCCGACACAGAGCAAATTCTCCCTTTGATGATGATGCACCACTGCCCAGGTACTTGTGGATATTATCGCAAATTTGGGGGTAAAGGTTGGACCCGATCTTCTAAAGCATCCCCTCTTCTTTGAACCCGTGGAGCCAACCTCACCGGATAATTATCCGGATGTCTCTGAAAGTGATTGAGAAAATGTTGAGGACAATGTTGGAACACCTAAGCACCTCATCCGACTCGAGTACGATCTCTCCGATGTTTACTCAATTTTTCTACTCCGCCGATCTTTGCCGACCGCTACCAAGTGTTCAAGGGACGCAAGTTTATTGAAGAAAAAAAAGTCCGCGATCACACTTCTTTTGAGAGGTACAATTTAAACAAATTTTTTACTTGACGATCTCTTGTTAACACAATCGACATCTTGTTCCATATATTGAAAAAGTTGTCCATGAGTTTTATGCGAATTTAACTTATGATGTGGGAAATAAGCAATCTAGCAAATTTGGAAAAGTGTTTGTTCGGAATAAACTTTATGATTTCAATTCGTCGGTGATTAATGAATTCTTTGGGACACCGATTGTGAGGAGGGTCGACAAGTCGAGATTTTAATATGGTTCGAAAGTTTTAATTGGGAATCGCATGAATTTGTGGCCTGCTCATCCTAAAAGATGTCTTTCTCTCGCTCGACTTCCTCTATGGTGTCTTTGTTTAAAATTGCTTTGTCCAATTGGGTTCCATCCTCCCATTCATCTAGTGTTACACGGGAAAAGCTAGGGTCATTTATTTGATTGGGAAAGGGTTGTCTTTAAATTTGGTCAACTAGTATTCGATCAAGTTTTGAGGCGGGTTGAGTCTTCATATGCCTCCTCACGGTGTTTTGCCATTTCCCAAAGACCATCTATCGATTCTTTGCTCTCAAGGGTTTGATAAACGCCAAATGAATCCTTTACTTTGCTCCCGAGATGATTTACGTCTCCCAAGCTAATGGATAGGAACAAGCGGGAAGTTGATCTGCCATTATATTTTTCGGATGATGAACCATCACGAGATAGATGTTCCCAAACTCGTCTGCCGCCAGATGTCATGCCCAGTGTTCCCAACCTCTCTTGACACTGCTTCTAACCCATCTTCTTACGAGCTCCTTCCTTTGTCACTTGATTTTGTGCGGTCAAATCACATTTGCTTCGATCAACATATCACCTTTGCTCAAAAACTATTTCCATCGCTCGTACAACCATTTTGAATGCTCAAAAGCGGTTGGGATACTACGTGGCCTACAAAGCTCAATTTCAAGACATTCTCTCCAAGCTTTCGACAAAAAGGGGAGAAGCGATTAATGTTCCTACGAGAATGTGATTCCGAGCAGCACACAAGCGGGGAGCGATCACCACTGGTGATCCGGTGCAAGCACAAATAGTGCTCCGAAGATGCACATATTGATGAGGAGATATGATTGAAATTTGTATCCTAATAATCTTTGAATACTTTGTTTTTGGCTTGGTTGTGATGATGGTTTAAACCGATGGTTTTTAGACTTAATCTTAGTTAGGGTGTGTATGTCCTCGAACATTGCACTTAGTTTTTATATACTGTTTCTCGCTACTAACGTGCGGGTGATTTAGGAAAGATTGCAACACTTGATAAGACATTTTGTTCAACACTTGAACCGGGATTATTTAATTCGGGGGAGTTCTAATTTCCAAGTTTTTGAATTGATTTGTTTTGTCCAGAAGAAAAAAAAGGGGAGATTGTTAGGAATTTTAATTCATACATTTTAATCGAATTTTTGAAATAAAAAGATTTTTTGATTTTGCCTTTCTAGACTATTCCAAACTTAGAATTTTAATGAATATGGGAAAAATTTATTTTGGATTCCTACCTTTAATAGAATCGGATTCTCTAGAAGTATTAGAGTCGGTTATTTTAGTTCCTAACTTATAAAGAATCCTATTGGTTCCATATTTGTGTTTTCCTTGTTTCCTTTTATGAATAGGAGTCTTGGATATCAAGAAGATCAAGAATTCAAGAACATCAAGGAATCTTGGACATCAAGAAGATCAAGGACTCAAGCCCTATAAAGAAAGAGGACCGCCATCATTCTTCCTACACCTTGAACCACGAAATTCACAGCAATACACGAGAGATACAATCGAGAGAGAAAAGCAACAAGATTCTAAGTCTTTGTCAAAACACACATCGAGTGTTCTTCGAAGTGTCTCGCATGATGGAGAATAACACTTAGTCCAGCGGTTTAGTCTTGTTGATTTATTTTCGTCCATTCATTGTTTTGTTAGGTTTCATAGAATAGTTTGAAGATATTTTGGGCGAAGCAATTTACATAGAACAGATCTACTCAGGAGTTCGTTTTTCCTGACTAGTTGAATCATTCATATTCGAGTTGTACTAAAGATATTTTTAACTAGTGATTTCGTCATAATTGACACTTCTACAAGTTATTCTTAACTTGTAGATAAATTTTACTTCGTGTGTTCTTTTTCCTTTGCATGTTTCATAAAGTGTTACAACATCCGGTTTAACACTCTCTCGACATTCTTTGAAACGAACGTTTTGGGACCTCAAAAACTTTCGATTGTCTTTGTGAGCATATATGAGATTTTCTTTGTTGGCAAATATAATCGTGATCATGTCAACATATAATATATAAATTGCATTGTTGGCCTTGTATTATATTAATGTGACCATATTGGCTTATATTTGTGATCTTTTAATTGGAATATAAACTTGATTTGGGTTCAAATAATATTGGGCTTGAAAATATATTTTTCTCATTAAAAGATAAAATAAGAGTCCAAACTCAAATGCCCCAAGTTGCTGAAATTTCTCTAGAAACATCTTATTAAATATTTAGATATTAGTTGGAGAAAGCTTGTAGAAAATTTTAGGTTGCTAGATATTTTAAAACATAATTCTAGCTTTTAGATCAAATAAATTCTAGCCATTGGTTAGAAAGTTGTCTTAGTATAAATAGGGTATCATGCTCATTTTGTAACAAACCAAAAAATTTGAGAAGAATAATCAATAGAATCAAATATTCTTCTACCAAAGCTCTATTTTATTTCTTAGCCTAAATATATTTTAACTATATTGAGATAATCCTTCTCAACACTTTTTACGTTAAAAAATTCGTTGTGACACGCTAGAGACATCAAATTTATATGTCGCCTCGGGCTTTGAAAACCACAGAACCGGCCATGCATGCACCTTATCTCTGTCACGAATGAAATTAGAGTTGGCAATAAAATCGATAGTTACAAATGTGTATATATCAATTAGTAGCAATTGCTTGGGCTCTCGCTAGTCTACCCTTGTCATATTATGGAGTCTTTCACATTCGAAATAACAAATCGGTCAAGTCAGTACGCGAACTTAGTATCTTTTATCTTTGTCTCCCACGTCTATGGGAATATATCCTCTAGGTGTATATCAACGCCTCGTAATAACGTTCAAAAGCATAGCTATGAAGGCGGGAAATTGGTGGAGGTTATCGGAATCATCGATATTTTTAACGCCCTTCTCCAACGTATATGGGAATGTATCCTCTAGGAGCGTGATAATAACATTGTTCTTTGGTGATCTCCAATATTTTCTATCTTCTCGTACATGTCTCATAAGTGATGGACAATATTCTTGAAGTGACCTTCTTAAAAAGGCTAGGAGATCTATCTCGAGCAAATCTGCAAATAAGGAGTTTTGAAATTCTTACTAATCTGCAAATAAGGAGTTTTGAAACTCTTAATGAACGAAGAGAATGAAAAAGTGAGAAAGTAATAGATGCACGTGAGTTTGAAAAGAGAGATCGAATTTACTAATTATATATATAGAGGATGTTACTATTTTGGGTAGGATTAGGGCTTTTATGAGATCGATTTGGAAATGGAGTCATGTGCTCCTTCTAATTGCACGTATAATTGATATAAATACATTTGTATTTGTCATCGAAATTAACACTTAAAATTTTAAGCGTAGGTTCCACTTCAAATGGTGCTCTATGTAGCGCTCTTCATACTAGTGCCTACAATAATTTTTTTTTTAACTTGCTTATAATAAAGTTTTTTTTAATGTCGGATGTGTAGGTGCCATTTTGAGTGGCGCCCTACAGCTTTTTAGTTTTTTTTTCCGAATAGTGAGAATGTCTAATTTAAAAGATTATTATAATAGCGGTCTCTTGTGAGACATCACACCATGAGACGGCGTGTGACCGTGATCTTTTTAGTGGAAAAAGTGATATTTTTTTGTCTCAATACACTTATTTCACCATGCGGCACGATACTTTTAGTGGAAAAAGTGTAAAAATATCTCTTTTTCTACTAAAAGTATCGTCGTAAATCGCGCATGGTGCGATCGTCTCATACAAGTTTTTGCATTATTACAAATACCCACAAAATTCTAATATTTGGAATAAAAGATATTTTGTTAATAGGAAGTGGAGGCGTTTTCTTGATTCTTTTCAAAAAAAACGCTTACTACAAAATGATCAACCTTATTTTTACTATAGGACAACTTTCTTATCAATGCTAGGATTTGTTTATTTAATAGCTACATTCATTCGATAGAATAGTCTAACAAAATATATAATATTATTCATTGAAACTGGTGCTACACAATACTGATAAAAAAAAAGATTTAGTGTAGGCTCCATTTTTGTTGTCATCTGTTAAATTAGTAATTCGATTATTTAAAAAAACTAGATCAGAGTAGCCAATCAAAATGGTAGGCGATAGAAAGGCGCTTGGGCCCATTTTGGATATCTACATTTTTCTTTTTCTTTGTTTTTTCATAAAATGAGGTGTGCTTAAATTTTTTTCATATTGTGATTGGAACCAGGTCCCAGTTTACAATTAAAACAAAGTTCTGAAATTAACAACCAAGATAGTAATACAATACCGCATATCAATTGATGAAACTTTATTTCGTAATGATTAAATCTTACGTATAAAAGTACATGCGAAATCCCTATCTTCTTGATTCGTACGTGACAAAAATTCAACTGAATGTAGGCGACATTGAATTAGACTATCAAATCATAATTAAACATCGATCCAAGAATAAAAACTATATATTACACAAGAAAAAAGAAATTTGTTATTGTTTACAAAAAAAAAAAAAAAAAAAAAAAAAAAAACAAGAAAAATCAATACCATAGAGCCTAACTAAAGAAGATCGAAACAAGATGCATTATTGAATACATCCTTATATATGCTTTAATTTTCCACGATCAAAATTGAAAGATCGTCAATTAGTAGGTACATCATGGATTAGGGCTTCAATCCCACTTTCCTGGAATTAGACCTACTTGTTTTATTCATGGATTTTAATTTGGAGAATCCCAATACATGATTAATTACAAGATTTCAAGTGTACGTCATTTTCCGGGCCGTGAGGATGCTCACCATAGGCCCATCAACAGTTCTTGGGCCAGGGATATGGATTTGAACAAGTGAATGCCACCTTTCTTTAGATTTCCAAAGCCCAATATTAAATGCTAAAATTATATTTATTTAATTCGGTTTTATTGGAGATATGTTATTTTTCCCTTTTATTTTTCATTAAAAATATCTTATTTTCCACTTTTACTTTTTCATTAAAAACATTTTTCTGATCTATATTCTCAAAATCTCAGTTTCAACCGTATGTTATATTATTAGGATCATTTTTCACTAATTAAGAATATATTAGGATCATTTTTCACTAATTAAGAATACCACCGGGCACCGTAATCAATGATTCAATAGTTCGTTAATGTTAAAAACTTATTTAAGATGTGAACTTTTAATGTTTAGTATTGTAAATTAAACCATTTTTCAATAGAATGGAGATTTTCCACATTCATTTGTGGGATGATTTATCTTAAAGAAGTACACCTTGGGTCATAATAGGATTGTTACTTGTGATAAGTTATAATATGGGTTATAGTACGATTTGTAACATGTATTATAAAAAGGAAAAAGGAAATTTGGATCAGGAATTGATTAATACTTATTTATAATTGGGATGCAAGAAATTAATATTGGAATCTGCTAGCTTAATTATTGGTGCTCTTGTTGAAAACCAAGATCAACTAATACTACATTCAGGTAGTGAGTGACATGTAAAGGAAGTTTAACCCGTAATATCATGAAACTAATTGTATCTTTTATTCATGTTGGAGATAATTAATTATGTTATTATTTAATTATTCATTTTTGAGCAGCCCATAAAATTCAATTGGTCACTATTTACTACCCATGAGGTCTACTATAGCCCCAACGACCCATTTTGTTTCATTCATTCATAAGTAAGTTTAACTAATTATTCTAAATTACAATCTCGCACTCTGGATTTTTCTCTTTTATGAGAAACATGCTAGTTCCAATCCAAAGATTTCATCCGTTTTTGAGAAGAAGTTGGACCAACTACTCAATTATCGAGAGATTTGGACTTTTGAGCATGTATTTATCTATTGTTATAATTAGCTTCAATATTTTTGCCTCAAGATTTTGTTTAACAAAGTAATTACCCATTATAAATTTACGCAGCCCAATGAACCAGCAACAAAAAGTCCAACAACTACTAGAAATGAGCCACGCACAAAGAACTTTCTAGCATAAAAAAACCCTTTTAAACTTTGCTGGATTTGCCCACACTTTTCCAGCACCTTCCAATTTCCAACTCCCCGACAATTATAAAATGCACAAATTCTCCATTTCCAATCTCGCCATCATCAATCAAGCATCTCACAGTACTCTACATCAATTCGAAGAAAAATGAAGCCAGTAATCGACAAGAAAAACGAGAAAGTCGCGATCCGAGCGGATTGCGGGGCAGACGAAGGAAAAAACACGTAGAAAAGGTGGAATTGAAGACTCACGACGTCGACACGGTGAAATACGTCGAGAAAAAACTCGTCGACAAGGGCGTGGGGAGGCTGGACCGCCACCCGGCCGATGGGCTTCCTCTGAAGCACGATCCGAAGAAGGGACACGGTGGGAAGTACACGTGGGAAGGGCCGCAGAAGGAATTCGAGTCGGAGATGGCGGCTGAGCCGGCGATAGACGAGAAGGATCCGAATTATGTGGCGGCGGAGGCGGAGGACGGTGAAGGGAGTGAGCTGGTGGTGGGTGAGGTGGAGGTTGCTAAGGCGGCGGAGGAAGGGGTGGCTAGGATTGAGGTTGATCCTCACTTGAAAGTTAATTGACGGTCGAGATTTAAGGTCTGTGTGTTTGTTGTTAACTGTTAGTGTGGATTTTCTTTACTGTGTATTTTTCAGGGATTTGAAAAATAACATGTAATCTTTTTGGGATGTATATTAGAAATCTCAATAAATTTAACGAGCTTTTGTAGTTTTATTTTGATGTTCCAACTATATGTAGATATATACTATTTCATCAAATATAATTCAGCATAGATGATTTATTAGCAGCAATAAACCAAAACTGTACGAATTACGATAGTATTATATTTAAAAACAGTATATTTGTTGTTTTGATTATCAACATAATTAATGTGGGAGTAAATATGTTTATTTGATAAATGTAGTAATTATGGAAAGTCTGGATTTGGTATAGGGGCGTCGATTTGTGGCGACACGATAACTCGATCTAACCTAACATGAATTTTTCAAGATTGTACAACCCTTAACAAGTTCGCGTCAAAATTAGGTCGGACACGATTAACATGGAAAATAAATAGGCCGGGTCAGGTTGATTCGTGTGTCGACACGATTGATCTATGTAACCCATTTAATTTTATAGAGGCATATTATTTTAATATTTTGTGATGTTTTAGTTGGTTATATTAGTTGGTTATATTAAGTTAATATGTATATTATTTTAATATTTTGTGATGTTTTAGTTGGTTATTTTAATATTTCAACTTTTTCTTTATTTTTTTTCCATGTCAACTTTAAATTATATAGGTTTTTGTCGTCGTATTGGGTTATCTATGTCATAAATGGGTCGTGTTTGTGTCGCGTATCTTGACACGACTAATTAAACGGATCGTTTTCGTATTCGTGTCGGGACGCACTGTAATACACGTGTCGAATATGACTAAATCAATCTGAAACACAACACGATTGACACCTCTAATTTGGTATCCACAAACTAGTCACTTTAGTTAGAAATAAATGTGTATATTTGATGGCCTGGAGTTTGGAAACATGAAAATCGGAGGAGATATTTGCTAGAAATATCTGTCTATTTTTCTTTTTTTATCCTTGGTAGTCCCGTAGAGTAATGGGCTGAATTGATGATACTCAACTCAAGTAGAAGACATGGTAACAGGGCTGGCCGGACTTGTACTTCACGCTTCACAGGCCATAAACAAAATTGTAAAAATAGGCGTGACCAAATTTACATGTACATAGAATTTTTGATAAATTTTTTGTCAATATTTTAAACCTACACCAAAATGGGCCGTAAAGAGTTTAAAGCAGCCCAATGGTACCGTTTTACTTTCATCAAGCTATCGGGCTTGAAAGTTTTGAATTTTCATTTAACAATTTTTTGTTGGGCCGTTATTAATTGTATGCCATTGATTTGATATTTTTCGATTAATCGATTTTCAAATCGAACAAGTGCCCAATCAGACAACAGCTATCTATACTTAGAGATGCCAGCCCAAGATTTCTGACCAACCTATTTTTCTAAAGAGAGAAATAGTACAGGTAGAGCTATCAATTTTAAATTTCGCAGTCCAAAAAGAAATTTGGACATGGTTGTGTTTAGCCTTAAGTGAGTCGGGTTTTTTTGGTCGACCTATTAGTCCCAAAAACCTGGATGGCCCAATTTTCCTTTGTATTTTCATGGACGTGGGCAGTCGCACTCCCAAAATAGCGGCTTGGTTGCTATTGGCCTAGTCCTACCCGAATTTTTGCTTTTGGCATGACAGCCCGCTTAGCCCCGCCCATTTGACACATCTAAGTATAGCACAACACTAATTGTCTATTTATTATAGATTAGCCATAAACAATAACTTACTAACAAAGTGCACCGAGGTCCAAAAGAACTAATGTATTTTTATTTTTGTTTTTTTAACAAGGGGGAATATTAGGAAAGAAACATGCATATTCATATAGTCCTATAGGATTGAACTCTAGCCTATTGTCCGATAACACAAGCTTTCTACCACTGAAAAGCAAGTTGACCTCAAACAACTAACAACTAATGTATTAAAATTTAGAATTTTGAAATTAAACTCATGTTGTGCAAAAATAGATCCAGTTACTCTATCTCTAGTTTCAAAATCATTTATAAAGGCAAATTTTAAAAATATACCAATTAATAAAAAAACAAAAAGAAAAATTAAAGGCTTAAAGTTTAATATCCACCACTTAAATCAGGTATCACTTTAAATCCAGGTTCGGAATTTAATTCCAAAGGCATAAAGATCAATATATTCCCACTTATATTCAACTTTACATTATTTATTTGTCTTCATTGTGTATGGTGCTCTGTATTTTCAAACTTTTTTTCTTCCTTTTCCTCGTTTTTTAAATAAAAAATAAAGTTGTCTTCTTTTTCTACATAAGATAAATAATTTTAGCGATTATTAGCCAGAAAAAGATTGAATTATCTTGTCTCATTTTGTACCATATAGGAATAGGAATCGTCCAATATTATATTAAATGCCAAGCAACTTAAAAGAGAGAATCAACTGGGAATATTTTGTTGTATGATGAAATGCGTTTCTTAAATTTAGACCAATGGTTGCAATTAAATTATAAGGCGATTGAGCCTAATTTTCCTTATAAAAAGAAAATAAAGTCAATCAACCCAAGAAATTTAAATTATTGTTAACAATTATAATTTGTTGATTTATAATTATTAACTTCTTTTCAGTTAATTTTCAAATATATAAATATTTTTAATCACTTAACTTAAAAAAGAAAGAAAGTATCCAACCACTCTGGATTTTCACCCATATTATAAAAATATGTCGGTTGAACTAAAATGGGACAGGGATTCATCATAATGATATTAATTTGTTAGATATCATTGCGTTTCCACATAGTGATACTAAAAATAGTAAATTATGAACATTAACAAGGGTTCGCTGCGCTTTAAAATAATGAGATTGACATATGAAACAAGTGGTTTATCCATTTTTTTTTTTTTTGAGGGGAAGTGGTTTCTCCATTTTGATCTGAGTTATTTGTTTTTTTGTTGTTTGTGATTTTGCCATCCGGTGCGGTGTCTGGTTTGTAGTTATCTTGGTGCGGTGTTTTTTGTGTACGGACAATTCGGACGAGCAAATTTTCAATCCAACAAAGATATATCAGATTTTGGTCTTCAGCATGTCGCAGATCTGGAATCGTATGCATCCTAGGCATTATATAATTTTCAAAGTCGTAAACTTTAAGCCGAATTTTGTTATTAACCTAGATGCTATGAAATTTTTCATAGTTTCATCTTTTATGATTTTTAACATATTTGTTTATGTCTTCTAACGATGTATTGCTACTTTGAATTAATTAATAAAATTATTTTTATTGTCAAAAATAATTGAACCAAAAATAACTCATGTTAAACATTTATACAATTAGGAACACATAACCTTTTTTTATTTTAAATTTTTTGTAGAAAATTTTAAGCATGGGATCGATCTCAATTAGCTGCCATTAAAGAAGCTTTAATTTTGATTATAATGTTAATGTGCTATATTTACTTTTTGGACATTGAAATGCAACACGTGTCATGAGAATTTGTTCTCTATTAGAAAATTGCTTGCAGTTAAGATCATTTTGGGATGGAAGACTCTCCAATACTTAAGTAAAATATTCAAATAGTAATTATCGTATTAGATCGATCTTAGAATTTTTTTTTTTTTTTGAGCGGAAAGGAAATATTATTAAATTACTCGAAAAGGTCCAAAGACCGATTGAGACAAAAATTCGAGAGGAGAAGACCACGAGTTTCTCGTACATAGATCGAGACTTAGCAAATTGAGCAAATTCGTAGGCAATAATGTTTTCTTCCCGGGAATCGAGAATAAACTATTCGGGAAAAAGAATGTAGCAAAAAGACAATGTCTAAGATTATCGGATCGTCCGTAGAGACCAAGTTAGTATCTTTGGCGACCTCTATGACAATGGCGAGTCTCCCAAAAACGAAACATCATGAAGATCAAAAGTTCGCGCAAGATTTATTGCTTCCCGAAGTGCAAGGGCTTCGCCATCTCATGTCCGAAATGCCGATAAGCCGTTTAGAATATCCCCAAAAATCTACCATTTTCATCCCTAGCAAACACTCCAACCCCGCATGACCCCTAGCGAGAGAAATGGCCCCGTCAAAAATATATGTATACCGGAGGGTGGAGTTAGGAGGGGCATGTTTCATGAATCGCCCGCTCATGTTCGGGAGGTGATTAGCCATTCTCAAGGATGAGAGTGTGCGTCCTGGCCGCGAAGACGACACTAACAGGTTGGGGGTGAGGGTTTCAAGATGAATCGATTCTGAGCTTCCCAAATATTGGTGCATAGGAGTAAAAAGAAATCCGAGATATGAGATGGGCAACCAAGAAGCACATCTCGCACCCATAATTCTCGCACGAGCTTGTTGAAATGAGGTGACGATTTCTTTTAAACCCGCTATATACCATACCAGGAGAGAAAAGGCAGTGGAAGAAGATGTGGCTAGAAGAGGTATCCTGGAGATGAGCATAACGGGCAAAAGGGGGAAATATTTATGTGGCGGCGGGATAAGTTATGGGGATCGGGCGGGAGTTAGTGAGAAGTCTCCAGGCAAAGTGCAAGATTCGACCGGGAAGTTTCAATTTCCATAATTTCTTCCCGGATAGGTGATGGGCGAACTGAAGAACTACGGGATGAAATTCCGAACGAGCTAGGGAATCAAAGATAGCATGGTAAGCGGACTTAACGGAGAATTTTTGTTTTTGTTTAGGCTCATACTAACTATCGGGGCGTTGTGCGAGGCCGAGAGGTATGGAAAGGATGGTGTTGGCGATATTTTTGGGAAAGTGGCGAATATGATGTCATGATTCCACCAATTAGTAGAAGGGTCAATGAGAAGGCTTACGGTTGAGGTAGGACCGAATGGGGGGGATAGGTAAGGGTGGTTTGAAGGTGGGGCTAGGAAGCCAATCATCCTCCCAAATTCTCGTGTTTACTCCCCGTGAATGCGCGCCGACAACCCGGTTTGAGGATCCGCCTACTTCTAAAATCTTTGCGCCAAGCCCGGGAGGGTCGATGTCCCAAGGTAGCATTCATGAGAGTACCGTTTCTAAAGTACTTGGCTTGATAAATACGAGCGAGTAAGGATGAGGGGCAAGTGAGTATTCGCCAAGCCTGTTTCGATAGCAAAGCCAGATTAAGAGCCCGAAGAGATCGAAAACCAAGACCCCCGATTTCTTTTCTCCGAGTCAATTTTTCCCAGGCCATCCAGTGAATTTTTTTATGATCGTTCGAATCACCCCACCAGAAATGTGCTATCATCGACTGTAAATCTTTGATGACGACATCTGGAAATTTAAAACAGCTCATAGCGTACGAGGGGATAGCTTGGAGGACCGCCTTGATGAGTACTTCTTTCCCAGCCTTCGAAAAATTATGCCTAGACCATCCCTGAATGCATTGCCATATTCTATCTTTTATATTTCCGAAAATTTGTTGTTTGTTACGACCAATGATGCTTTAGGAGCCCCAAATATTTCCCATGCGATTCTTTTTAAAAACCAAGAATATTAAGGATGGCAACTTCAGATGGCGTTTGTAACATCCTTTGAGAAGACAATTCCCGATTTTTCAAGATTGACGAGTTGACCCGAGACCCGTTCATATAGGTTTATTGCGAACCGGAAGTGGCGGGCTTCATCTACAGTGGCGTGACCCAGTAATAGAGTATCGTCGGCGAAAAAAAGGTGGGAAATGCTCGGGGCCACTCACTAATCGAAATCCCGTGAATTTTTCGCATCGTTGGAGGTCCCGCAAAATACAAGAAAACACTTCCGAGCGATTATAAATAAATACGGGGATAAGGGGTCGCTTGACGAATGCCTCGATGAGGCGTAAGTTTTCGAACTCGACCCGTTAAGAAGAAAACGAGAATGAGGTCGTTGAAATGCAACTCATCACAAGATTAACAAACTGGAGTGGGAATCCTGGGGCAAGCATAGTGGCATGGATAAACGGCCATTCGATCTTATCAAAGGCTTTACTCATATCTAACTTAATAGACATAAGTCCTATAGAGGATGGTGGTTTGGTTTTCATGTGGTGATGAAGCTCATGCGCAATAAGGACATTGTCGATTATTAGCCGACCGGGACAAATGCGGGATGACGAGATAATATCGGGAGGGCGACAAATTTTAATCGGTTTGCAAGCACTTTAGAGGCTAATTTATAAATCACATTGCAAAGCATATGGGCGAAATTGGCTTATGGAATCCGGGTTTTTTGTTTTGAATGAGAACGATGTGAGTAAAGTTGATGTTAGAATCCATAATATGATTATTAAGAAAATTCGAATATATGGAATAACATCACCTTTGATAATAGGCCAATATTTTTTAAAGAAGATAGGGCTCATACCATCGGTCCAGGCGATTTGAGGAGGACATATGTTTGAGTGCCTTGACGATCTCCGCCTCCGTGTAAGGAATCATTAGCGGTGAGTCATTCTTGCCGATTTAAACCCGAGGTGGAACTCTATCAAGGGCCATGGAGATATCCCCCGGGAGATATGGGAGGTGTGAAGATGGAACAAAGTGATCAAGGATAATTTTTCAATTCCTAGGAGTGTCCTGGAGGTGACCAAGATGGCGTCTTTGAGGGAAGTGATTTGGTTAATCTCCTTCCGTTTACTTACTAGCGTGACTATGGAAAAATTGTGTGTTACGATCCCCCACTTTGTACCAATGAAGTTTAGCACGTTGACGCCATTTAAGGTCTATCTCGGTCGGGGACATACTTAATTTATGTTGCAAAGAGGCCAAACGGAGGCCGACGTCGTGCGAGATTGCGCCCGGCCAGAGTGTAGAGATTTCTCGCTTTAAGCTTATCAATATCTTTCAAGAGATTGGTCCGTATTGTTTCCCCAATGTAGAAGACCAACCGAACAATGCTCAATTTTTTCCAAGAGATTATTTGCGAATTATCCCAAGATGCTTTTATAATTTTCGCATTCTTCCGATTTAATCCAAAGAGCCTCAAACCGGAAAATTGATCTTCTCGCGCTTTTGGAAGCTCAGTGGTTGACGATCGCCAATTTGGATGTGGAGAAGAGCATGATCCGAAAAATATGTGGGACAATGATTAACTTTACTCCAAGGGAAGAGGTCCCTCCACGCTCCATTATTTAAAGCCCTGTCTAATCTTGCTCGTTGGGTGCGTGGATTGGTAAGAAGTCGCTGCCAGGTGAATTTATGGCCGTCATAACCCATATCATTGAGGTTCATAAGTGCAAGAGTATCCCGGAAAAGACGAATTTGCCAATCCGCCCGGCAATGAGAACCCTGAAACTCGTGCTGAGATAAGACTTCATTGAAGTCACCACAAAGAATCCATGGGCCGATGGTGATGAGTTTAGGGAGTGGATATGCTCCGCCCCTTGACGACGAAATCGATGTTAGGCTCGCCATAAATCCTCGTGAACCGGAATTTTTGTTCAAGAGTTCCGTATCAACATCTATAAACCGACGGAGAAACCTCGCAATGATACCGTGATATCCTTTCTCCATAGAAGTGCTAATCCTCCCGAGCGCCCAACAGCATCAACAGAAAAACCGAACATATTAAAGGATTGCTTAATTTTCTCAAGTGCGGGCTTCTTGCATTTCGTTTCACACAAGAAGACTAAATGGGGGACTTAGTGCGGATGAATTCCCGCAATTCTGAATTGTCCGAGGTTCCCAAGCCCTCGGCAATTCCAAACTTAAGATACTCATTGGGATCGGCGGATCGGTCTCGCCCGATCGCCGCCGTTGGATCAAAGGATTTGGAGCGAGATTGAGTATAACGACCCTTTTTCCTAAATTATAACTCGAGCATCGGAGGCGGGGCCAAGAGAGTTAAAGCTAGTGGAAGTTTGCGTTTAGTGGCGAGAGGAGTTGGATTAATGGGGATTCTGTCCGTTTGAATTTTGCGTTTCACATTGACAAATTTGTGGGCTAATTTGCGAGCCTGGGTGTCGAGATGCATGGGAACGGGAATGAGGAAAGGGTCATTTGGGAGTGAGCGGGTTTTGAGGATTATTCTATTGGTGTGGGGGGTGGAGTTTAGGGATGGAGCATGTAAGGTGGCGTGTTTCATGGAGATGGTTCATCATGCGAGAGGGCTTGGAGGAATATTTGTTGGGGTATCCGAAGTTATGTGTTGGGGTGATGAGTAAGTATGGGTTGTGGAGGTAAAGTGGGTGGGTCCGGGTTAGATTTTGGTGGGGGTGTTGTGGAGTTACGTGGGTGATGGTCAGGGGTTGATAGGGGATTAGAGCAAGTGATGTTGGGATGATATCGGTGTTGGGGTCATCGGGGTGTGGGGGGTTGATCGATCATGAGAATTTGGGGTTTTAGATGAATTGGTCTTTGGGGTTTGGAGGTTTAGGAGGTGGATGGGGTGGGGTGGGTTGGCGGTGCGTGAGAAAGGGTTTGAGGCTGCGAGAGCACGGAGCCAAGCGCCATAGATCGGGGTGTTGTTATCATTATTGGGATTGAGGATTCGGATATCACGGTCCTTTTCTCCGTGTCCAATAACGCCACAAAAATAATAAATCCGGGAGGCGCTCGTATTTTAACGGATCGAGATATGTGTGACCATGCATGGGCGTTGTGATGACACATCGGAGAGGTTTCGTGATGTCCACGTTAACCCGGACCGGGAGGATGCGACCAATGGAAGAGCGCCGAATCGAGAATCCACACTCATGAACGAGCCGATTGTATTACCTTTGCTATGGCGAATGACTTATTCATGAGGCCGAGCGGAACATCGTGCAATTGGACCCGAACGGGCATGTGGTAACAGAGTTTGGATCGATATCGAAACCCTAGTTTCGTCCAATGCAAGGAGCGTTAATCAAACAACCACGGAGAACCGGCTAGAATTTTTGCTTTATCGATTGGATTCAAATCAAAATAGAATCGCGTACTATTGCCAATTGGTTTGCAAGTCATCCCGTGGCGTGGATTCCGAGCTGCGGAACATGGTTGAGATGGAGTCAAAGCTTATGGTTCGTTGGGCTGCCACTCGTCCCGCTAGGGTTAGGGATATGTCATTGGGTTCGGCCGAAAAAAGCGAGTCTCCCGAGATGGGCTTACTTTCTTCGTCGTTAAGGGTGAGTTTGGAGTAGAGGGAGGATAGGTCATCCCCATGGTTAGATCTCCCTACTGCGATAAAGTTACACGTAGGGTTTGTGGATTTGGCAAAACTGTAGTGATTCCTTATCGGGTGCGAAGACACTGCAAGACAACAAGAAAAAAAGGTTAGGGAGAGGAGGGATGGAGGAGACGGGGAAGAAAGGAATTAGGAGAGGCAAGAGATGTTCATGGAAACTCCATGGCGACCTTGACGCGCAAAGAGAAAAAAAAATCGCTAAGGAAACCCTAGGACTTGGTAGAGACTTGCTACCTAAAAGTAGATCGATCTTAGAATTAAATAACACATTTTACAATGAAGCGGATACCTTGTCAATTTTGAGATTTAAAACTCATGACCTTTAAACTTCATGAGTTGGGAATCGATTCTGATTGATTGAGCATTTGTAATTCGGACCATTAACGTCAAATTTCTCCATTCTCATCGACTTGTAATAAAAAAAAAAAAAAAATTAAACTTCATGAGTTTATGTGCCTTACTCAAGTTAATAAATGGTGTACACTTGATTTTTTTTTATATATGTGAACTGAACAATGAAATTAACACTAAAAAATATTCGGTTTACCTATAGAAAATTTTGTAAGTAAGTATTAAGATAGTTGTAAAATGTAGGTAAAATCATTGCGGGTAAATATTTACCCACAAAATCTTAAATTGTTGGTAAATATCGATAGTATTTAATTCTATCTGTAAATTTAAAAATTGTATGTGATTTGTCGGTATAATTTTGTAATTAATGTTTGCATTATGATATAGTAATGATCATTAAAACCTTTAAGGAAATTATTACTTTTGTAATTGATTAATTGTTGACGTGAAATTAATATATGAATTTTTACAAATATTTTAAGGGATAACCAAATTTTAACATATATATTTTCTCAATCCATAGAGGCGCGGTTTAGGGGCCTCCTAGATCCCCAATGGGCCGCCACAACCCAAATATTTTTTATCCTGTTTTTCTAAGGGAAAAAGTAAAATTATATGTTTTTGTAAGAAGAAAAATAGTTGGACTAAGGAAAAAATAGTCATGTTAAGGGTAGTCCGACATGCTAGCTACGTCCATGTGTGTATATATATTTTCTTTTATTTTTCTTTTTCTAAAGAGCATTTTTTTTTTTCTATTTTTCCTTCTTTCTTCTAGAAAGGACACCGGTTAGTTCTCTTATTTTCTTCATGAGGTGGCTCGAAGTCGAATGCATAACCTACTAGATCACACATGTAAGCAATAATAGATCTTTGAGGAAAAATTATTGTAATTGTCTTAAAAATTCAGTTAATTGTTTTGTGGGCTATTGGATCATTACGAGCAAGTGTAATTAATATAATGTGTATTCTGAATTTCTGATTCTTCTTTTCTTAATTTAAAACAATATCCTACCAATTTTCAAAATTACGTATTGGCCCGTGTGGCAGTTAGTGAACTTTTAATATCAAATTGAAATCGAAATCTCAACAAGGCTTTACCACAAGATAGTTTTGCAATATCAAATAACAATTGTGTCTTACTTTTATGTAAAATTAGTGTACTATGTGTAGCGCCCTTCCAAAAATCCTCGCTAATCCGATCTGGCCCAGCCAGCTCCCTTATTTGCTTTCGTTTTTTAGATTAGGTTCCACCCATGTCACAACAACCCCGTCCAGGCTCCGCCTAGGCGCTGTGCTCCAACTAGGGCTGCAATCGAACCGAACCGAACCGAACCGAGCCGAGCTTTTGAGTGTTTGAGTTTGGCTCGTTTATTATCGAGTCGAACTCGAGCCTGAATTTATGGAACATATTGATGGCTCGCGAACTTTTTCGAGCTTAATCGAGCCTAAACGAACTTAGTAAATATTAATTATAAATTAAATTATTCTCCAATTTATTATAAAAATAAATTATATATATTTAAATGCATAATATATTTACTAAAACTTATAATTTTATTCAAACAAATAAGTTTATTGAAATATTTTTATATTATCATAAGTAAAAATATGAAAAAATAAAATTAAAGTCAAATTATTAGTTTAATTTATACGAGCTTACTAACGAGTCTGTTCACGAGCTAACGAACCGAATATCTCTAAGTTTGAGTTTGATTCATTTATTTTAACGAGCCTCATTAAACAAACTCAAACGAGCTTTTATCGAATCGAGCTATGAATAGCTCACAAACGACTTCGTTTGCATTTTCATTTACCCAATCTACCGTCCGACTAGCTCCTAGGACTTTTATGGTGAATTTTCTGGAACATGCAATCAACTACTTAATTAGTGGCTAGCCCACATCACGTGCACTTTAGGCTTTTGACGTCTCAAACCCTCAACAATTTTGCTTCACTCATAATTCAATTGGTTTTTCCCCCATATCCCATTCTTCATCATGATCCCATGAATTATATATGCTTCTCAACACATATTACTACATTTGTGTTTGAGTACTTTTGTGCCTTGTCGGTGTATGTGGCTTGGAGTTTTTGGTTAAAAAAGGCTGAAACCATATTCTAGAAACTAACATAATTTGAGTTGTGATAGTCGCTCCCATCGTGAATTTCCCGAATGACAAATTTTATTACATTTAACATATTGCAATTGATATCTAAAAATAGCAATATTAAAAGGTTCAGTTACAAGCTATATAGATATATGGATAACGAGATGTCCTATTTATAAGATATTTCAATTCATCGTGTAAATGTCATGACATATATAAAATTACGGTATTATCGTACACATGACATTTATTTGTACATTAAAACACCAGATAAAATAATCTAGGAAATAGAAGATTTGAACTGCAACTATAACGCCTAAATAAATATGTGCATATAAAAAAAATGATGAAAAAATTAATGTGTTAAGAACATGAAACTTATATCCAAAGCCAAATCAGATCAATCTTGTGATTCAGTGTTTGATTTGTGCTTTCAAGATAATTGACTCGGATTTGATCCTATATGAATGAGTGTGTTCTCTCCCTACAAAAAATCCCAAACCAAATGCAAAATTGAGTTTCCCTTTGATGAAGTAACCCCTGATCCAAAATCTAAATAATACTGGGCAATGTTGAATTCTGTTAGAAAGGGTGGGGTGGGGTGGGGTAGGGTAGGGGTTGATATGTTAATTTTTCAATAATCTGTAATAAATTGAATGTTTAATCCTTCCAAATGGTTGGCAAAGCAACCCTAATCCAGTATAAAGTACAGTTAATTTGAGGGAAATATGATGCCAAAAATTGAATGATAAAAAACAAGTTTTGCCAACTACTAATAAATATTAAATATGTCTAGAACAGAAATCTTCATTTTAACAGATCTATGTAGATATATGGAAAAATCAAGGTTGAGCAGATATCTTTTTCTAATTGATAAAGTTTTGCTGTTGAAAATCTATTCGCTAAAGCAGCCCTCCACCAATAAAACTTTTATTACTTCTTTTTGATGAAGCAATTAAATTATTTTAAAAAAATTGCATTAGCCAATTGACCAAATATGTGTCTTTTCTAGAACAAAATAGGACATACTCTTGAGTTAATAATGCAAAAGCGAAAATATATTTGATTAATTTGTTGATGAATTTTACACACCCAATTAATTCTGAATTAATATGTTCCTCAAAAAAAAAATCTGAATTAATATGTGTCTTTCAATTATTTTGCTAAATTGCTTTCTAAACAATTTTGATTCTCATTTTTTTTAATACATAAGTTACAAGTTTGCACCTGACTAATCATATGTACATACAGTCTCACCCCATTTAACTGTTGCTAGTTATGCAGTCACAACTTATACATAATGTCGTCGACATTCGGTTATTCTACTAGCTACCACATGGGAATCTTGCTTCGACTAATCTTATATATCAATAGATGATTGTGCCCCCTTCAGCCGTTGCCAATTAAATCGGGATCCCTTCAGCAGTTGGAATCTTGCACCTGACTAATCCTATGGACAGATAGTTTTGCCTTCTTCAGCCGTTGCCAGTTAAACCTAAATGTGGTAGACATTCGGTTATTCGACCACCACATGTGAACCATGTATTTGATTAGACGATTTTGCCCTCTTTAGCCATTGTTACTTGTTAGTTAAATCGGCAACTTATACACAGTTGATGTCGACATTCGACTAGTGTACTTATTATTCAACTATTCTGTTTCTATTATTATTTTTTTTCTTCTGCTGAAATAACTATAAAATCAGGTTCTTTTCTTTCCCTTGTGGATCGTATTCCATGAAATCTTTAGAAACAAAAATCAAAGATGAAATATTTCATCCGATCCCTAGCTAGTCACATCATTCCAGCTTTGTCACATTTATCATAGCATGGCCTAATGTTTAGTAACCAATTAGCACGAACAACACATTTGTTGTATAATTTATTGCTAATACATATATATATATATATGTGTGTATGTATTTGTTTTTATTTTATGTCCCAAAGAGACGACAAGATTAGGACACGATGCAGAATAGCAGAAATATTGTATATTTTGGAAGGAGAAATGCGACAATAAAATATATTCAATGAAGTCATTAACATTTTCAGAAGAATTTAGGAGACAGATTAGCTAGCACATCATTTCGCTGTCCGCAACGGCCCATTTGAGTCCTACCATTTAAATTTGTCTAATTTCAACCAATGACAAAATCTGAGTTTTGCGAAACATAACATCTGAAAACATTAAAACACATTTTTGTCAAAAAACATTAAACATATTAAATAATGAAGAACGGTTATTAACTCCACTGTAAAACTTGGCCCAAAATAATAATTATAATAATAAACTGGTTATTAACTAAATATGAACTAATAACTGATTATTTGTAATAAACTGATTATTACCAAATAGTTGGCATCATATATCTCATGCCGACATAATATAAGTTCTAGTAATAATACTACCTAGAGTCATTACCCGACGATACGTGACAGAAGCGATATCATCTTTGGTACGTATTTTGTCCAGTGCCTCCGTTGCGAAGTTCTGGTTCTACGGATCAGTTAGATATTGGGAAAATTACAATTTTGGTCCCATAACTTTGGGGGTGTCAAAATTAGTCCCACTCGATTTTACTTTTTTTCAAAAACACCCCCGTAATTTAAAAATTATATCAAAACTAGTCCCACTTGATTTTACTTTTTCAAAAACACCGTAATTTATAAATTGTATCAATTTGAGGACAAATCCCATCGCCGATTGGAATTTTCGCCGAATTAAATCACGTGATAAGCACGTGACTGAATTTTGGGGATTTCTCACCCTCTTTGACACGGTGGAAATAAAATGTTAACATGGAAAGAGATTTGGAGGAAAAAACACTCGTCATCACCATTTCCCACCAAAAAACATGTCCAATTACAGGGTGTTAACGAGTTTTTTTCCCCTCCAAATCTCGGTGACGAGTTTTTTTCCCCCAATTATCTTTCCACGCTGGCATTTTATTTCCACCGTGTCAAAGAGGGTGAGAAATCCCCAAAATTTGGTCACGTCTTATCACGTGATGAATTCCAAATAAAATTCCAATTGGCGGTGGGATTTGTCCTCAAATTGATACAATTTGTAAAATTACGAGTGTGTTTTTGAAAAGTAAAATCGAGTGGGACTAGTTCTGATACAATTTGTAAATTACAGGGTGTTTTTGAAACAGTAAAATCGAGTGGGACTAGTTTTGACACCCCCTCAAAGTTATAGGACCAAAATTGCAATTTTCCCGTTAGATATAGTTAGGTTTAAAAAATTTATTTTAGATCTGTATAGATTTATGATCCTGTAGACTTGCAGTTGTTTTTCACTTGTTATAATTTAGTTGTAAGTTTTTTCTGATAAATGAATGAAATTCATTCTGATTCTTAAAAAAGAAAAAGAAAAAGAAACACTACCTAGAGTCATCTACTATTAGCCCTATAAAAATACCATTTTTGTTTATATTAGACTATTTGTTAATTTGTTAGCACTATTATATCTGCCAAAATCATAGTAGAATACCACAATTTATGACCCCTTTTGACGGATAAAAAGTTCAATATAGTTCTAGGGTTTTTAATTTGTGTTTTCTTTTTCAGTTTTTTGTTGGGTATATAGTAATATTTATCTATATAGAAATCAACTTTATTTGGATAAAAGCACTGTTAATATTCGTATTTACCATTGATTTAACATCTCAACGGTGCGCAAATTTTGGAGCTTATAACCAATATAGGAGAGCCGTCCAATAATTAGGGATGACAATGGGCGGGGTGGCCAGGACCCAGACCCGCCCCGTGCCTAGAACGGAGGTGCGACGGGTCGACCCGTCACGGGTTGCGGGGCAGGTCGACTCGTTCTGTCTCGTTTAAAATTAAATTAAATTTAAAAAATAAAAAATAATATATTTTTATAAAATTTATTATTATCAATTTATAAATATTAAATATAATATAAGAATACATAAAAATTATATTATAATATATATTATATATACAAAATATATATTAAAATATATTTTAAAACTACAAATTCTAGGCGGGCGGGGAGGACTAAGGATATTTTAAATCCACCCCCCCGCCCCAAATTACGGGGCGGGACGACCCAAACAAGGCAGGCCAGGGCGGATACCCACAGATCGTGTCGAAATTGCCATCTCTGCCGTCCATTCTTATTTTATCTAGTTGTAAAGACTGAAAACGAAAAAGACAGCTTCTGCCCTGAAGAATTAATTCATGCTTCATATCTCTCTCACAGTCTCACTAGTATCAATTCATACTATTATTTTATACATACTGTACTTATATATTTATGGACTAAATATATAATAAAATATATAAATAAATTTTACTATTTTGTAAAAATGTTACAGACTATGGATCTAATTGTATAAGTGTTTTATCTAATAAAACAATAAAATACCTAGTATTGGTGAGACGTCAAATTAACATGAACTTAATTTGAAGTTCCATACAAATATTGCTGAAATTACTTTGGGGAAACAAATCGTAGTACTCGTTGACTAGCTATCAATATCCAAAGTAAACTTCCTAAGTATTCACAAGAATTTTTTATTGACTAGCTAATATTTTACCGGATGGGATCTCCTATTGCCAAATTAACGGTTGCCATATTATAAATTATACGTAGGTAATAGGTTGTTACTTGTTAGGGATACAACACCTACCCATTTATATAGGTTTAGTTTAGCAAAGATGCATAATCACTTTTATGGACTATACCAACAAATTTTGCCAATTAATTAGTTGAAATTACATGGTCCCTTCTACGTTATTCATTTTCTTTAATTTCCAGGAATCATATAATATTTTTGTCTATAAAATCACAAGACCGTCCACCATCGCTTAAAATTGCACATTAGGTTTTACTTCGTAAAACCGCGATTTGAAAATATTATTTAATCGAACCACATATAGAAATTTGGTTTGAAATTAACTCAAAAAAAACGCAAAAACGCAATGCGATCACCCCCAGTAATAAGGGGGTAAAGTGGTACTAATTGAGAATATGAGGGTGCAACGTGATACTAATTGAGAGTATGAGGGGGTAAAGTGATACAATTGGAAGTACAAGGAGTAAAGTGATATTCAAGGAGAGTATAAGGGATAAAATGAGATTTATCCGATAAAATATACGTTGGTAATAGGTTGTTACTTGTTAGGGATACAATACCTACTCATTTATATAGGTTTAGTTTAGCTATGATGCTGGTATAATCACACTTTTCTGGACTATACCAACAAATTTTGCCAATTAATTAGTTGAAATTACACGGTTCCTTCTACGTTATTCATTTTCTTTAATTTTCAGGAATTATGGAAGAAAAGCTTAATACCACAAATTATGAAGTTGTACTTTTTTTTTGCATGAGATAGTAATCTTTTATTGCAAATTTAATTAAGAAGTTAATTAGACACAAACACATTGAAATGGCATATGTGCACAGTAAGTCAGTAACATAAGTAGAAGTGTAAACGAGTCGAGTCGAGCCGAGCCGAGCAGTACTATTCAAACTTGTTTGAATTTTAATCGAGCTCCAAAATTTATTTTTGAGCTTGGTTTGATTATTAATTGAATCGAGCTCGAACGAGCTTTAGTCGAGTCGAATACGAATCGAGCTCGAGTAGCTTGATATTTTTACACATATTCTATTCATTTTTTACTAATCAAGTTGAGCTCGAGGCGAGCTTTACATCTTATCGAACAGAAAAATGTATTCAAATTTGGTTCGTTATGTTAACAAACTGAGCTCAAAAGAGATTTTGGCGATCGACATCGAATCGAATATCGAGCAACTTGATTCGTTTTAAGTCCTAAACATAACATTGAAAACAAGACAATAAACCTGACGTGGCAAGGATTTAAAAGTGGGCGTCTTGTTTGGAGGATGATTGATTGATCCTATTACATCTTGAAAATATTATAAATTATTTTAAAATTATTCTTCAATCATACCTGTCGTATCTTACTGTATCTTCTTTATTAATTATTTGCTAATATTTGTGTTCTGTTTTGAAACATATATGACATTGATACTTTTTCTCATGCAGTGGAATGTTGATATTAGTAAACAATCTAAGTCCCGCCAAAGTAAGTCTTATATTAATAGTTTAATACCACTCTAATATCTGAGTTGTAGGGTAATTCGAGTTCGAGAGATGTAAGCACAACTAGAGTTGTCAAATGGTCCGGATCGTAGAGCTGTTAATTTTGGCCCAGCCCGATGGGCTGGTCCCGGTAAAATGGTCGGACTAGGTTGTATTTGCTTAGGCCCGAAATGAGTCTGGCTTTTTTGGCGCGGCTCATTAGGCTCGAAAAACCGGACCGACCTAATTTTTCCTTTATATTTTCGTGGACTGCATCGGACTGAGCTCCAAAAACATAGTGGCTTGGTTACTGTTGGCAAGGCCCCATCTGTTTTTTTGCTTTGGCCCAGTGGGCCAGCACTCGATCGACTCGGCTCGATCCGTTTGGCACCTTTACCGGGCTGGTCCGGGCTGGGACTAGTTGATTGACATGTATTTTGCATGTATTTTGGGCTTAATTTTGGCTAAAATGTGTTGCTATGCATGCATTACATGTGTAAATAGGGCTTTATTCCTGATTACGCTTTGCTCGTTTTGTAGGAATTTATTGATAATTGTAGCATTTTGGCAACAATAGCATTGCGATAAAGAACCGCCAATGATTGACGTAATGTACGAAGTTCGGAGTTGAATCGAGAAGAAGTCAGACGAACCTAAAAAAAACGGAGAAAAACTACCGAGTATCAAGTGTAGCGTGCACACGAAGGGGCGTGCGACCCTAAGACGACGTGCGCGCCCCCAACATCGAGCTTCAACCTTCGACTACAAGCACGGCCGGTCGTGCTCTAGCGCACTACGCCGTCCCTTCAAAGAATGTAAAAGTTTCTGCGGCACCCAACACGGGCTGAGCGTGCTCTAGCGCACGACCCGTGCGCCTAAACAGAGTCTGACCTGTTCGGACTAGTTTTTCGACCCAAACGAAGTACAAATAGAGACAGGGCGGCCACAAACAAAGATACGCTGATTTTTGCCCTAGAAAGCAGAGAAAAGAGCAACTTTCCACCGGAGAATTGGAGAGATCGATCAAGACCGCAACCACACCTTCGAGGATTGAAGATAGATCGAGAGATCGTCATCATCCCCAAGTTCACTCATTCCATAGTATTTTTATTTTCAATTATTTAGACATGAACATGAATAATTTGTCTATGGATTATTTATTTTCTATGTCTAGCTAAACTTCTTGTGATTCCCGGGTTTGAGAGTAGGTTAATGGATACTTTTATTTGATGATTAATTACAATTGAAGTTAATGTTTTCCAACCCTATTCAAGTACGTTGCTTTAATTCTTGTTTTATCAAAATGCGTTTAGTTTAACTTGTTTGATGTATTGATTCATAATTCTAATCGATGAGTTTCAATACTAGATCCATGAGTACTTGACATAAATATCTTGCATGATTGAGAAGTCTGTGAATATTCGTGAGACTTTATAATCTCAAGAACTTTTGGGAGTTGGATATCTCATGTTGAGTAGAGATGCTATCATAGATATTCCAATCAACGCTTTTACATGCATCTCGAGAGAGAGGGTAAATTACTTTCGTGATAGAAGAATACGTTCAACTTTGGTTTGATTAATCTGATAATAAAAGGGGATATTAACTGAAACTATAACCCAGGAATCCATTCATTCAATCACTCTTTACTTTGTTTATTTTAGAATAAATTTCTGCTTTAGTTTATAAAACCAATTCACTCACTTTCGATCGTTTAGATAAAAATAAGGGTATTATAATCCAATACTTAGTACATTAATTTATTAGTCCCTGTGGATTTGACCTTGCTAACCATATTCTATAAACTGCACCGTACACTTGCGGTGAAGCTAAAAAATAAGGCGAACACTAGTCTTTCGGGCCAAAGAAAAAATCAAGCCGGATCAAAGTTCCATCGAGGCGCCATTTTGGAGGCCCAAGCCAGCCTCAAACTATGAAAATACACATGAAAAGTAGAGTCGACCCGGGATTTCGAGGCAAATAAGCCCAACTCTTTTCTAACATATAATATAACAACCCGGCCCGGTCCTATCATGGTCAAGCTAGTTTTGACAACTCTAATAACAACAGACGAGGAGAGTTTCGTCAATTCACAATTTCACAGCCTTTATGAGTTATGTCATGGCCCCTTTCATTTATTACATCAACTCATCTCCTAATATTCTGAGTCGTCAAAAAATCTAAAATAACAACCATCGTCACCCTTCCTTTTAATTGAATTTGAAAATTAATTAACGTTAATTGACCGTTGTAATTTTACTGTTTCCAGCTGATTCCATACCAAATTTAAAAAAAAAAAATCTGCTAGCAATGAATAATTACTTATCCCTAAATTCATTATACTACCAAAAAAAATAAAAAATAGCCGGAATCCTGCCGGCCGCGAACGCCACATTGTCGGAATATTTTTGCGTGATTTTCATGGTTTTATTTTTGTAGTTGGTTTTGGAATAGGTAAAAAGTAGGAGGACGAAAATGAATTATCTAAAAAAAGATAAACACGCAAAAAACATAACCAACCTAAACATGAAGCCAAAATTGAGCTTCTATAAAGAGCTTCTCTTTCCCTCACCACTCCTCCATCTTTCTCTCTCTTTCTCTATATTCATTTCTTCTCTTTATTTTTTTTTTTCTCCCCTTTTCTTAATTTTCTCCATTAATTACCTGCCATTTTCATTATTACCTTCATTCTTCCATTTCTGATTTTCAAAAAAAAAAAAAAAAAAAAAAAAGATTGTTTTGCATTGAAGGGTTTTAGCAAAGTGTTTTTTTCTGACATTCCAGCTCTGTTTTTGCGTCCCCAAGAAGCAAAAATTAAAAAAATATATATTCTTGCACTTTTAGCAAAGGAGATAAAACACAAACAAAAAAAAAAACTATATATACCCCCAAACAGATCTCCATTTTTTCAATCAAGCTTTATTTCCCTGTTTTCCTCTGTTTTCAGATATCCCTGTTTTTTGAAAAAACAGAGGATTTTATTTTACACAAAATGGAGAAGCTTTCATCGACAACGGTTCTACCCGAAACGTTTTCGGGCGCTAGAGATGATATTACCGAGCAATTTTTGATAATATGGGGACAGATCAAGGCGCCATTGATTGTTCCTTTGCTTAAAATTGCTGTTTTTCTGTGTTTGGCAATGTCAGCCATGTTGTTTGTTGAGAGGCTTTACATGGCAGTTGTTATTAGTCTTGTGAAAGTGTTTGGTAGAAAACCAGATAAACGTTACAAATGGGAGCCATTAAAAGACGATTTGGAGATGGGAAACTCGGCTTATCCCATGGTTCTTGTTCAAATCCCAATGTACAATGAAAAAGAGGTCTGTTTTTTTTTTTCTGGTTTTCGTGTTTGAGTTTTTTTTAATAAGTTGAGAGTACTAGTTGAAGGGAAATAATAAATTCTAAAAATAAAAAGAAATCAGCGCCCTGAATGGGCTAGTAGGGATTCGAACCTGAGTGCATAACAAAACAGAGTAATATTCTACCACTAAACCACTAATGCCTTGTTAGTTTTCATATTTTAGTTAAAGACTGCATTTTTATTTTTATTTTTTTGGTTTCTTTAACTTTGAGTTGTTGATCAAAGCAGGTTTATCAGCTCTCAATTGGAGCTGCATGTGGGCTATCTTGGCCGTCTGATCGAATTATAGTTCAAGTTCTTGATGATTCAACTGATCCTATAGTCAAGGTAATATTTTTTAAACCCAAATTTTTTATTTTAAGAAAAATGAAAATGCAAGAATATCTCAGTTTTGTTTTGTGTGCCCTTTTTTAAATTTTTTTAATGTTTTGACAGAATTTGGTGGAAATGGAGTGCCAGAGATGGGCAAGTAAGGGTATAAATATCAAGTATGAAATTCGGGACAATAGGAATGGTTACAAAGCAGGGCATTAAAACAAGGCCTAAAACACTCGTATGTGAAGCAATGTGATTTTGTAGCCATTTTTGATGCTGATTTCCAACCAGAACCTGATTTTCTGTGGCGAACGATCCCTTTTCTAGTGCACAATCCTCAACTTGCCCTTGTTCAGGCTCGCTGGAAATTTGGTATTGATTTTCTTCTTTCATTGTTACATGTCCCTTGATTTTACATCATTATTTAGCCAAAGCCAATTAAGGGAGTATTTGCAATCACTAAAACAAAGTGTTTCTCGGCTTATGACTAAGAAAAAAATAGTTTCTAGTGTTTGTAAATGTCAACTTACTCTACAATGAGTTTGTCGCTTAAGTGATCGCACACCCTTTCAAGAAGGTATTGGCCAGGTTTGACTCCTGTATGTTTGATTCTTTTGAAATTTATCTCTTCTCCTTCAACCACTACTCCCAACTTACTAAAAACACTTACTCCTAATTCTGTTTGATTTAGGGAGTGTTTGCAATCACTAAAATAAAAAAAGTCATTCTCAACTTCTAGATGAAAAAAAGAGTAGTTTTTAGTGTTTGTAAATATCAACTTCTACTTCTAACTCTGTTTGATTTAGAAAATGTGTGCAATCACTAAAAACAGTGTTTTTTAGTTTTTGACCAAAAAATCACTTTTTAGTGTTTGTAAATTACAATTTCTGCTTCTGATTCTGATCCATTTAATTAGAATTTAAAAACATGGATATGAGTGTTTTACATTTCTAATTCTGCTTCTGTTTTGACGTTTACAAAAAGAACTTTTAGGACTTTTCATCAAATACTCTTAACTTCTAATTCACAACTTCTAACTCTATTTGCAAAGGGAGTGGTGTTAAATTTCTGATTCAGATTCAGATTTGACTTTTACAAACAAAGAAACACTTTTATAACTTATTTATCAAAACACTCTTAATTAATTAATTTCAATTAACTTACGTGACAATAACTAATTTCTTCGAAAAACAGAAGTATTTGCAAACACTCCATATGTAATTCTTATTGCACCTAACTTTTTGGCTTTCCCTTTTATGCCTAAAGCTTGCCATTATGTGAACTTTTCTTAAAATCACATGTTAATTATCTTAATAAATTTAGTATTTAGAGACTGTCGGTGAGACAACAATAGTACATCTGACAAGGACTGTGTATCCACCACCCACAAGTCCAATCACTCCTCTCTCTACCTACAACTTTGGTTGGCTATTGTTGAATTAGACAGGTTTTTATTATATCTCATTTATTAAAACTAACTTATAAAATACCAAACAGTGGAATTTGGACTTTCAAAGAATTGAAGTCTCATTTGGATTTTTGACCAGTAACATCAAAAAGTGCTAATTTCCAGGTTTATTTTGATGTGGTCTGAGAAAAGTTGTTTTGTCTATTTTGCAACCAAAAAAAAAAAAAAAAGGAATTTCTTCATGGGCACTTCATGACTAGTGGGTGGACTTTATTATCCTTTGTAGCCTTTTTCTTAAGGATAATAATTTCTGACACGAACCCGATTGAGAAAGACACGAATGCGAGAAATCCAAACTCAAACACCACTTACACTGGACACAGCCGTGTCGCCTAGCACGGTCAGGCCGTACTGTTTTATCACACATGAAATTAGAATAACATGGTCGTGCTTCCCAACACGGCCAGACCGTGTTTCTGGACACGATCGTGTTGGGGTTTGTTAACTTAGTCATGAAATGTGTTAATATTGTGTCGTTCTCAATTTTACTTAATGGCAATCCAGGCGATACTTTTCTCCCATCTTGTGGGCTCCGTTAAGGAGACTCGCTCTCCCCGTATTTGTTCTTATTTTGTGCATAAGCTTTTTCAGCTCTGATTCGGAAAGCAGAAAGGAATCTGACACAAAATTACTAATTTGTCTAAAAATATAATATCTTGAATTTTATTTAATTTTTGATATATTTTAACTATAACCAGAAATTAACCCGAAATTAAATACGAACACGACTCAATAACCTGAATTGACAGCCTTACTTTATCTTGGTTTATTCTATGCCACCCATGTGGGTGGCCACACCCACATTATTGACCCTTAGATCATCACACACACATACACATCCACATGGGTGTGTGTTTGATCTAAGGGCCATGCACTCAGTGGGTGGCCACCCACTTGGGTGGCATAGAATTTCCCCTTATCTTGGGGTGAAAAAGCTGCATTCTGCAATATAGGGGGCCATACTAGGCAGAAAATCTTTTTTCATTCTCTTTGGGACAAGGGGCATTTTTGTCCTTTTATCCTATCTTTTCAAAGCCAACAATTCCATGTGCTGAAGAACCCTGTATGAGTGGTGGACCTCAGCCATTCAGTTACCGACAATGTGTTCATTTATTTCTGTGGCACTTATTTTGTTATTTCCATAAATTTATTTAAATAATTAATGTTTTACCAGAATTTGATGATAATAAATAAGTAAACATTTAATTGGTTTTGCCAGTTAATGCGGATGAATGCCTGATGACAAGAATGCAAGAAATGTCACTTGACTATCATTTTACGGTGGAGCAAGAAGTAGGATCATCCACATATGCCTTCTTTGGCTTCAATGGTAATTAATCACCTATGCCTAATAATTAATTGTATCATTTATTAAATGTTGTGCAATAGTTCATGCAATTTAGGACTATTATTGTTAGTATAATTAAAAGACGGCGTCATTAATTTCCTAGACGTCAGTGCACACCTGCATATGCTAATTATTAACTAAGGCAGTGTTTGCAAACTCTAAGAAACAGTGATTGTAAGCTTATAAAAAAAACTATTGTTCCATCTGTAAGTTGAGAATCACTTATTGTTCAGACTTTTCAACGACAACGGTTTTGACAACAGTTATTGTAAAACCGCTGTGGATTAGCGCTTTTATAAATGACAACGTTTTGACCAAACCGCTGTGTATTAGCGTGTTTCAGAATCAACAATGGGTGTAACAATGATTTCAAAACGGTTGTCGATTAACAACCGTTAACGTTGTTGTTTGGCGCAAATACAACAACTAATTAAAATCAGCTTAAACATTTCTTTTCGATGATTGGAACGGAGTAAAATCGCATGGTTTGCCCATTGGTCACATGTTTTAAATACTTTAATTTTTTTAAAAAAAAATAATGTGTGTGTGTGTGTGTGTGAAAATACAAGGAACTGCCGGTGTGTGGAGAATTGCTGCGATTGATGAGGCTGGAGGATGGAAGGACCGTACAACGGTCGAGGACATGGACTTGGCCGTTCGTGCTAGTCTTAAAGGATGGAAATTCTTGTATCTTGGTTCTCTAAAGGTAAAAATTATTCATACTTCTTGTATTTCAAATAATACAACATGATATGTTTTTTAGGTTACAACATATGTTGTCTTTTTAACTTGTTTCAGGTGAAAAATGAATTGCCTAGCACGTTCAAGGCGTATCGGTATCAACAACATCGTTGGTCATGTGGCCCTGCCAATTTATTTAGAAAAATGTTGGTAGAGATTTTAAGAAACAAGGTAAATTAGTTGATTCTCAAGAATATATTGATTCAGATTCCTACAATTAATATTGTCTTATTTTTTTTGTTGTTGTTTTTGGTCTGATTATTTGCAGAAAGTGTCATTGTGGAAGAAAGTTCATGTAATATACAGTTTCTTTTTCATAAGGAAGATTGTAGCACATATAGTCACATTTGTGTTCTATTGTGTTGTACTTCCTGCTACTGTGTTGGTGCCCGAAGTTCAGATTCCAAAATGGGGAGCTATTTACATACCTTCAATCATCACCCTCCTGAATGCAGTTGGGACTCCAAGGTTTTGTTTTTTGTCACCCCTTCTTACTCAAATTTCGGATAGGATTCTCTATTCCAAACTGTATTTCATCTTGTATTCCAAGTATCTTAAATACACGCCAAGTATAAATTAATAATGTCATCAATACACTTGGCGTGTAGGGGTGATATTTGGAATACGAGATGATATACAATTTGGAATAGAAAATTTCGAGTGCTCAAATTTGGTCAATCAAGATGAGAAACTCATGGAAAAACAAGTCAATGTCTCCATAAATAATAGGATGTAATTACAAGAATTACCCATGAAGTTTAGCCTAGTTATAAAAAGGGATAATTACATAAAAAAAAACCCTGAAGTTCGGGCTAATTACAAAAAAAAGCCAGAGCTTTCTGAAAATTGCCAAAAACCCCTTAAGGTTTGATTATACTTACATCTTCCCCATTCATAAGCAAAACATTTTAAAAAACCCCTTAGTATTTGTAGAAATATTACAGTACCCCCTTAAATTGAAGACAAAATCAAACCTTGAAACATCTCTGGGATTTTTTGTAATTAGCCCAAACCTTGGGGGTGTTTTTGTAATTATCCCTTATAAAAAAAACTCAACTATCTTTCACAATGAAATTATAAATATTCTTGACATTTGTTTCAATTTTACAAATTAACCCTCAAGAGAGGTGTATTTGTTAAGAAACGACAAACGTCAAGGGAGTATTGTAATACATTAATGGGTATCCGTGATTTTGAAAGATAACTTATTTTTTGTAATTATGCTAAACTTCCTGGTAGTGTTTGTAATTTACCATATTTAATATGTCCGTGCTAAAACCTTATCTTGGAACATTGAGAGGAAACAAAATCAATGTGTCCTAATATGACAACATTTTTTTTCAATTAATGATGTTAGTTTAAATGTATATAGGTCACTCCATTTGCTGGTTTTCTGGATCCTTTTCGAGAACGTAATGTCACTACACCGGACGAAAGCTACCTTCATCGGGTTGTTGGAGGCCGGGAGAGTGAACGAGTGGATAGTTACGGAGAAACTCGGAGATGCTCTTAAGTTAAAATCAGCACTAAAAGCTTTCAGGAGACCTCGATTTAGAATTGGAGAAAGGTACATATAAAGTGGGCAAACACGTAAAAAGGCGCTTTCAAATTTCTGATTCTACTTCTGGTTTGACTTAGCTGATTGTCGTTTTTCTGTTAACAGAGTCCATTTATTAGAGCTTGCCACCGGGGCATACCTCTTCTTCTGCGGTTGTTACGACATTGCATTCGGAAAAAACCACTATTTCATTTACCTATTCGTTCAGGCAACGGCGTTTTTCATCATGGGATTCGGTTATATCGGCACATTTGTCCCCTCTTAGCATGAATACATTAGAAACTTCTCGTTTACTTTGTTTCGTGTGTTATTATTTACCCTCTGCGCGCCCACTTGGAACGGCGTCGTTAGCAAGCATGGCCTTGAAGTCCTTGCTTCCTTTTTTTTTTTTTTTTGCTATACTGTCTTTTTGAGTTTTTTTTTTACTTGTAGAAAAAGAATGTATTCTTTTAGGTTAAGCATAAGAGTTCGAGCTCATGAGACTTGAATGGAATGTTTTTTTTTTTTTTTTGTATATTTTGAAAGTGATCACAGAAACATGAAAAAGTTACTTGGTTTGAATTTCAAGAAATGAAGATGAGAAAGAAACTATGTGAGCAAAGAGAATAATAAGTAATAACCACATTTTTTTTGTTCCAATTTCCAAATTAAGCACACAGAAGTCGCACCTAAGAGGTTAAAACAAAATGTCTATAATTATTTAGCTTTTGTGTTCAGATTTTATTTTCTGCTTGTTTTTCATAAGAAAATGTCTGTCATGAATTCTCTCGTCTTTTTTTTCCATGGCTTTTGGTTGTCTATGGAATAGACAGCCAGCAGGAAATGGAAGAATGGGATATTGCTGAATTGAAATAACGGAATAGGAAGTGAAACATGAAGTGGAATAAGGAATCTAATCCCTTGGCAATAATGGTTATGGTCCTGCACAAATCATGATTTACAAAAACGAATCGTACTTTAATGGAACTCTTGATTTCAGTAATTTGGTTGTAGGAGATTGGAAAATATGTGGGGAAAATTCACGCATCCACATTTTCCGGCGAAACCTGCTGATGCGGGAACACAATTTTCGCTTATGTGGACATTCTCCAAGTGAGTTGATTTGTTGATCGGGACAAAAACTCAGGATAAAGAAACTTCCTGAAGGATGTCTACAACAACGAAATTGGTTTCCACATCAGCAAGCTAGTTTCATCGGAAATGTGGACATATGTATTCTTCCAGCAAAGTTTTCATCTTCCGGCCGACAAAATGCTAATACCGAGAGTTTTCTTAAAGTTACTAGACTTTTTGTAAATCGTAATTCTTGCGGGACTATTATTGCTAATCTTCTTTAATGGATTCTTAAAAAGATTACCTATATCAGAGTTCCCTTCTTCATAATTTTTTTTTCTATTTTTTTATTAATGTGCTATTAAATCCTTGATATTTATTGCTGTCACCAACTATGAGGAAGGTGAGTTGCCATTTATATCAAAGGATTGAGCCAACTGCCTCTTCATTACAGAACAGAGAAGACCTGCCAACATAAAGTTCTGTCAGGGCAGAGAATTCAATGCAATTGTTACAAAAACAATAATCAGTTAGCCTGACTTTATTAATTCAAGAATTCTGCAATATTTCACTACCTACACGGCTACACCAATAAAAAAGAAGTGGTTTAATGATCCGAGAATAGGATTGCACATGCTACAACTTAAGGCACTGAGCTGAAATTCTCTGGTTTTGATAATCGACCACTAGATTGTAACAACAACAATAACAAATTGAATCCGTACATTAGTGCCTCTGATTTTTTTAATAATAATTTTTGGATTCACGATTCAAAACGGCTGATAACCCATGCCAAAGGCAAGTCGGCACCACCTCCCTACAAGCAATGGCGTAGCCAGGACAGTATAGTAGGCTGGACCGGTACACGAAAGTGGGGTGTGCCAAATAGAAAAACCATGAAAAATCATATAAATTTCAACTAATATATGTTTTTTTTTAAAAAAAATTGCCTAGTAAAAAAAAATTAAAAGAGGGAGGGTCGGGGCCCGGGTTGGCCCCCCCTTGGCTACGCCAATGCCCATAAGAAAAACAAATAGGCAACCACCGCTTAGGGCTGTTCATTCGGTTAACCATTAACCGAAATGTCGAAAACCGAATTAACCGAATTTTCTAATTCTTAAAACCATTAACCGAACCGAAATTGTATTTACAGAATTAACTGAACCGAATTATATTTTGGTTAATTTGGTCGGTTAACCGAATTAACCGAAATTTCTTTTAAATACAAAAATATATGTTCTAAATATAATATATAATATAAATAAATAAATATAATTCACATAAATTTCTTTAAAATAAAAATTATAATTTTTTATATATAATATATGATATAAATAAATATATATATGATATATAAATATAATTATATATAAAATATATGTTTAGTATATTATTTCGGTTAAATCGGTTAATTTCGAATTTTCGAACCGAATTAACCGATAACCGAAATTATTCAAAACCTTTAACCATTCACCGAACCGAAATAATTCGGTTACCGACCGAATTAACCGAAAAAAATCGGTTAATTGAACACCCCTACCACCGCTTGATGAGAATCATAAATTCCACGCACCAAGCGTATTAAATGGAGTTTTACCTCAACCCCAGGTTAGGAAAGCATGCACCTTTGTTCCACTAACGGGGGACTACTGACGGCGTCAATGGAACCGTTTAAGCTCGAAAATCAAGGGAGAACGCAAACAAAAAAACATGTAAAGCTTGCAATTGGGATGGCCCACTAGTAGCATCACCCCTTCGACGAGTAAACTAACACCGTCAAATCCTTGTAACAGACCCCACACTAAACCTTTCACAGATTCTTCATGAAGCGAGGTTCCTAATTTAAGGCTAATTTATTAAACTTTAATACTTCTTAAATATAAGGGATAATTACAAAAAGTACCCCTAAGTTTGACCTAATTACAAAAAAACCCAAACCCAACTTTAAAACTTACAAAAAGTACCCCGAGGTTTGAAATATATTTCAAAATCCCCTTCATATTTGTAAAATCATCAGATTACCCCTTAATTTTAACACTAAATCAAACCTCGAAGTACTTTTTGTAAGTTTTAAAGTTAGTTGGGTGTTTTTGTAATTAGGTCAAACCTCAAGAGTACTTTTTGTAATTATACCTAAATATAATTAACTAATTAATGCCAAAAAAAGAAACCTTAATTATATAGGTGAAAACAGAGTTCTGGACTCTGTTTTCTCAATTTTTCTTTTTTTCCAGAAAATTTAGAAAACAGAGTTTGCACTCTATTTTCTAATTCATTTATTTTTTTAATTATTTTTTAGAGAATTTTTTTTATTTCATTACTTTCTTAAAATTAATTTTTAGAAATAGAAAAAACGAACTTAATTGAATTTTTTACTTTACAAATTTGAAAATACAAACAACATTTCTCGGACAAGTACAAACGAACTTAATTGAATTTTTCATTTTTTTTTTCTAATTCTAGCTTCCTAAGTGGCTTTATATGTGATAAGTATTTGAAGAAAAAATATATTTTACTATATTAGAAAATGGTTTAACGAGCCAAATATTCTAAATTGTTCAAATGAGCCAAAAAAATTAATAAATAAATAGATATTAATAGGTTTGTTTGGTTTAATGGGTCGTGTCTGTGTTCGCCTTATTATTTTTAGCTTCACCGCAAGTGTACGGTGTACGCTATAGAATAGGGTAGCAAGGTCGTATCCACGGAGACTAATAAATTAATATGCTAAGTATTGATCCAAGATAGTCTTATTTTTATTTAGACGATCGAAATTTGATGATTGTTGTATTGAGATTAAGACAATTTAAATCACTAAAACACAAGATTACGATAACACAAATGAAAGAAGTATCAAGATGATGTAATGGATTCCGAGTTAAGGTTTCGATTAATAATCCTCTTGTTGTCCGGTTTAATCAAGCCACGTTATTATCAATATTCCTATAAGACGATCACAAAGCTATTTTATCCTCCCTCTCGAGATGCATATAAAATGTAGATTGAAATATCTATGCTAAAGATCTCTACTCAACATAAGATATACAACTCCCAAATGCACAAAAGATCAAATGTCCTCACAAACATTCACAAACCTCTCGATTCATGCAAATATTCGTGTCAAGTACTCAAGATCTAATATTGAAACTCATCTCTCAAATTATGAATCAATATATCAAACATGTTAAATCATTGGCCAAGTGATAAAACAAGAATAAGCTCAAAGTACTCAAATAGGCTTCAAGATAATAACTTCAACCAAGATTAAAACATCCAACAAGAGTTCATTAATCTACTTCCAAAACCCGAAATCACAAGAGTTTAGCTACACATGATTAAACAACTTACACACAAAGTGTTCAAAGCCATTACAAATGAAACTAAAAGATTGAAACTAAAAGAGAAGCAAGAAAACTTAGGAACGCCGACAATCTCTCGATATATCTCCGTTCTTCAAGCTCCGATGCAACCCGATTGTCTCCTTGATGTCTCCTTCCAAGAGTTGACTCTTTGTCTTGTGTTGTAGATCCCAAAAATGCCGTAAATGTCCTTGTGTGCGCCCCAAAAAGCCTTTTTATACCTCCCATCATGTTTAGGGCTTAATGTCAGATTATGGGATTCAAACCTTGACGCACGGGTGGTGCGCCCACGCCGGAGTTACCGTGCGCCACCTCTTGAATACCCCAACTCTCTGTAGGGCGCACGGGTGGTGCGTCGGAGCACGGCCTACCCGTGCGCCACTCCCGGTGAAATAATCGACTCTGTAGGCGCACGGGTGGTGCGCCCATGCATCAAGCTACCCGTGCGCCATCTTTGTCAGAGCTTCACTATTATCCTTATACGAGTGCACGGGTGGTGTCTTGAGGCACGCCCAACCCGTGTGCCCCTGTCTTTTCCGTGAACGCTCAACTTTCGCTCTTTTAGGCTTCACTTTTCGTATATCCACTCAATTCTCCGTGTTTTCACTTTGCTTTCCTCATATTCTTATTCAATTAGCTTCAAATGTCATGAAATTCCTACAAAATAAGCAAAGTGTAATATCTTTTCCACAAGGAGTGAATATGTAACATTTAACGCTAGTATATGCATGTTTACTTATCATTATAGCTCAAATACGCCTCAAAATACATGCAAAATTCACGCCTATCAAAATCCCCAAACTTAAACTGTTGACCGTCCCGATCAACAATATTTAGAACACGATAAAGTACATCGGGAGATAAAGATAACAAATAAGACACCGAAATCTACAAGAAAATCCAAATTGTTCGTCATGAATGTTGAGTACAACTCAATCAAGCCTCAAATATCTAATCAAAGAACACGCCTCAAATAAAACAAAGTGAAATGCTCAATCCAACTCTCAAAGTTAAGTGTATACTCTCATCTCACGAGGTTATAGGACGTGTTTACGCTCAAATCAATTCGATGTCGCAAAATTACCATAGGCTTGCAATTTGTCTCATATCTCCGCCACGAGAGTGTATGCAATTTGTGAATCATAAAGGACTTTCTCATTTGGTTGTAATGAAGGCTCTTTGGTTTAGGTAGGAAATTTTTGGATAAAGTGACTCAAACTCGAGTGTATAGACCGATGAGCATATCAATCATTTTCATTACAATCCCATATGCTACTCCAATCATCCCTCATTTTTATCAACTTCATTTATCTCCATTTCCTTCCTTTCTTTTGAGAATCACCTCCATTCACAATCCTTCGCCCCCCAAGTTTATCAGCTTTTCAATCTTTTTTTTTTTTCATTTGTGCATTTTCAACATCTTTCCCTCCTCTTTTTATTCCATTTAACTAAGTATGCCCAATTATCCTATTTTTCAATTCCCACCCATTCAACCTCGTTCATTCCCCTTTTACTCAACGTTATACATTTGAGTTTAAGGTGATGGAAATATAGTAAGATCAAGGGTTAAATTTTGTTGTTATCAAAGAAATATGTTATAGGCTCAACTTGGCTAACTAGGAGTTTTCACATTTTTAGGTAGGCAAAAGGCATGAAAGGCTAGCAAAGATGGCCTTTAATCACATTCACAATTCACATACACATGTGGCCTTGACAGAGATACCCAAGCAAGTTCTAGAATTTTAATCAACATGAATGATACACTCAAATTACAACAAGACTGCACAAGATATAAGCAGTAAAGGCTCAAAGCTCACAGGCTTGTCAAAATGTAATTCAAAGCATCACACCAAGTTTTTCATATCAACATGCTCAAAGTTATCTATTCAAGGCTCAATCAATCCATAAACAGCATCTAATCCCAACAATATGAATTTTCAATCAATCACACAAACAACAAGTTGCACCGTGTCACAAATCAACACACTCTCTAACCACTACTAAAGCAATAGACGTGCTAAAGCTATAAACGTGCTCTAATGCAAATGCAACCTAAAATGCTCTAATGCAACTATACGAAAACAAACAAATGCATGAAAATGTTTTTTTTTTTTATGTATCCACACTTTTCATGTATTAAAATGCTATCTCTCCCCCCAAACTTGAATGAAATTATAGTGTCCTAAGGGGAAAAATAGAATTCAATAACAAAAAGTGGGGATATACTCAATCATCATCACAAGCGGCGGCGGTGGTGGGAAGTGGCCTGAGAAATATGCCACATTTGTAGGTTGGAGCACTTGCCACGTCTCTCGGGCGCCGCTCCGATCGCTCGTGAACGCGAGAAAATCAGCCCTATGTTGTCTCAAATCCTCTCTTTGCCGCCTCAACTATTCTTCTTGCCGCCTCAAGTTCTCCCCAAATGCATAAAACATGTCTTGAAAATCGGTGCCGTCTTTGAGTCCTCCATCAGAGAAGGACCGGACGATCTCCGCTTTGAGAATGTCGGGGTAATCGCCTCCGTGGGAGGACTTGGGTATATCATACCCATTTGGGGGTGATGAGGTTCCATCCCCATGTCCGGCCATGAAACGCATCCTCCTCCGCCACCATATCCTCCTCATCCAAGAAACCTTCAACTCTGCGATGCTTTCTTGCCTCTATAGCCTCGGTAATTCGGTTGTGTCGTCGGAGTTCATGAGGAAGTTGGTGGTGTCCGTCAATGTCTCGACCGTGGTGTATGGCGGGTTAGGCAACGAAAATGAAGCACCTTTCTTTTGTAGAAGCACCAATCATTGTCTTCATTTGCTATGAACTTCATATGATGCAACGATGCCAAATTAACCCGAGTCTTTGCCGGATAGGCTCCAAGCCTCGGAAATCAACATCAAAATGCCGGGCAATAGGGGTAATGAGGCCCCTATAGAAATCGTACCCCCTTCTCGCCTAGCTAACTGTTCGATTTGTTCGGCAAAATTGACAATGATGTTGTAGGGGGTGTTTGTAACCATACACCGGAGGAGATAAAGTTCCTTAGTCGTCATACCTCCAATGTTTTCTCGGGCGAACACGGAGGATGCGATCACGCGTTGAATATACCTAAAACTGGATTCCTGATCCATGAGGCTTTGGCGGTCCGCGCGGCATACAACATCGGCCCCGTTTGTGGTGTTTTCACAAGCATTCTCCAAGTCGTATTGATCATAATGAGACATCGGGCGGGTACGAGCGTTTGTTGGGACCTCGAAAATGGTGTTCAACCGAGTCATAAACGATTGTCTACGGACATTTCCCAACCGAAACTTTATCATATACGGTTCAAAGGTCCCGCTTTGTTTGAGTACTTCCACAAGACTCAGAACTCCAATGTATGCTTTTTAAATGTCGGCCACCTTCGGCTCATGAAATTCGTCCATCCTACCTTGGCGAAAAGATGCCACACGTCCTCATGTATCCCCAAAGTTTGGGTACAATCATCGCCTCGGCATAGCGAGATGGAGCTATTTGCGACCGATCAAGCGATTACATCGCTCAAGATCATCGGCATTTGTCAAGTTTACCCCATATGCCTCGGACTATTTTGGTCGACTTAAAGGTGCCACTGCGTTGTCTTGAGTCCCGCGTGCACGTCTCCTTCCACCCTGGGGTTTCTTCTCTCGGCCATGAATAGTTTATACGAAATACATTTCATTAGCATCCCAATATCATCAATGGCAACACCAAAATAGGGGATTAAAGCTAACATATTGGGGGATGCAAATTCACTTGCCCGTTACTTTTGATCGATCAACTACCCCAAGCAAACAAAAATTATGGCCATTCTGCAGACAAGTATTAGCTTAAACAATCATTGGCCATGCCCTCTCACCAACAATTCATCCTAAATCTCCTCAATTACACAAGCCCACAAGATGTTTGATAATTTGCCTCAAAGAATAATTCACATAATTCATAGCAAAAATATCAAAATAAACACCTACCATGCTCCCTAATACATAATTGACAACGAATTGACAAGGAGAAACGGTGTTCTTACCGGAATTCTCTAAGTTAAACTCGAAGTGGAAGATTTGAACCCTAGTGCTTGTGCTCACAATTCTTCAAGTAAATTTGAATTCAACGTAAAGTGAAGTTCAATTGTGATGGGGGAGGGATTAAAAGGACGAATTTGAGTAGAATTTGCAAGAAATTTCGAAGGCAATGAAGTTGGGGGTAGTGGGCGCGCGATTTGTGGGAGTTTTGGAGAAGAAGACGAGTTTAAAAACTCATATTTAAGCCTCTTTCGCAGGGCGCACGGGTGGTGCGTCGAAGCACGGGTTACCGTGCGCCACCCCGGCAAATTCCTCTACTCTGCAGGCGCACGGGTGGGAGTGCCAACGCACGGCTACCGTGCGCACTGTCTGACAATTTAGGTAATTTTTTTAATAAAAACACACAAAAATGCAACAAAAATGGAATTCACACGAAAAACACACATATCAAAGCACTCAAATCACACAAATTTTGAAACTAAACACACACAAAAATGGAATTCACACGAAAAACCGTTGGGTTGCCTCCCAACAAGCGCTATATTTAACGTCTTTAGCTTGACGCCTTTAATTCGACATGATCTTTGCGAAATGAGGCTTGTCACCTCATCGTGCGATTTTCCATGCCCATCCCGCTCACTTGGATTTACACCTCCCTTGATCATTACTAAAGGAGGTTTTTCATGTTTGTCAACTATCCATGTGTTCTCCTTTTCATCGTGCAAATGGTGCGTGCACGCTCTTGGTTCAACATCGCTTTTTGTGCCTTTCCTTCTTCTTCATTCATATAATCCTTGGATATTATCTTTAGAATGCATACAATTATTCAAGCTATTAGCTTGAGTACGAGAATTAGCAATTGTTGTTGTTTTACAATCATTAAAATCATCATGTCCTTTCACATTCGAAAAATAGAAAATGAAATACGCTCATCATCAACTTGTAATGTAAGCTCCCTTTCTTCACATTTATTAGTCTTCCGATTGCCAAAAATGGACGCCCAAGTATAAGAGGGTGTCACAATCCTCATTCATATCCAAAGACTAGAAAATCTACGGGAATATTAATTTATCGACTTTTATGAGCACATCTTCTAGTATCCCCGTTGGATGTACGAGTGATCTATCCGCGAGTTGTAGGGTGACGATGGATGGTCTCACTTCTACGAGTCCAAGCTTTAGAAGAATGGACGGCGGCATCAAATTGATACTTAGATCCTAGATCACAAAAATGCGTTGTCAAAGAAAATATCGCCTATTGTACAAGAAATAGTGAAACTCCCTGGATCTTTCGGCTTTTTGCGGTATTTTCCTTTGTATGAGTGTGCTACATTCTTCCGTCGGGTTGACAATCCCATTCTCTGCCCATTTGTTCTTGTTGGACTTGCTTCCTTAAAAACTTTGCATAATTTGGCATATGTTTCATTCTTACGCAAAAGGAACATTAATGTGCAATTTTTAAACATGCCCACAAATTTAGCAAATTGATTATTGATTAGTCTTGTGAAACAATCGGGAAAGGGAAGAGAAATATTATATTTCAGCAAATTAGAGTTAAGATACGATTCACGTTAATTTCTTGGCTCTTTTTGTTTATCTATTTGTTGTTTAGTTCATCCTTTAACTTTCATATTGCCTTGAGCGTCGTTTGTCATTTTCATGAATTTGGATGGTAGGCTCGGAACACACACGACCAGTCGTGCATTGATACACAAGACGTGCGTGATTCGACATCACACCAATATCAACATTTTCGGACTCTTCATTCTCTTTTCCACCCCACACATGGATAGCATTGCAATGTTCCCGGGTTGACCTCCGTGTTGCTTGAAATTGACCATTTTGATGTTGACTCCCCACAATTCTGACCATTGACCCATTTGAGTTTCTAGATTCTTTATTGAGCTTGTCACTTGTTGTTCTAACTTATCCATCCTAAGGTCTTGCTTATCGGCGGCTCCTCGTGTCATTCATGAAAGCATTAGATTGATTTATGAAGGAGGCGAGTGTATCTTCCAATGACAATTTGCCTCCTCCATTACCGCATCCACTTGAAGCATTGAATCCGGTGGAGGTTGTAACACATTCTTTGTATTTGCATAGGAAAATTTTTCATGATTTCTCAACCCTGGATGGTAGTCGTTGGGTTTGAATTATTCCTAAATTACGAAATCCTAGGTTATTCACATAATTTACCTCTTCCATCGGATCTGAGAAGAGCTTCACTACCCGTGCTCGTACTGCTTCCGCCCCTTCAAATACACTCAATTGAGTTGTCAAAGCCGCTACTTGTGCCGACAATGTTTTGATAGGGTCTGAATGAGGCGGTAATGGAGGAGGCAAATCGATGCTTCAAGTGTGTTTTGATAGTTGTCAAAGCCGCTACTTGTACACCGGGATTCAATGCTTCAAGTGGAGGCGGTAATGGAGGAGGCAAATTGTCATTGGAAGATACACTCGCCTCCTTCATAAATCAATCTAATGCTTTCATGAATGACACGAGGAGCCGCTCGATAAGCAAGACCTTAGGATGGATAAGTTAGAACAACAAGTGACAAGCTCAATAAAGAATCTAGAAACTCAAATGGGTCAATTGGTGTAATTGTGGGGAGTCAACATCAAAATGGTCAATTTCCAAGCAACACGGAGGTCAACCCGAGGAACATTGCAATGCTATCCATGTGTGGGGTGGAAAAGAGAATGAAGAGTCCGAAAATGTTGATATTGGTGTGATGTCGAATCACGCACGTCTTGTGTATCAATGCACGACCAGGTCGTGTGTGTTGCCGAGCCTACCATCCAAATTCATGAAAATGACAAACGACGCTCAAGCAATATGAAAGTTAAAGGAGAATCGAAACAACAAATAGATAAACAAAAAGAGCCAAGAAACGTGAATCGTATCCTAACTCTAATTTGTTTGAAATATAATATTTCTCTTCCTTTCCCGATTGTTTCACAAGACTAATCAATAATCAATTTGCTAAATTTGTGGGCATGTTTAAAAATTGCACATTAATGTTCCTTTTGCGAAGAATGAAACATATGCCAAATTATGCAAAGTTTTTAAGAAAGCAAGTCCAACAAGAACAAATGGGCAGAGAATGGGATTGTCAACTGACGGAAGAATGTAGCGCACTCATACAAAGGAAAATACCGCAAAAGCTGAAAGATCCGGGGAGTTTCACTATTCCTTGTACAATAAAGGCGATATTTTCTTTGACAATGTACTTTGTGATCTAAGATCTAGTATCAATTTGATGCCGCCGTCCGTTCTAAAGCTTGGACTCGTAGAAGTGAGACCATCCACTCGTCACCCTACAACTCGCGGATAGATCACTCGTACATCCAACGGGGATACTAGAAGATGTGCTCATAAAAGTCGATAAATTAATATTCCCCGTAGATTTTCTAGTCTGGGATATGAATGAGGATTGTGACACCCTCTTATACTTGGGCGTCCATTTTTGGCAACCATGAAGACTAATAAATGTGAAGAAAGGGGAGCTTACATTACAAGTTGATGATGAGCGTATTTCATTTTCTATTTTTCGAATGTGAAAGGACATGATGATTTTAATGATTGTAAAACAACAACAATTGCTAATTCGTACTCAAGCTAATAGCTTGAATAATTGTATGCATTCTAAAGATAATATCCAAGGATTATCAATGAAGAAGAAGAAAAGGCACAAAAAGCCTGATGTTGAACCAAGAGCGTGCACGTACCATTTGCGATGAAAAGGAGAACACATGGATAGTTGACAAACATGAAAACCTCCTTTAGTAATGATCAAGGAGGTGTAAATCCAAGTGAGCGGGATGGGCATGGAAAAACTCGCGATGAGGTGACAAGCCTCATTTCGCAAAGATCATAATCGGAATTAAAGCGTCAAGCTAAAGACGTTAAATATAGCGCTTGTTGGGAGGCAACCCAACGGTTTTTCGTGAATTCCATTTTTGTGTGTGTTTAGTTTCAAAATTTGTGTGATTTGAGTGCTTTGATATGTGTGTTTTTATTAAAGAAAGTATCAAGATGATGTAATGGATTTCGAGTTAAGGTTTCGATTAATAATCCTCTTATTGTCCTATTTAATCAAGCCACGTTATTATCAATATTCCTATAAGGCGATCACAAAGCTATTTTATCCTCCCTCTCGAGATGCATATAAAATGTAGATTGAAATATCTATGCTAGATCTCTACTCAACATAAGATATACAACTCCCAAATGCACAAAAGATCAAATGTCCTCACAAACATTCACAAACCTCTCGATTCATGCAAATATTCGTGTCAAGTACTCAAGATCTAATATTGAAACTCATCTCTCAAATTATGAATCAATATATCAAACATGTTAAATCATTGGCCAAGTGATAAAACAAGAATAAGCTCAAAGTACTCAAATAGGCTTCAAGATAATAACTTCAACCAAGATTAAAACATCCAACAAGAGTTCATTAATCTACTTCCAAAACCCTAAATCACAAGAGTTTAGCTACACATGATTAAACAACTTACACACAAAGTGTTCAAAGTCATTACAAATGAAACTAAAAGATTGAAACTAAAAAGAAAGCAAGAAAACTTAGGACGCCGACAATCTCTCGATATATCTCCGTTCTTCAAGCTCGATGCAACCCGATTGTCTCCTTGATGTCTCCTTCCAAGAGTTGACTCTTGTCTTGTGTTGTAGATCCCAAAAATGCCGAATGTCCTTGTGTGCGCCCCAAAAGCCTTTTTATACCTCCCATCATGTTTAGGGCTTAATGTTTGCAGACATGGGATTCAGCCTGAAGACAGACGCACGGGTGGTGCGCGCACGGGTTACCCGTGCGCCACCCCCGCGAATACCCCAACTCTCCGTAGGGCGCACGGGTGGTGCGTCGAGCACGGCCTACCCGTGCGCCACTCCGGTGAAATAATCTGACTCTCTGTAGGGCGCACGGGTGGTGCGCCCATGCATCAAGCTACGTGCGCCATGTCGTAGCTTCAATTATCCTTATACGGGGTGCACGGGTGGTGTCTTGAGGCACGCCAACCCGTGTGCCCCCTGTCTTTTCCGTGAACGCTCAACTTTCGCTCTTTTGAAGCTTCACTTTTCGTATATCCACTCAATTCTCCGTGTTTCCACTTTGCTTTCCTCATATTCTTATTCAATTAGCTTCAAATGTCATGAAATTCCTACAAAATAAGCAAAGTGTAATATCTTTTCCACAAGGAGTGAATATGTAACATTTAACGCGAGTATATGCATGTTTACTTATCATTATAGCTCGAAATACGCCTCAAAATACATGCAAAATTCACGCCTATCAGTCTGGGCTATCGGATTTTTATTGAGTCGTGTGAGGGCTACGATTTCTAGTCCTTTTAGCTTATCAGGCCGTGTTCAGGTTAGTTCAATTTTTTTTTCAAAATAAAAATCATTTTCTGAAAATTTAAAAAAAATAAAAAATATAATTTTCTCAAAAGAATTTAAAAAAATAAAAAAATAATTAAATTTTCTCAAAAGAATTTTAAAAAATAAATAAATTAGAAACAGAGTTCATAACTTTGTTTTCTAAATTTTCGGAAAAAAATAAAAAAACAATTGAGAAAACAGAGAAATATAACCAAATAAATATTTTAATGTTATCTACGTGATTTACCCGGGAAAAAAGAGTCATCAGTTCAGAGTAGAGATGTTAAATGGGTCGCGGCCCATTGGTACGGACCATTTAAACAGGAAAAAAAGAGGTTTTGGGCCGAATTATTTTGGCCGGTTTAAATCCGAGTCTTTTTTTGGCCCGAATAGTTTAGCCCGAGGTCAGTTAGGGCTAGCCCGCAGATTGTATTTTTTTAAAAAATAAATATAATTCTAATATTATAAATCTATTTTATTACATATTACCTATTACTAAATATGTAACTTTTTTCAAGCTCACAAGTCACATATCATAATCTTTAATAGTTTTAAATATATAATTCTTAAAACTATGACTTATAGTCGATGAATATTTTTTAAATAATATTTTTTTATTTTATATGAGTATATATTATATAGTGCTATTTTTATTATTCTAGTTTTATTTTAAAAATTTAGATAATAGAATGTTTAAATTTTATAATTCTGTTAATGCAATATAATTATAAACTATGTAAGATTTTTTGATAATGAATACTTTAGCTTAACATGTTAAACTTAAATGTTATATATGTTCGAGTTTAAAATTTTAGATTTAAATATATATTTTTTTATTTTTTGACTTATAGCCCGACAGTAACCTGTTTAACCCAAAGCCCACTAGGATGAGGGTTAGATTCGTAATATACTTGCGCTTTAACGAACTTATTCAAAGATGGTTCTAAGAATAAATTTATAGGGAAAGTGCGAGCCCGTTTAACATGTATTAGTTGAGAGCCTCTCTCTTTACGACTTTACCTGAATAAAATCCCTCGTCTTTCTATTTGTTTGGTTTTTTCCTACTCTCTCTACCCTCTATGAAACTACACTGATATCTGTTTCTCTTTGCCGGCCACCGCTTCACGAGATCTTGACCAGAAATCAACAATTAGGTGAGTTCTTTCACAAGGTTCGCCAATTCGATAAAATTTATGTTTTCCTGTGCTCTGTTTTGCGTTTTCCCAAAGAAAAGAGTCAATAAAAATGGAACTTATGAATTTATAGCAGATTAGAGCAAAGATGACGTTTTTTTTAAAAAAAAATTCTACTTCAATCTCTTATCTTGAATTTAAATTTAAATTCAAACCAGATACACATGGCGAGACGCTTCCACCGTCTGCTTTCAAAAGTCCGCTCAACCCCTCCCTCCAAACTCTTCTGCAGCTCCTCCTCTATAGAACCGACAACCCAAACCCAGCTTCTAGAAGACCTCCGAAAGATTAGGGTTCTCATCCAGCAGAACCGAAACGAGTCAGCAAAAAATCACCTCCGAAGTCTCATTTCTCTGCACTCCGTTTCTCAACTCTACACTGTCTTCTCGCAGTCTTCGCCACCGCCAAACACGAAGCCAGTTTTTGCAGACACGCTTTTGACAGTTTACGCGGAGTCCAAGCTTCCCAATAAGGCCGCCGAATTGTACAGCTTGGTGACAAGTGACGGTAATTTCCCTTCGCTCTCGGCTTTTAATATTTTTCTGGAATCTTTGGTCAATTCGAATCAATTTGATAAGACTCTCAAGATCTTTTCCGATGCTGTGGAGTCTGGGGTTTGGGTGGATAAGTTCAGTTATGGAAAAGCGATACAATCCGCGGTGAAGTTGGGCGATTTGAGAAAAGGTTTGGAGTTGATGAATCAGATGAAGAAATGCGGGGCGGGGCCAAATGGGTTTGTGTACAATGTTTTAATTGGCGGGTTGTGTAAGGAGAGGAGAGTAGATGATGCGAAGAAGTTGTTCGATGAAATGCTCAGGAGGAATGTGGCTCCGAATAGAGTGACTTACAATAGTCTTATTGATGGGTGTTGTAAAGCGGGGGACTTGGAGGGGGCATTTAATTTTAGGGAAAAGATGAAAAGTGACAATGTGGAGCCAAATATTGTGACGTATAACACATTGCTCGGTGGGCTCTGTAGAATGGGGAGAATGGAAGAGGCTAACAAGGTTTTGGAGGAAATGAGTGTCTATGGGTTTGTGCCTGATGGATTTACCTACAGTATTCTTTTTAATGGGCATTCAATGCGTGGAAATGTTGAGGCTTCAATGGCATTGTACGATGATGCAATTAGGAAAGGGGTAAGTATGAACCCGTATACCTGTAGTATTTTGTTGAATTCATTGTGCAAGGAAGGGAAAATGGATAGGGCTGAGGAGTTCTTGACGAAGTTAAAGGAACGTGGAGTTGTTTTGACTGAGGTGATGTTGAATACCATAGTGAATGGTTATTGCAAAGTGGGAAATCTTGAAAAAGCACTTCTGGCTATTGAAGGAATGGAAAATGAAGGGGTGAAGCCTAGCTGCATTACGTATAATACATTGATCAGCAATTTCTGTGAATTGGGTAAGATGGATAATGCAAATGAGTGGGTTAGGAAGATGAAGGCGAAGGGTCTTTCGCCGAATGTACAGACATATAATATATTAATAGATGGCTATGGCCGCAGTTGCCAGTTCGAAAAGTGTTTACAGTACCTTGACGAAATGGAAACTAATGGGTTAAAGCCTAATGTTGTCACTTATGGATCTTTGATAAATAGTTTTTGCAAGAAGGGGAGGCTTCTTGAAGCTGAAGTCATCTTCAATGATATGCTGAGGAGAAGCGTTTTGCCAAATGTCCAGATATACAATATGCTTATAGATGGGTATTGCACGGAAGGAAATATTAAAGATGCATTTAGAGTTTTTAATGAGATGTTAAGTAGTGATATATGTCCAACCATTGTGACATATAATGCACTTGTGAAGGGGCTCAGCAAAAAGGGTAGGCTTGCAGAAGCCGAAGAATTAGCCATTAGTGTCACAAATAAAGGTTTAAGTCCTGATGTCATCACATTCAATTCCTTGGTCTCCGGGTTCTCAAATGCAGGCAACCTGGAGAAGTGTTTGGATTTGTATGAGAAGATGAAAACCTCAGGCATCAAGCCTACATTAAATACATATCATCCTCTGATAAGTGTAAGCAAAAAGGACGGGCTCGACCTTGTAGAGAAGTTTGTCGAAGAAATGTCTCAATTGAACTTGACTCCTGATCGAATTGTATATAACGAGCTTATTCAGTGCTTTGTAAAACACAATGACATTCAGAAAGCAAATCTCTTGTGCAGGGAGATGTTGAATCTTGGAATTTATCCTGACAAGATGACATATAATAGCTTGATTATGGGACGCTTAAAAGAAGGAAATCTGCAGGGTGCAAGGGATCTTTTTGGTGATATGATTGCCAAAGGGGTGGCCCCCAATGCTGAAACGTTTAACACACTAATTGAAGGACATATCAAATTGAAGGATCATGACGGGGCTTATATCTGGTACGAAGAAATGTTAAAGATTGGCTTTCTCCCATCTGTCTCTGTTTGTAATGAGCTTCTTTCTGGCCTCAGAAAGGAAGGAAGGTTGAAAGAGGCTGAGATCGTCAGCTCTCAAATGAGTATTAAAGGAGTTGATGACAGCTTGAGTGAAGATATTTCAGCTGCTCCTGTAATGAACTGATGTCTGCCAAGAGAAGTCAACTTGACGATCTCTGGTCAATGGCAATATGTTGTAAACACGTAGAGCAGAAGTCGAAGGGAGCATATTGCCGTTGATTTTTGTGATAAGAAACTGAAGCTTGCTCAAAATTAGACATCCTCTCGGTTGAATTGGAGAGTTCGTCTAAGTTTATGCAGGTTTGAGGCTGACCTTGTGTCCTCTTTTTTCTCTTCCAAAAAATGAATTTGTTCGTGACTTTTAAGAGTTTAATTTTTCAAAAGGAATTGAAGACGGTGAAACTTCATATAATTATATTTTCGTTACAATATTTAATATAGAAAGTGTATTTGTCATCGCAGGATTATGTAATGCTGGCAGTGTCGTATAATGGATGCTTTCTAAATTCATATAACTTAAGAATCCATGGCTAAAATATTGTTGATCACAGTTGCATGGAGGTTGTTTGCTTGTACCATTTTTGTGAAGCCATGGAAGAGCAATTGCTGAGGGGTGCATTATAAAGGAGTTTGTGGTTGTGATATAAAGTATTATTAGCTGGAGTGGGTGATATGCGTTTGAGTTTTGATGTAGAAGATGGTTAGATGGAATACTGAACTCAAATTAGTAACGGTGAACTGGTGATATGTGGGGTCTATGTTTCATCTGTATTGAGTACTGTATTCATGAAGTTAACAATCTTAATTATGAGAAATGACATCATGCTTATGTTGTTTGAAGAAATGCTGCAATATTTTATCCAAGTATTGTCAAGTTTGAATCTTTGTTCAGTCTTGGGCAATCAAGAATAATGTGTTTTGCAGCAGTTTTTTGCTAATTGTTTGTTCGTCGTTCTTTTTTTGTGGAATACCCGCGTTAAAGGTTTTCATCAAGTATTCCCTAAACTCTAAACCTTTGTTTGATGGATAGCCTCAACGTTTTTGAGTCCGAAAGGCATCATCTTGTAGCAATACAGTCCTCGAGCAGAATTGGCCGTTCGTCGCAAATACAACAACTAATTAAAAAAAATAATGTGTGTGTGTGTGTGAAAATACAAGGAACTGCTGGTGTGTGGAGAATTGCTGCGATTGATGAGGCCGGAGGATGGAAGGACCGTACAACGGTCGAGGATATGGATTTTGCCGTTCGTGCTAGTCTTAAAGGATGGAAATTCTTGTATCTTGGTTCTCTAAAGGTAAAAATTCATACTTCTTGTATTTCAAATAATACAACATGACATGTTTTTTTATTACAACATATGTTGTATTTTTAACTTGTTTCAGGTGAAAAATGAATTGCCTAGCACGTTCAAGGCGTATCGGTATCAACAACATCGTTGGTCATGTGGCCCTGCCAATTTATTTAGAAAATGTTGGTAGAGATTTTAAGAAACAAGGTAATATATTGATTCTCAGAATCTCAAGAATATATTGATTCAGATTCCTACAACTAATATTGTCTTATTTTTTCGTTGTTTTTGGTCTGATTATTTGCAGAAAGTGTCATTGTGGAAGAAAGTTTATGTAATATACAGTTTCATTTTCATAAGGAAGATTGTAGCCCATATAGTCACATTTGTGTTCTATTGTGTTGTACTTCCCGCTGCTGTGTTGGTGCCTGAAGTTCAAATTCCGAAATGGGGAGCTATTTACATACCTTCAATTATCACCCTCCTCAATGCCGTTGGAACTCCAAGGTTTTGTTTTTTTTTCACCCCTTCTTACTCAAATTTGGTCTATCAAGATGAGAAGCTCATATGAAGGAAAAAAAAACAAGTTGATGTCTCCATAAATAATAAGCCGTAATTACAAAAATTACTTTGAGGTCCAGTCTAATTATATAAAAAAAAAAAACAAATTATTTTTCAAAATTACAATTACCCTTGACATTTGTCTCTATTTTACAAGTTAATTTTCAAGAGTGGTGTATCTGTTAAGTAACTACAAACCTCGAGGGGTAGAGTTGGCAATGAGACGGGTTAGGTTAAATCGACCCCAGCCCATCGGGCTTTTGAAAAATGGTGGGCTAACCCTGGCTCAATTGGGCCGGGCCAAATAGGGCCTAGAAAATCTTGGCCCAGCTCAGTCCAAACCTGAGGTCGGTCGGACTGCATTTTGCCAGTATTTGTGATTTTGAATGATAACTGGTTTTTTTTCAATTTGGCTAAATTCTTGTAATTTACCCTAATTAACCGTGCAAAAACTTATGTTGGAACATTGGAAGGGAACGGAAATAATGTGTCCTAATATGACAAGTTTGTGTTATCCTACATTTTTTTCAATTGATGATGCTAGTTTAAATGTATATAGGTCACTCCATTTGCTGGTTTAGTTTATAGAAATATATGTGTTCGGGTTAATCAACAGAAAACGCTTAATTATTCATTGCATGAATTGCCAAAGATTGTGTTGTAATAATGTTTGATCTTTTGGAATAACTATAGGTTGATGTGCATCTATCGAATGGAATAACTATAGGTTGATGTTTAATTATTTCAAGAAGGAAGAATGGCAGAGCCCTTGGCGTCAATATTCGGAACGGAGAAGGATAGGGTGAACTGCCCCTTTTACTTCAAGATCGGCGCTTGCAGGCACGACGATCGGTGCTCGCGTCTCCACACGAAGCCTAGCATCAGCCCCACACTGCTGCTGTCCAACATGTATCAACGCCCCAATATGATCACCCCTGGCGTCGGTCCTCAGGGCCAACCGCTCGACCCTAAGAAGATCCAATCCCATTTCGAGGTTGAATTATACTCGACCTTTCTGTTTTGCTTATGTTGTTATAGAACACATGCAACTATTAGGAGGAAATTTGAATTTTAGAATCTCCTTTTCCTCCTTTTGGCTGTTCTGTGCGATTTGAGGCGGGACTGGAATTTTTCTCACTGAATTACCTCTGGGTCTTTTTGGTAAAAGTACAAGTCTTGTCATTAGGGAGATGTATGGTTACCTTTTGCATTTGTTGAACTTTACGGTTCTTTTTCCAGAGCTTAATTGATGGCCACCATTTTATTTTTAAGAAAAATATATGTTGATCTAATACAAGGATTAACAAAAAAATATTTTGGGTCCCTAGATCTTCTTTTGGGCCTCATTTATTTCTATGACAAGTGAGTGGTCTCATTATGGTCTGACTAATACTGTATAATAATGGTGGTTTTTTGGGTGATTGTCTTCTATTGTTATCTATGTGACTGTGAGTAGTACTTTACTTTACAGGAATGACTTCTATTTTTCTAAAATGTTACTTTGTCATCAATAGGATTTCTACGAAGATTTGTTTCAGGAGCTAAGCAAGTATGGTGACATTCAAAGCCTCAATATCTGTGATATTTGGCTGACCATATGGTGGGTAATGTCTATGTCCAATTTAGGGAGGAAGACCAAGCACAAGCTGCGCTTCAGAGTCTCATTGGAAGGTCTTATGAGGGTTAGTTCACTTCTTTTAAGTTAAACTTTTTAAATCTTCCACAGAGAGATAAAGAAGTGGCTGCAGTCACTAAGATGATTCCGGTCTTGTCTTCTAATTCACTAGTAATTTGATAGTTCAGGTGCTAGCATTTTAATCACTTCAAGGATTATGAGGCCAAAATAATGTTTTATGTTCTGGATTCTAGGGCGTTGTACTTGCAGTCTATATTGAAAATATGTGCTTAAGTAGTTATGACTTATGATTTGTGGCAGTTACAAACTGTAGCACTCAAGCTCTATTGATCTCTTCCTGTACTAATAGCCTAAGAATGGTGTTGTAGTAGAAGGTTATGGTCAGCAGGACTTGTTGAAATAAGTAGCACCCATCTCTGCTCTCACATTAATTTTCTCTCCTTGAATATCTTCATATTTTACTTCAATTTATTAAAGAATGAGTCTACTAATTGTATTCCGACTCCCGACATTGGATCATTTTAGGGCGTCCCATCATTGCTGACTTCTCCCCCGTGACGGATTTCCGTGAGGCAACATGTAGGCAATATGAGGAAAATGTATGCAATCGAGGTGGATACTGTAATTTCATGCATTTGAAAAAGATAAGCAGGTCTGCTTTGGGTAGAAAATGCTTCTATTTGTTTCTCTTTGAACCTCGTACCATTATATTTGTGACTGATGCATTTAATTTTGCTTGAAGAGAGCTGAGACAGCAATTATTTCGGAGGGGTAGACGAAGTCATGACAGCAGTAGAAGTACAAGCAGAAGCCATAGTCCTCGTCATCATCATCGTAGCTCATGTTTTAGGAGGGATAGCAAAACGATACAAGGTTCATGATTCAATATTATTTTTCACAAAACCTTATAGTAGACCCATTTTTTTTTGTTAAATTATACGAAAAACATGAAACACAGAATCTGATTGGTAATCCGTGGAAGTCTTAGGAAAAAGGAAGTTGCTGTAGATTTCTCTGCCGCGGATAACCTATTAACCTGTATTTGAATTGTTTTCTTAAAACGCACTAGGTTTTGGAAAATGGAAGTTACTGTAGATTTCTCTGCCACAGATAACCTATTAACCTGTACTTGAATTGTTTTCTTAAACTGCACTCGGTTTTGGCTGAATCTTGCAAAAATTACTTATTCTTACTATTATTGGAGCATTCCCATAAATTATTCTGCCTTTTGTGTGGCAATTATTTTCATTTGTATGGATGAATTTGAAGTTGAGGATTTCAAATCCATAATAACAAATTCATTGAGCTTGTTTGGAAACAATGGATTTCGAATTAGGCTCCTATTTTGAGTTATTTTTTGAATCATTGATGGATTTCAAATCCACCTTATATGGAGCCATTTGAAATCTTTACCTCAATAACCTCCCTCAAATCCAAATCCTTTCATCCAAATGCAACCTTGAAGTATTTCTCGTTTATCGTGATATTCAGTAAGTCGTTTCACCAAAAAAGTCGCTATCTGCTATATTCTCTCACATCAGAAACCAATTCCTTGCACTATAACTATTTTTAAACAGGTAACCATCTTATTCCTTTCAACCTATCACACCGTGTGAGCTGATGAACATTCTAATTAGCGTACATTGTAATATTTTTTTGAATCATTTAATACACCTCTGTAAGTTTTGCAGGGTCAGGTACTCCTGCTGGGGCATGCATGCTCTTTATAGTAGCAGCTTATATTGATATTTGTATACAGCTTATATCAGCTTATGTTGAGTTCTAATCAAACTTTTGGCCTTTCAAAGCTTCAATGAAACTTTGGATTCTCTAGCTTCAGCTTTTTCTTTGGTTAAAAAAAAGGAAAATTTGGAATGTTCAAATATGTTGCAAGGTTTAATTTTTTTATTAGTTGCTGGAAAAAGATAAGAGCTCAAATATGTTGCAAAATCATATATAATCAGGACCATATGTAGGAAATCATATTATATTCAATTTCAGCCAAATCACTAACCATACTTGCCAGATTTCACCACACCAATTCCATTCTCTGTACTCTCAGCCTCAACATGTGCAGCATTAATGGCACGTTGAGCTTCCTCTACAGCAGTATCAAAACCAAATGACTTGTCAATAACCTGATAACAGAAGCCAGTCCAAAACTAAAGCTTGTCAAAAATGAAAAGAAAATGTTTTGACGTAGAAAACAACAGGATGGAAGGGATCTATAAACTCTGAATAATATTTTGAGGGAAAATAACTTCACAAAATATAATCAAGAAAGATATCAACATTTCTTACAAGACAAGACAAGATTCATCCATTCACCAGAAATTGAAACAGACATGTTGATTTCTGCATAACCACATCTTGTTTATATTCCTGGCCATTTTAATATATCTTTATATCCCTTTGTTTTCATCATGGTCTCCTTGTCAGGGTGAAACACCAGGCAGACACATAGTTCAGAATTCTAATGCGGTTTAGGCTCCAATTTGCCTCAATGAGAAAGGTATTAAAGATTTTATTAATTTGTTTCACAGCAACTCTAGTGTGCCAGTTTGGGCTCCTTTATATCCATATTGCATTTTATATTTCCTTTTAATATGTAGTTATTCATGAAATAACTTTCAAATCATATTGTGAGATCTACTTCTTGGAAAGACGAGTTAATATTCCTAATTTTGTGAACATTCCCTTGGTATACTAACAATGGTCTGCAATCTCTGAGTCTTGTCTACTTTTGTCTATCTCTGTTTTCTCTAGTTTATATGTAGGTGCGTCATGAAATTGCATTAACAGGAATATGAACTCTTTTCTTAATGCCACTTGAATATGCCCCCCTGACGGAAGTTTCAAATGGTTTTTGGTCAATATCTATGCACCTCTTATTAATGTGTGATGATTACAAGACCTATGGTCCCATGAGCACCTATTGTCGCTAGTGCTATTAACTTTTGGTGCTTATTCATGATTACAAGACCTATTGTCCCATGAGCAACTAAGAATGCAGTAAAATCCAGGTCAGATTGACGAAGTTCTTCATACTTGCCAGATTGCATGGTTTTCCCATCTCGCATAACCTGGTCATAAAGTATCACAATTATCAGAGAGAACATAATATTTCTTCACATATTAACACAAGTTTTCATATTTTTGACACAGATATGTCTAAGGCACACATTTTAGTCTTTCTTGACAAGTACAAAGAATGATGCTGCTGATCAACACAAGACCAAATTAAGGGAATGTTTGCAATTGTTTCACAGCTTTTGGCTGGAAAAAAATCACTTTTAGTATTCTTGAATTACTCAACAAGACAACAAGTCTGATAAAGAAACGTGTGAACACTTCCTCCAGCTTTAGCTGTGTAAGCAGTGATGCAGATTTTTCAGTAAACCTTTATTTGAATTGTCCATTACTTGCATTATTACCGTAGTTTCTTGCTGTAAATCTGAAGTAGATTTTAATTTTGATATGTTGTAAAAATTTGTTGTGATTTGTGACTCTGCGCTAATTAATCAAAATTGTTAGTTTAATCAAATAGGCAAATATTCCTTACTTTCAAGAAGTGATTGTTATGGCTTCCTCTTGTGACGCTAGTGGTTGCCGTAACTCGGTTCCTGCTGTTCTCTTTCAAGATAAGTATAGTTTCATGTTGTACTTTGCAGGTGAAACCTGGTGGATGTATTCCTGATAAAGTCAAAAAGATAATAGTTCATGTGAAGAACATCAAAGATCTTAGTCGGGATGTCATAAAGGTATGGCTAGTTGTTTATGCAGTAGTTTCTGAATAACCAATTAATCAAGTTCATTCTCTTCTTCCAAATGTAACTCGTATGTGCTGTGGTGCAAAGAGAAGTTGAATGAGGTATATATATGGTGATGGGCATTGAATTATAGTAACAAATTATTTGATCAGTTTTTGAACTGTTCTTGGATTTCTGATGTGACATTATTAGGTCAAGAAAGCTAATCCAGATGTTGGTTTTAAGGAGATGTCAAATCTGCTGGGGTCAAAATGGAAAACAAAGACTTATGAAGAAAAATACCAAGCTAGAAGGAAGCTTGCTTGAAAATTGTTGGAAACGAAAAGCGCGAGCATGAAGTGATGAGGCTTTTGGAGGATGAGCACAAACAGAAGACTCTATGAATTGCTTGAACAATATATTCAGTTTAACAGCAAGCAGAAAAAGAAAACAAGAAAACAAAGTAAAATTCACATGAAATTTTTATTCTTGTTGAGTGTCTTAAGCATACATGTATATATTTTCTGATCTTTCTGTTTATGTTGTTGTCACAGGAAGAAAAAAGACCCCTTGAGCCAAAGCAGCACATGTCAGCCTATTTCATTTTCTTGAACAAGCGTAGAGCTGCTCTGCTTGGAGTCAATGGTCTTGCTTCTGATGGAGTTTTGGAGAGTAACTAAAATGCTTGAAGAACTAATAAACAATTATTGCATATGTTTTCTTTCTTGCCTAGTTATAGTTTGCTTCTCTTCTTGGAAGTTTTGGACTTATTTTTGTTTGGTTGGTTATATAAAATATTGCTTTTATGAATTGTTGATATATGGTATTTTGGTTAATCGTTGTCGTAATGTTGTTGTGTTTGGAGATTGTATTGTTTATATTTGTATAGGTGTTGGTTGTATGGTTTTGTAGTTTTAAAAAATTAATAAACAAATAAGGCTTACATCGGTTGCGTGAAATAATCGATGTAACATGGTGTAACAACCGATGTAAAAAGCCCGACTTCTACATCCGTTCCTACAAAGAAACGGTGCAAGTCTGTATGTTTTCTACATCGGTTACATATACAACCGATGTAGAATCTAGTTTTCTACATCGGTTCCTTGGCCGATGTGAAAAGTTTCATAATTTACATCGCCTGATTCTACATCGGTAGAAAAACCGATGTAGAAAGCCTCCTAGAACCAATGTAAAAACAGTATTTGTAGTAGTGTTTATGGTTGTGATAAAGTATTATTAGCTGGAGTGGGTGATATGCGTTTGAGTTTTGTTGTAGAAGATGGTTAGATGGAATACTAAACTCAAATAAGGAATGGTGAACTGGTGATATGTGGTTATATGGTCTATGTTTCATCTGTATTTTGTTGAGTACTGTATGAAGTTAACAATCTTAATTATGAGAAATGGCATCATGCTTATGTTGTTTGAAGAAATGCTGCAATATTTTATCCAAGTATTGTCAAGTTTGAATCTTTGTTCAGTCTTGGGCAAGCAAGAATAATGTGTTTTGCAATAGTTTTTTGCTAATTGTTTGTTCGTCGTTCTTTTTTTTTTTGTGGAATACCCGCGTTAATGGTTTTCATCAAGTATTCCCTAAACTCTAAACCCTAATCCGCATAAACCTCCATGCTATGACCTATTTGTTTTTCGAAGATCTTATTGACTAACCTCTGATGGATGGCCTCAACGTTTTTGAATAAAGGCATTATCTTGTAGTAATACAGCCCTCGACGGAATAAAAAGAAAAAGTGTTTTCCTCGTCATCAGGATGCATTCGGGATACTTATGAAAACTACCCGATGTTTTAATCTAATTACAAAAAGATTCAGTTATCTTTCAAAAGTACAATTATCCCTTAAAGTGTTATAAACACCCCCTTTATAAGGCTTGTATTTACCTAGCAATACCTCATTGAGGGTGCAATTTATAAAAAAAAAAAAGTATGTCAATGGGATATTTGTAATTTTTGAAAGATAATTGGGTTTTTTTTGTAATTAAATTAAGTTCCAGTGATATTTTTTGTAATTAATCCTTAACTATTTTGAGGAGTGGATATTTCTGCTCCCTTCTCAATGTAGGAAAAAAAACAATGAAACTTGTGTTAGAATTGTAGGTGGAGAAATGGTACAAGAAAGGTACTGCTGCAAGGAGAAAAGAAGCATCTGAAAATGGCCAGATACATGTTTTTTTTTCCAGCCTTGAAAGTGCCCTTTCTTTTTTTCGCCCTTTTACTTATATTATTTTTTATCTTTCATTTTGACCTTACTTTTTTTCTTGTATCTATTATTAATGTGTGTGACATACAACACCATGCGCAAAACAACATATCCTTTTCTTGTATCTATTATTGAAATCAAAATTATTCTAAAATTGATTCCAAAATATCCTTTTCATGAATTCTTATCTATTAATATATGTTGTACTTTTGACTTCTGAGCCATGAACATTACCACTCTTGAGTTTACTTGTGGATAATCTAATGGCTCTTTGAGATCTTGAATTTGGTTTTTCTTGATATTTATTACCTTTTCCTCTTTCTTTATGTGTCTTTTTTTTTTTAACTATTTAGGGTAGGTGGAAAGGAAAGCATCAATATTATAGATTTATAACCCTATTGGAATATGCTTCTTTTAAAATTCTTGGCAAAATATTGGAATATTCTTGAGAACCTTTCTTGTTAGAATTTTCCAGCAACCCAATTTTTTCAAATGTGGTTAAACTTCACAGTCTATATTCAATAATAGTAAAGATTGAAATGTCCAATTGAATAACATTTTGTCCAGGAGCTGGTTTTTTCTTTAAGAGGAATTAGTGCACATATGTTGAATGTTTTAGCACAATGTATATATTTTTTGTTTTAGAAACCAAATTGTATATAAAATTTCAGGGTTGTTTAATAGAATATTACAAATTGGGAAAAAAAGATTACACACTTGGGGTGGATTTGGAAATCATTAAAAAATTAAAGTGGATCGAGAATTAAATCCACAACTGAACAAAAATATTTTTTCAAAATCTAAACCCCAGTTGATTCAACCCACAACAGGGATAAAAAATAATTGTGCCAGTTGTTAATTCAAATAACGACTGGAACGACAATTTAAAAAAAAATATTGTGTTGTGTTGTAATTATTTAAAAACGGGCTTTTTAAAATAGAAAATTGTATTTTGTAAATAACATTGCACAATTGAGTATATCTTGGGCCTTTTAAAAACTTAAAGTGAATCAATAATTGGGTTAACAATTCAAGCTGAGTGTTATATATTTTGTTACGTTGACAAATTGGATAAATTGTGTTCGAAAAATTCCACTGATATAAATAGTTCAAAATTGCAACAAGGTGTTGGAAACAAAGTAAATCGTGCATACATCCTCGAGTCATTTGAAAAGTCGAATCGTTCAAGAAAGGTGGAGCGGATAAACTCCTCAAATCGCCAAATAAAAGAGTTAAATCGGAAAGCTCGTTCACACCCTTTTAGCTAAAGGAGGAGCCAACGACAACAAAATCGATCGTGTTTTCGATTCCTCTGCTCATTCTAATTGTTAATTATGTCGATTAAATTTTTAACGTGGAATGTGAGGGGTATCGCTAATCCGGCGACAACGCATTTGCATGCGCTAATTTCTCGTCATAAATTGTCTTTTGTTGCGCTTTTAGAACCTATGACTTTGCCTGAATTTAGTTTCTATTGTCGTAGATTTGGCTTTGATGATGGCTTATCGAATTATTCTAATCATATCCGGATTATGTCTCTGCTCATTTACATTTTGACATTCTTGTTGATCATGCACAACTATTACATTGTAGGTTGACATCCGCTTTGTTGCCTCGGCTATTTATTTGACTTTTGTGTATGCTAAATGTGATAGAGTAGCTAGATATGTTTTGTGGGATACCTTGCGTGAGATTGCGATTAGTATGGAGGGGTTACCCTGGCTTGTTAGCGGTGACTTTAATATTTTTTTGCATGATCACGAGAGGATTGGTGGTATCAGCGATAGATCGCATGAGATGCTTGATTTTGCCTATATGATTGCGGATGTGAATTATTTGATGCGGTGGTGAGGGGCCTATCTTTACGTGGGCTAGAGGTGGGCTTCGGAGAGACTTGATAGGGCTTTGTATAATGAGCACCTTTGGCCGATGTGTTTACTTCTTCTATTGTTACGCATTTATCTCGTGTTCGCTCCGATCATGCCCCTTTACTCATATCGTGTCGGTTTGTACCGCACGTGCCTCGTTCTTCTTTTCCGATTTCAAGATATGTGGATACGTCACCATACTTTTTTTGCGGGTTGTCAAGGAAGCATGGGGCATCCTAATTGGTTGTTTTGGAATGATGAGCTTGCAAAGACAAGTTGAATAGGGTCAAGCGGAGACTCAAGATTTGGAATCACCGGCGTTTGGTAATGTTTTTGATCGTGTTAGATTGGGCGATGAGGAGCGCTTGATGGCTCAAATCGTATATGATAGTGATCCGTCTCCGACTTATCGGCCGAGCTTCATCGTTGTGTGGGGCCGAGTCGAGCTACGTTTGAAAATGGAGGAGGATTTTGGCGCCGAAAGCCGCAGATTAAGTGGCGATCGAGGGGAGCGCAACACTAAGTTTTTCCATGGATTTGTTAAGCGGCGGTGTCGCGCTAGAATTCACTCGATTGACGATGATGGAGTGGTAATCACCCAGATTCTAAGATTGAAAGTCGGCGATTCGATTCTTTGATCCTTATTGACTTGACTTGGAGTATCGACTCCCGTAGATGAGTTCTTTCCCGACTTCCGATTTCGTTGATCTTGAAGGACTTTGTGTTATGCCGACGCTCGGGAGGTTCGCGATGCGGTGTTTGGGATTGATCCGTCTAGCGTTTGGGGCTGATGGATTCTCATCTTTGTTCTTCCAAGATCTTGTGGGATTTCGTCGATCGGATATTGAGGATCGCGGTGGTTGACTTTTTCGGGTAATCTCATGCCGCCCACGTTCACGCTACATCTATTGTTCTCATCCCGAAGGTTCCTCACCCTCGGAAGTGGATCGAGTTTCGGCGATTAGCACACGTGTCAACGTGACGAATAAGATTATCTCTAAGATTATGAATGCGCGGTTGGTCTCGATTCTACCTTTGATTGTGTCGCCCAATCGAGTGGTTTCACACCCTGGTCGTGTCATCTCGGATAACATTTTGCTCGCAGAGCTTATTCATGATATCGGCTTCGCCACGGAGACTCCTAATGTGGTGATGAAGTCGATATGACTAAAGCTTATGATAGGGTGCAATGGGATTTCTTGTATACGACTATGATTCACATGGGCTTCCCCGTCGGTGGATTGATATGGTTGGCGGTTGTATTGAGCATCGCGCTTCTCCGTTTCGTTAATGGTATCCCTTCGGATATTTTCCTTCGACTCGGGAGGGATCTGCGGCGGGGATCCTCTATCTCTGCCTTGTTTGTTCTCGGCGGCGAGTATTTATCCCGGATTGGATTCCATTATTAGACGACACCGGATATGATTTATCGGACGCGACGGGGTTTTCCTGACTCACTCACTTTATGTTGATGATGTTGTTATCTTCACTAGGGCGTCGACGATGGCCTCGTCACATTGAGGCACTTTCTCGAGCACTATTCTCGCTACTCCTGGCGGTGGTAAGTGTCGAAAGAGTAGATTTTTTCCGCCCCACGTTACATTGATTTACCGGGAGCACATGGTTCATGAGTGAGGCTTTGTTCGCGATGACTTGCCGATGACTTATTTGGGTGTCCCTTTGTTCAATGGCCGAATGACGAAATAGCTCTTCCTCCCTTGTGATTCGAGGGATGTTGGATAGAGTCGCTTTGGGTGGTCGATCGGCATCTCTCCTTTGGTGGTAGGCTTGCTCTTATCCCGGAGCACGCTAATGGCCACCCCGTTGCATATTCTTCGTCATGCGGCCGCCAAAGATAGTTCTTGGCAAAGATTGGAGCGAGATCATGGCTAGATTCTTCCTGGGGCTCCTATGCGGGACAAAAAAGACACATTGGATCGGTTGGGATATTATCGCCATCCTATCTCGAGGGTAGTTTGGGGTTGCGCCGACTTTCGGATATTGCCGACGCTTTCGATTCAAGTTGTGGTGGAGGTTACACGAGGGCCATTCGTTGTGGGCTCAATTCTTGATCGCAATCTTTATTCTGATGGGCTTCGGTCTCCTGTAGAGCCTCTGTAACACATAATCACAAATCATCGATGGAGGCGCTTGAGGCGGATCGGTATTCGAGCCCGGGAGCGGATTTTACAGTCTATTGGCAATGGTAGCCGTGTCAATTTTGCGGGATGATACTTGGTTTGGGCATCGGCCGCTTGCGGATCATTGTTTGGATCGGTCGTTGGGTCATATGATGGTGGATTGGTTCATCGGGGATGGTATATGGGATAGAGATAGATTGTATCGGTCTTGGTCTCCAAATGTGGGCTTCCCGAGAGTCTCATTGAGGATATATCCGGGGTTCCGATTCTTCTAGTGGTCCGAGGATATCATGCGGTGGATGTTTACCTCTCATGGTGGGTTCTCTATGTCTTCTCGCTGATTCTCTCCGGGGTAGAAATGCTCGAACCTTCGTATGGTGCCATTTGGAACGATGCTCTTATTCCTACTATCTCTATTTTCCTTTGGCGCCTCCTTCGTGTCGTCTTCCCGGATATCAAGCTTGAGCACGTGGCACTTCCTCCGCCTCCTCACGTTGCGGTGTTGCTTGAATAATCCACATTCATCTCCTCAGTCGAATCTATCCCTCACCTCTTTTTGATGAATGATCTTTGTTCATCCGTGTGGAATCACTTTCTTCCTTGGTTTGACACTACACTTCCACACACCACCAGCGATATGATATTATTCCTTTCATTTTGGAGGAATCGCACACACGGATCACACACGAGGCACTTGAGTTTCTTGGTCCCCCGCTTGATTTTATGGTTTGTCGGGCGGAAAGGAATAGTGTCAAGCATCGACACCTTCCTTTCTTGGCATCTCACATTATTTGGCGGTGGAGCGGTATCTCTGGATTCTTGTTTCAGTCGGCGTTTGAGCCGCTTCGGATTAGTGCGGATGCTTCCCTACAGTGAGTTTTTGCGGGGATTTCTCCACCACAGGTTTCACGCAGCTAAGATGGTGATTTGGCAAGCCCCTCGTCTCCTCGGATCAAGTGAACACGGATGGTTCATTTGATCGAGACACCTTGATTGTTGGCGGAGGGGTTGATTCGAGATCATTCGAGGCGGACTCATGTTGGCTTTTCATTGTTCTCCAGGCGGTGTCTAGCTTTCATCTTTGAGCTACTAGCGTTGGAGATGGGATATGACATGCCCGTCGTTTTCTCCTCGATTTGGATCGAGTTGGGCGCGCGTGGTAGTCACCACGATCACTTCGGTGGCCTCGCTCTTGGCGGGTTCAAGACACCCCGATTCGCATTCGAAACATGCTTGGGGACTTTCGAAGATACGATTTCCCACATACACAGAGAGGAATCGACCCGGTGATCACCTTGCGGAGTTGGGAGTTCTTTGCTCTTGCGATCACATTGTTGATGAGGGCATGGCTTCTCACCACCTCCTTGCGCTCATTCGGATGGACCAGCTGGGATATCCGAGCTTCAGATTTTCGTAGATCATTGGTTCTCCTTTTATTTTTTAGATTTCTCATTATGATAGTCTTTCTAGATTTCGTAGTGATAGGTTATTTGTTCTTTGATTTTCTCCCGCTTTGTGGGCGTATGACGTGTATGACATTTTGATTATTTGATATACAAAAAAAAAAGTGTTATATATTTTGTTAGACTATTCTAATGAATGAAATATATTATTAGATCAAATAAATCTTACCAATTGATTAGAGAATTATTTTAGTATAAATAATGATTGATCATTTTGTACTAATATTTCAAATAAGAATAAAAGTGGAGTTGGCGCCAATTGCAATGATGACTATTATGTCTACAGATTTTCAGTGGGAGTTGTTTTTTTTAAAAAAAAAATCGTCATTTGCAATAGCGCATATACTTGTTTTATTAACAACTCCCACAAATATAATTTTGTGGGGTATTTGCAATAATATGTTAAATAAGCCATTTATCCCTTTCTTGTGTTCGAATATACACACTTGTTTGTTGAGTTGTTAATTGAGATAACGACTCATCTTGAGTCGTTAACCTAATTAATTATTCGCTTTAACTTTTTAAAATATCCAAAATATACCCCAATTGTGTAATGTTATTTTTTTGGGTTAACGATTTGGAAAATCATATTGATTTTGCCACAATTTCTTTTTTTTTATAAATCTTTTTGTTCATCGTGGATTCACGACTCAACTTAGTCGTGTATTCAATCCACGATCCACTTTAATTTTTTAATAATACTTAAATTCACCCCAATTGTGTAATCTTTTCCCGAATTTGTAATACTCTTTCTGTTAAAAAAACCCAAAATCTCATTTAATGAGGTCTTAAGTCTGAGTTTTATTTTCGATGTCATATTATTATGTTTGTTTTATTTTGATATAAGTTATTGAATATCTCCTTTCATTCAATTGCTATTAATTATTGTTTTAATGAACAATTTCCAAATATTATATGTTTTAGTATATCGAAGAATTCATTGCCTTCAAGAATCCTATCTTAATTAAAACTAATTAAAGTTCATTAATCATCATTAGCTAAAAATCCTTTTTTCCAATCTAATAAAATTTAACTAAACTTTATTACACAACAATTGTTTTTTTTTTTTAAAAAAGTTCGGCCGTTTTATTGCAGTATTCGAACCGAATCTCGTCATTTCGAGTAATATCCGTGGCGCCAAGTTTTCCACCGAGCCGAGGCCAAACTTCATATTAAGCACACAGATTTGATTCGAACTATTTTCTTGTTGCCCAATCAACCTTAATCGCAACAAAATCAACGGTTGTAATTAACCTTAACCCTTCTACAAATACACGGCCTACTCCACCTTCTTGTCTGTCACTCTACTTTTCTTTCCGACTCAAAACCTCCCCAGAAGCCACTTCTCTCTTTTTCTCTTTAGATCTAATCTCTCCGAAATGGCCACTATCAAGAGTGTAAAGGCCCGTCAGATCTTCGATAGCCGTGGCAATCCTACCGTCGAGGTTCCTCTTTTACATCTCTTTTTTTTTTTTTTTGCATCTTTCTCAATATTATCTTAATCGATCTGTTTTGGTGGTTTGGTGAAATAGCTGTCGTTTAGATTAGATTGGTTTGAGGATAGTAATTGTTCAAATACGTTGGTGATAACTGAAGTTTAATTTATAGAAATATATGTGTTCGGGTTAATCGACAGAAAACGTTTAATTTTTTATTGCATGAATTGCCTAGACTGTGTTGTAATAACGTTTGATCTTTTGGAATAACTGTAGGTTGATGTGCATCTATCGAATGGAGTCTTGGCTAGAGCTGCTGTTCCTAGTGGTGCATCCACTGGTAAGATCTGTTAACATGCACATTTTTTTTCTTATTTCGTAGAGACTTCCTCTGGATTTTAGAATTTATACTAGAAATTGTTTGTTTAGACGCAATCGTAAGTTAACGGATGTGGGGATGTTTGATTTGATTTCATCATTAGATAATTGCATTATGATTGAGAGTTCGATCTACTGCAAATGTTGTGCCTCTATGAATATTTGAGACTTAAGTTTTTTACAGCTGGAGCCAGAGGCGTAGATAGGGGGCCAGGGGCCCCCGCACACCCAAATTTTTTTGTCCCGTTTTTCAGTGGAAAAAAATTTAAAAAAATTTATATGTGTTTTTTTTAAAGAGAAAAATAATTGAGCTAGGGGAAAATGAGGGGAAAAAATTTGGGCTAGGGGTAGCCAGCCGGGCTGGCTACGCCCTGGCCGCCTGGAGCCTGGAGCCTGGAGCCTGGAGCCTGGAGCCTTTCCTTTTGGGGGGATATTATGAATAAAGACACTCAGGCTTTGTGATAAAGTCATAATAGTGGGGCAAAATTTCTTGAATCAATGTCCATGAGCCACTTTGTGCCTTTTTTTTTTAATTTTAAATTCTTATTTTAGGAATTTATGAGGCTCTTGAACTGAGAGATGGTGGATCAGACTACCTTGGTAAGGGTGTCTCAAAGGTTAGTGTTTGTTATGGATAATCGATTACTTGTTCTTCACAAATTCATTTGCAATTAACTAATATTTTAATGTTTTTGGTATGTTTGGGTAGGCTGTTAGCAATGTCAACAGTATCATTGGACCTGCCCTTATTGGAAAGGTATGTTGCTGGCAACTTATTCCTGGGTCATATTGTGATAAAATAATTTTCAATTGTTCAACAATTATTCCTTACACGAGCGACAATAGTGAAGAATAAACTGAAATGTCCCTTGAATTTTACTGATATAACTTCACCCGACTGAGGCAATTGTGATTTATTTTGCAGGACCCAACAGATCAGACTGGTCTTGATAATTTCATGGTTCAACAACTTGATGGGACTCAGAATGAGTGGGGTTGGTGCAAACAAAAGGTATCTTAATGCATCAATTTATTTGTCTATGCAAGTTTCCTTTTTTTTCCTGTTAGCAATATGTTAACCAGAATGCAAAATTGTTTTTCAAAGCTTGGTGCAAATGCCATTCTAGCCGTGTCTCTTGCAGTGTGCAAAGCTGGAGCTGCTGTTCTCAATATCCCTTTGTACAAGGTATACTGACGATCATGTACCATCATCAAGCTTATTAATTTTAATTTTTGGATTGATACACCTATATTTGTTGCTATGCTTTTTCATCTTCGTTAACCCTGCCCAACACTAGCACTTACTCAATTATTTCGGTAATGAAAAATAATTTTTCGTTATTGTTCTTTCTGCTTTCAGCACATTGCCAACCTAGCTGGTAACAAGAAGCTGGTCCTCCCTGTCCCTGCTTTCAATGTCATCAATGGTGGATCACATGCTGAAACAAACTAGCCATGCAGGCATGTCTCTTGGCCTAGGTGTGTAGGCGATTGTCTTGCTGCCTTAATTAACACAAAAAGCTTTTTGTTGCAGGAGTTCATGATTCTTCCTGTCGGAGCTGCTTCTTTCAAGGAGGCCATGAAGATGGGTGTGGAAGTGTATCACCATTTGAAGGCAAGTCATATCATTTAGTTCTGTCCCTTTTATGACAGTGTTAATCAATTTCTGGTGCGATTTTCAAAATCTAGGTTAATAGAAAGTTCAATTCTGCCTATATTTGTCTTAGAAAAATCTTGTACAAGATAACAGTTCTGCCTATATTTTCCAATGGATGTTTCTAGTATTGCAATATACTCAACTACCATGAGCCTAGAATTAAGAATTTCTTCTTCGCTGTTAAAATGTCTGTCATACTTCGATTTCAGTCTGTTATTAAGAAAAAATATGGCCAAGATGCCACCAATGTTGGAGACGAGGGTGGCTTTGCTCCCAACATTCAGGTAACCAATATTTTTAAATGCATTTGAGCTTCATTCTCCTCTGTTCTAGAATATTCACCGATCAACTTGATTGCTTCTTCAGGAGAACAAGGAAGGTCTTGAACTGCTCAAGACAGCTATTGCGAAAGCAGGTTATACTGGAAAAGTGAGTTCTTATTCCCAAACTCCCCCTGTTTTGCTCCATTTTTAGGCTTATCACCTCGTTCATTTATTGAGGCATGGCTGTTAATTCTGCTTAGGTTGTTATTGGAATGGATGTTGCTGCATCTGAATTTTACGGTTCAGACAAGACATACGATTTGAACTTCAAGGAAGAGGCAAGTTGCTACTCTTGAATAATTATGAATTGTTGCCTAGTCGATTACAAATAACTGCTAATATTATATTTGTCTGTACGCGTTTGTTGCTTTGTCTTGGCAGAACAATGACGGCTCACAAAAGATCTCCGGTGACCAACTCAAAGATGTCTACAAGTCGTTCGTGGCTGAATACCCTATTGTATCTATTGAAGACCCATTTGACCAGGATGACTGGGAGCACTATGCAAAGATGACTGCAGAAATCGGCACTCAAGTACAGATTGTCGGAGATGATCTCCTCGTCACAAATCCCAAGGTGATTGGTGCTGTTAATTGAAAGTTGTTATGATGCTTTTTGATGAGATTTCCTAGAGTTTGTACTTTGCAGATTTTATTTTATTTTATTTTATTTTTCTTACTTTCCTGGTTATTCATGTGCATGTAGAGAGTTGAGAAGGCAATCAAGGAGAAGACTTGCAATGCTCTTCTTCTAAAGGTATCGTTTAGTGTTTGCAAGAACTGTTATACTGGACTTTTTAGGATCTGTAATGGTATAATTATGCCTCTTTTTTGCATACCAGGTTAACCAAATTGGATCTGTAACCGAGAGTATTGAGGCTGTGAAAATGTCCAAGCATGCTGGTTGGGGTGTAATGGCCAGTCACCGCAGGTATGAAACTTGGACTTTTATATTGTGGTAGATGTCTAATTGTGCTGCCATCCAGAACCCTAGATTGGGCGATTAAAGTTCTGTTTGCTGGATAATAATTTTTAATTTTTTTCTTCTGAATGCAGTGGAGAGACAGAGGACACTTTCATTGCTGATCTCTCTGTCGGATTGGCTACTGTAATGCCCATTTAAAATCTTGTATTACCTCTATTTGTTCTCTATACTACCTTACGCTAATATCTGTTTCTTGGGTAAATTTATCAGGGCCAAATTAAGACCGGAGCTCCTTGCAGATCAGAACGTCTTGCAAAATACAACCAGGTACCTTTTATTTGGGTGAATTACAAGAATTAACATAAATCCAGTTATCTTTCAAAATTACCAAAATTACATGCATCCCCTTAAGGTTTGTGTTTGTTTTACTAATATCACCCTTAAATCTTAATGGGTGCCATTTCTGTAAAATAGAAACAAAGTCATGGGGTTTTTAAAGTTTAAAACAGAACTGAGTTTTTTTTTTTTAACTAGTCTCAGCCTACGGCTAAGGGTAGCTTTTGTAATAAATAGTCCCTTTTTATTTTTAGTACGTCAATGTTGTTGGTTCCTTTTTCTTGGATTAAATCTTTAATGGCCTTTCTAATATGCTACAACTTTGGTACAGCTGTTGAGGATCGAAGAGGAACTTGGTTCAGACGCAGTATATGCAGGAGCCAGCTTCCGTGCACCCGTTGAGCCCTACTAAACTTGCATTGAACTCAGTTAGAGACGTGCTTGTGGAATGGAGTTTCGCTATGGCTAAATAACGTCTTTTGTTTCCCGGTTCATGTTTGGATAACTGAGACCTGTTTTAAATAATCGAAAAAGTTTTGTTTTGGACATGTGAGTATTAAACTTTTGACATTTTAAAAGCTGAGCATGTAAAACTCTAATTATTAGTTCTCTCTTCAAGAGTTTTGGAAATGCTACTTTTTATCTTATGAATCTGTTGTGTCTGCTTTGTTTCTCTATTGGCATTGATTGTTTAGTAGCTGTTGTCTTCCAGCATAGCATGACCCTGTTGCAAAACAACATCTCAGAATTAGGTTACTTGAACAAAAATTTTCCAAATCAAGGTTTTGAAAGAGAAAAGGAAGCAAAGGATTTATGCAAGATTTGGGTACGATGCACAGTGTTGAAGCTCATTTCCATTTGGAGAATGTAGGAACGAACCCTTTCCGATGTTTGTGGCTCATTTAAATTAGAGAGGTAATTGTAATTATGGCTAAAAACGAATCAAATTACTCGAAATTCGGCTCAATATTGATCCTTGTTTGAGCTCGGTTCATCAACATAACAAACCAAGTTTGAACACATTTTGATAAAATATAAATGTCGGCTCGAGCTGGAGCTCAACTTCATTAATAAGATAAGGAAATAATAAAATATGTGAAAATATCAAGTGATTGAGCTTGATTCGTGTTTGCCTCGATTAAAATTCGATTCGATTATTAATCAAACCAAAACTCAAACATAATCTTTGAAGCTTAATAAAAATCCAAACAAAATTTTTGAAACTTAATAAAAATTCATACAAGCTTGAACACTCGTGTTCGGTTATACTCGACCGTTAACACCTCCTATTTGTAATCGTGCATCAAACCGGATTATATAAGGGGCCAGATGGTATACATCGCCCACACCTTGCTAAAGGATGAATCTCATCCATGAGGACCCCCACGCTCTTACCCTAGAACTTTACAGATGAGATAAATCGCGGGATGTGCCTCAATAAGTCGAGGGTCGTGGTTGTCATAGACTAAGTCACTACACAAAAAAATCCTCATCCACCCTGTTCTTAGGGGATTCGGACCTCCACGATGTGGTGCAAGAAATGACAACACGTCACTTGGCCCGCACCTTGTTGAAGCAAACAACTGATTGGTTATGAATCAGATCAGATCATTTAAGGCTGTCAAATGCGCCTTGAGAGAAAAAGTACTTTTGATTTTGATTGAAGTTTTTATTAACTGTTTCGAGTTGCCTAATATGAAAATCAACCATGATTAGAGTAAAACTGAAGAGTTATATCATACTTCTAATTCATCATCTCACTAATTTGATTGGAGTTGCTCGTTTTCATAAGAAGGTAACCCTTGAATAAACACACAATCTATGAAAACATCAAATATTAGATTGACAAATATTAGATAATTTGTAGTGTGGCGTCAAAGAAAAAGGAAAAAAAATTAAAAAAAGGGTTAATTACAAAAAGTATATTACACAAAAACCTAACTAATTTTTAAAATTACAAATAATACCCATAAAGTTTTATTTTGTCTAACATTTAAACCTTAATAAGCAAAAATATTTCAAAGTCTCTCTTCATATTTATAAAAATATCATAGCTTTCTCCTTTAATTTTAACATCGAATCAAACCTCATGGGATTTTTTTTTTGTAATTATCCAAAAAATATCAAATCTCAGGGTACTTTTTGTAATTATCCAAAAAAATGACAAAATTAAAAATGCTGGCTATGGGGTTCGAACCCATGCGCACTTATGTGCAGAAGATCTTAAGTCTTCCCCTTAACCTCTCGGGCAAACCAGCTGATTTGTAAAGTAGTTGCATAAATATTTAATAATAGTAAACTCTTCCCTTTAAATTGACAAACCCTAGCTAGAGCCTTGAGCCTTCCCCTCTTTCTCTTCCAATCGAATTTGAGAAAACCCAGCAGGCAAAACCCTCTTTTTCTTCTATCAAAAAATAAAAAAAAAAATTGAAGAAAAATTATCTTTCTGTCGAAAGAATTTCAAGAGGGAAGAATGGCGGAGCACTTGGCGTCGATATTCGGGACGGAGAAGGATAGGGTGAACTGCCCCTTTACTTCAAGATCGGCGCGTGCAGGCACGGCGACCGGTGCTCGCGTCTCCACACGAAGCCGAGCATCAGCCCCACACTGCTGCTGTCCAACATGTATCAACGTCCCGATATGATCACCCCTGGCGTCGATCCTCAGGGCCAACCGCTCGACCCTAAGAAGATCCAATCCCATTTCGAGGTTGAATTAAACTCGACCTTTTCTGTTTTGATTATGTTGGTATATACACATGTATCAATTGGTTTTTACAATCTCCTTTTCCTTTTTTGGATGTTATGTGCGATTGGGGGCGAAACTGGGTTCTTTTGGTATATGTGCAAGTATTTTCATTAGGGAATTGAAGAACATTGTTTTGAACTAATACAAGGATTAACAAGTTGAAGCGTGGGATTCTATCACAGAAAAAAATATTTTGGGTCCCTAGTTCTTCTTTTGGGCCTCAATGATTTAGATGACGAGTGGTTTTCATTATGGTCTGACTAATACTGTATAATAACGATGGTTTCTTGGGTAACCTTATTCTGTTTTTATCTATGCGAGAAGCATTTTACTTTACAGGAATGACATCAATTTCTCTAAAATGTTATTTCGTCATCAATAGGATTTCTACGAAGATTTGTTTCAGGAGCTGAGCAAGTATGGTGACATTCAAAGCCTCAATATATGTGATAATTTGGCTGACCACATGGTGGGGAATGTCTATGTCCAATTTAGGGAGGAAGACCAAGCACAAGCTGCGCTTCAGAGCCTCATTGGAAGATCTTATGAGGGTTAGTTCTCTTCTTTTAAGTTATACTTTTTAAATCTTTGAGAGAGAGATAAATTAGTGGCTGCAGTCACTAAGATGATTCAGGAGGCGCGCCTCAGGCGCAAGGCGCATAAGGCGCAGAAGCCAGCGCCTGATAGCCTCTCAGGGGAGGCAATTTAACGAAGCGAACACCCAGGCTCAAAGGCGCAGAGGCGCGCCCCACCTGTTCAGGCGCGCCTTATTCAAGTGTAGGGTTTATTTAAGTGGGCTACTTACAGTTGGGCCTAAAGTGGGTTTTATAAATTGTGTTTTTAAATGTGCTTTGTATTTATTAGGTTTTCCTAGGGTTTCTTAAGTTAGGCCTAATTAAAAATAAGCTCAGCTGCTCAAGTTAGGAAAAAAAGGTCAAATATCAGGAAAAAAAAAGGCTTTGTATTTTTTTGCGCCTCACTTCAAAAAGGCGCGCGCCTTATTTTGCGCCTTGCGCCTCAAGCTCTGGGAGCCCTAGCGCCTTTGTGCGCCTTGAGCCTTTGACAACTATGCTTCTAATTCACTAATATTTTGATAGTTAATGTGCTACCATTTTAATTATGTCAAGGATTATGAGGCCATAATAATATTTTAAGTTATGGGTTCTAGGGCGTTGTACTTGCAGTCTATTGAATATGTGCTTAAGTAGTTATGACTTATGGTTTGTGGCAGCTACAAACTGTAGCACTCAAGCTCCATGATCTCTTCCTGTATTAATAGCCTAAGAATGGTGTAGTCATAGAAGGCTATGGTCAGCAGGACTTGTTGAAATAAGTAGCACCCATCTCTGCTCTCACATTTATTTTCTCTCCTTGAATATCTTCATTGCTTTTACTTCAATTTATGAAAGAATGAGTCTACTAATTGTATTCCGACTCCCGATATTGGATCATTTTAGGGCGTCCCATCATTGCTGACTTCTCCCCCGTGACGGATTTCCGTGAGGCAACATGTAGGCAATATGAGGAAAATGTATGCAATCGAGGTGGATACTGTAATTTCATGCATTTGAAAAAGATAAGCAGGTCTGCTTGGGGTAGAAAATGCTTCTATTTGTTCTCTTTGAACCTTGTACCATTATATTTGTGAGTGATGCATTTAATTTTGCTTGAAGAGAGCTGAGACAGCAATTATTTCGGAGGGATAGACGAAGTCATGACCGCAGTAGAAGTAGAAGCAGAAGCCGTAGTCCTCGTCATCGCCATCGTAGCTATGAGGATCGACATGGTTCTGGGAGAAGGGGTGATCACCGTCACCATGATAGAGGTAGAAGGCCTCGTAGCAGAAGTCCTGGTCGAAGGAGTGGAAGAAGCAGAAGTCCTGGAGGAAGGAGAAACAGGAGTCCGGTCAGAGAAAGCAGTGCTGAGAGAAGGGCGAAAATTGAGCAATGGAACAGGGAAAGAGAGGAGGGCGGATCCTCTAGAGATCATAATAGTAAAACAGATGATATTAGCCATGGTCTTGAACATAATGATGGCCACTCCAGTGACAATAATCTGCGTTCGTCGGCGCAAGGAAATGAAAATTATGACTTCTAGAGCCCATGCGGATATCTTCATGGTTTGTGTCATTTCTTGACTCAGTTATATTTCCCTTATCATGTTGCTTTTGATTATTTGTTAGCCATTTCATTATTAAATATGGACTGCTGTGAGAAAAGGCTTACTGCCCATTTTCCACTGTGCAGGTGGGGAAGATTCACCATTTTCTCCCTTTTCCTCCTTCCAAAGAAATAGCTCATGTTTTAGGAGGGATAGCAAAACGATACAGGCACATGATTCAATATAATTTTCGCAAAACCTTAAAGTAGACCCAATATTTTGTTAAATTATACAAAAAACATGAAACACGGAATCTGATTGGTAATCCGTGGAAGTCTTAGGAAAAAGGAAGTTGCTGTAGATTTCTCTGCCGCGGATAACCTATTAACCTGTATTTGAATTGTTTTCTTAAAACGCACTTGGTTTTGGAAAATGGAAGTTACTGTAGATGTTCTGCTGCAGATAACCTATTAACCTGTATTTGAATTGTTTTTTAAACTGCACTCGGTTTTGGCTGATTCTTGCAAAAATTACTTGTTCTTACTGTTATTGCACGGTGGAGCATTCCCATAAATTATTCTGTCTTTTGTGTGGCAATTATTTTCATTTGGATGGATGAATTTGAAGTTGAGGATTTCAAATCCATAATAACAAATCCATTGAGCTTGTTTGGATATAATGGATTTCGAAATTAGTCTCCTATTTTGAGTTATTTTTTGAATCATTGATGGGTTTCAAATCCACCTTATATGGAGTCATTTGAAACCTTTACCTCAAAAACCTCCCTCAAATCCAAATCTTTTCATCCAAATACAACCTTGAAGTATTTCTCGTTTTCTGTATTTCCCCTAGAACCATTCCTATTTTCCATGATATTCAGTGAGTTGTTTTCACCAAAAAAGTAACTATATGCCATTTGATTGCTATATTCTCTCACATCACAAACCAATTCCTTGCACTATAAATATTTTTAAACAGGTAAGCATCTTCTTCCTTGCAACCTATCACACCGTGTGAGCTGATGAACATTCTAATTAGCGTACATTGTAATATTTTTTTGAATCCTTTAATACACCTCTGTAAGTTTTGCAGGGTCAGGTACTCCTGCCGGGGCATGCATGCTCTTTATAGTAGCAGCTTATATTGATATTTGTATACAGGTTGGCCACTTTTGTCTGCAAAAAATGATTGCAACAGCATGTGCGATGATCTAAGGGATGAGTGCTTCTTGTGATATTCTTTCAAACCAAAAGTGGCATGGCGACCTTCGCAGTGTTTCATCAGGTGTAGCAGATTATGGTTTTCCATTTTTTTTTTCTTATTTTTTTTTTTACATTTCCCAAGTTGTAAAACATCGAAATCTATTTTTTTTTTTTTCGTTTTCCTGTGTGTTTCTTATTGTAAGCAGTTATTGCAAATTTACTTTATAATAAACTGTAAATGTTGGCATGCTTTGATGTGTTTGTTATCTTTATGACAAAGGTATTCTGTGATGAGAGAACTAATTTCAGCTATTTCCCCTGGTGAAACAGAATTCTTGCTATTTCCGTGTTATGTTGTAGAGCTCGGATTAAATCATATCTTTTAACTCAAGAACCTCTAACACAAGCGTTTGAAAATGAAGACAGAAAGAGAGAAACATGAAAAGAACATCCACGAATGAGAGACTTTTCCAGCTTCTCTACAGAGGTCAAATGGCATCTCCCAAAAAATTACATATATTTATATAATAGCACATTCGCATTACTTGTACATAGGGTTGTAAAAGAAACAAATCGAATATTCACAGTATTCGATTCTAATGCGAATAATATTAGGCTTTATTGGATTGATGGATCTAAAATTCCTTTGAAGTTGGGGATTTTCACTTCTTTAATAACAAATCAATTAATTGATTGTTTGGATGAAGTCATTTTATAATGAATTTTAAATCCTTGTAAGCTATTTTTTGAGTCATTTTGCAGGATTTCAAATCGTTCCTATTTGGAGTTCTTTGAAATCATTCTTCAAAATTCTCTCTCCAAATACAAATTCTCATATTCAAAGCTAAAGGATTTGTAAAGGATTCATAGACATTTATCATAACCTTGACATGAATCAAATGCTTCATAAACCCATGGATTTTCTGCATCAAAGATTCTCCTCGTTTACCATGTCAGCCAGGAGGAGTGTTATGAAACCATAAGTATTTTATCAACAAACTGTAAACCTTGACTAATCTTGGACCAATTATTTTCATAAAGAGCGAGATCATCAAAATCAAATTATTTAGTTTTTCTGTTACCGCTCACAGTTTAAAACACAGGAGAAGGTATAATTTTCCTTCGACCGATTATTGTCTTAAGACATTGAAGAAACAAGACTCAGTGTTTCATTTGGATTGGTGTATTTGAAACTATGGACTCCAAATCATTCTACAATAGATTTCAAATCATGTGAAATCCTTAGATTCTATCACAGAATAAACAATAGAGACACGACAGCAGGAATAATGATCATCAGTCACCAGCATTGCCGGGTTAAATTAGGGTAATATATAAAAAGAGACCAATATCAAATCATAAAGTTCATATAATTATCCGAAATTCACCAAAGCAACAGATCCTCATCCCACTAGATTGTTTAACATTAAACCAAAATGCTCCCACTAGGCTTCATAATCTACCCTCAGGCTTTACACACATCCAAACACGAAACGCCCTCTCGACATGCCGCGCGCAAAAATGCAAAACGTATTAATTGAAGATTTACTTTCCACCAGCATGCTTAGCTTTTGAGTGGGATTCCAGAGCTTGCTCGGAACCAAAATTCCTGCAGGCCAAAACTGACAACGTCAATCCTGTCATTTTCATATTGTAACAATATATAATCACAAAAGATGTACCTGTTGCAACTCTTGCAGGAATGTGATCCCCCGGATTTCGGTGTCTGCTGATTTGGCTTGGTAGCAGGCGTCTTCCCAGCCTGCTTTGCTGGGTGAGGGGTGGCTACATGGCCACTGACTTTTTGCCATCTGAATGGACAAAGAAATTTTGACAAAAGACCAGAAAAAAATCAATCCTACACAAAACAGGAAGCTACACTATATATAACCCAAACAATAGAATCACCAGTTTTCTGTGGAGTCACTTTTGCCTTTTTGTCTTGTACGGGTGTTTTTGTTGCAGATTCTGCAGGTCGCTTCTTGCTTGGCTCAGCCTTCAGTGGAAAAGAGTAAACATTAGCATCCAAACAACATATAACACAAAACTTTCGCCCACATAATAGTGTATCATGTTGCATACTACCTTCTTTGGTGTCTCTTCATCGCTCTCACCAGATTCATCATCAGAGTCATCCTCATCCTGCAATTATGCAAAAGTTAGCATTCAGAAATACATTACCATCTATGCATCTTATATTCAACGAAATTGCAACATTAATTTAGACAAACCATTAACCAAAACAAATTGTGATGCATCTTATATTTAACACAAACAGTTACTCTGCTCATTTATCAGAGCATGACATAGAAATCATAAAGAACTGAACCCATAAATATGCTTAGCTATCACAACATTATCATCAATAATAATTTTTGGAAACCCCAAACATTTTCATCTACAAAACTAAAAAGACAAACTGAAGATACTCACATTCAAAGTTCACAAACTACATGAAACTCTATCGAGTCTCATCATTCACTTTGATTATTATTCCTACAATAATTCAAATTAAGAACTCAATGGAAAAACAACTGTGTAATCAAGCTCAAAACTCCAACAGTAGCACCCATGTTGATTTCACTAAAGGGGAGAAAAACAAGCTACGATGTTTTCAATGGGCCAGCACCCTCAGCTAACAATACGATGATTGACATCAAGCTTATTTCAGAATAAAAACAAATAATAGTCACAATTTTATGAAGAGTAAACTATTAAAAAAACCATTACTAGCCTTATAATGGATAAATGTACCTCATCTTCATCATCATCTTCAGACATTAAGTCTTCGTCACTGCTCTCCTCATCCTCATCTTTGTTTGGCTCAACAATCTTAACCTTTAGCTTACCAGCATCAGGCTCCTTACCTTTGGCAGCATTAGCTTTGGCAGCTTCCACAGGTTTCTCTTGCTTAGCCTTTGGCTCAGGTTTCCCTAAAAAGCAACATGCCATATGAAAATTTTACAATCCAGCAGAAACATTTTAAATTAATCCAGCACCAAAAATCACAATATGTGATACCATTATTTGCAATTGTCAGTGGGATATCCTCCTCAGAATCAGATTCATCTGAAAAGATATATAACTATAAGTCACTGGACAACATATGCAAAGTCGTAAGACCAGGTATGGGGGCTGACGATACAGGGGACAAGGAAATAAGGAGTTATAAATAAAAGAAATGATGGACGTGAAGGGACGGTTACCTGATTCTCCCTCTGGCAACTCCGTGGCAATCAACGAAAACACCAAGTCAAGGAACAAAACTTCAAATAATTTATATGTACAACATTCATTACCAAAAGACATATAATAAAACTGGAGAATATATTCAAAGGATATTCGTCTTCAAAAGGGTTACTGGCCCTGTACCCATAGAAATAGACACTTCCACTTTTAGAGTTATGTGATAGCTCAAAATCTCTGTCAAACACTAAATCAAACTGTTGCTGAGGCAACTTATCAGTGAAGAGTGTTCCAAGAACAAGCTTCTTTCCTTCAACACTCACAAACAAGTAGACAGATTCATTTCCTTTCTCCTTTTTCAGCTCACCAAGACAAGCCTGCCAAAAAACGGGGCTTTACAATAACGAAAAATAATACGAAAAGAAAAGGACATTTGTCCAAAACAAAAATGGAAAACTTGCATCAGACCTGAGAAAGATGCAAAACCATGCCATCACCAGGTGTAACCTTAAGAGGCTCTCCACTTTTCACCTCAACACCTGTGGAACGCACATTAATGAGCATGTTTCACCAAGATATGGTAAAGATATAATCATTAAGTGACAGCACAATTAATTTTAAATTGGAATTAGAATACAAAAGACCACAGAGGTTCAAGACAAATATTGGTATATCAGAATATTCTTTACTCTGCATTAACATCACTTATATGTCTATTATTTACCATCACCACCAGCAGTAACATCAATTGTCAGCATCTCTTTATCAGTCCCTTGTAAGAACAATAATGTTATCCCAAAATCAATGACAATATAGCAACAAAATTCACAAGGGTAAGTTGCTATATTCAACCTCACTATGGTTACGAGAGCCAGATATGAAGGATATAACTTACTGGGATGGAACAGCTAAGAAAAGTTATCAAGTGGCTAATGCACAAGTATACGCATTCCAGAGAACAAGGGTCAGTAAGAAGTTCATTGCACCATTGGCATAATTGAAATATCCTTTACTTTGCACAAGTAAATCAAGAACATAGCACTACTAAATGATAACAGTTTTTTAAAGCATAAACATCACTTAAAACCTTTACTTTGCACAAGTAAAGCAAGAACATTGTGATACTAAGCGATACAGTTTAAGAAAACAGAAAAAGTTTATAACAGTAAATTAAGTACATGAATGTGTAATAACAATTTTACAACTATAAACTCTGATATAGATGAACTTTATCTACCACTGATACATAGAAACTATAATAGTGAAACCACAAGGATGCAGCAGTATATGAAAAGGTCAAATGCTGCTAAGGCATCTAGTATCATAATTCATAAGAGGACTGCTAATATCGGCAACAGCAAATAGAACCTGCACACTCTCATATTACATAAATTGCGGTTGGACAACAATTTCACATGCATATGCAAATAACTGATAAGCAAAAAAAAAAAAAAGTGAGCTGTCAAATACAAAAGGAACCCCGATATGGTACTGTATCCCTTGTTCTTCGTCCTTTTCGAAGAAATCCGCATAATTGCATTCACAGTCAGAAATAATGACGAAAAAAATTAAAAAGAAAAGGCTTTACACAGAAAACAAAACGTGTGAACGGAGTCTGCCAACAACGATATACAAAATAAAACTGAGAAATGAGAGAGAGACTCACCCCAGAACTCCATCGCTGGTGAATATGAGTGAAGGCGGGGTTTTAGAGAGTGTGTGTTTTAGGGTTTTTTGAAGGTGTGAGGCAAAACAGGAAATGAGAAAAATGTATATAAACACTAGGGTTGAAAAATGAATTTATATAAAGAGTGGGGGGAATCTGGTTTGGAGTTTAGATACTGTGTGGAGCGGACTAGCATAAATCAAAATGGGATGTTCTTTTTCGATCTTTCTCGAATCCCCAATCCTGATGATGGCTAGAATGGGCTTCAGCCCAGACTGTCGTTGCTGAATGGAAATAGGGCCTATTTGGTCTGGTCCAATTCGGACCCAGCTAATAAATATTATGTAGTTTATTATTCATTAAATATTATGTAGTTTATTATTTATTATGCATGCACCTCTATAATGTATATTTATAAGTAATATAGCAAAGCACACCCAATGCATGTAAAAAAACAGAGGGAAAAAAAGAATAGTGAAATAGTTTTTGTGTTTACAATAGTTAATAAGAACAAAGAATTGAGATGACAGAAGATATAAACAAAAGATAAATTTCACCTGTGGGAGAGCATGTGATTTGTGAGAGAAAAGAGACGAGGGATAACATTAAGGAAATAAAAGAACAGAGAAAACAGAGAGGAAAAAAAAATAGCATTTCAATCAAATGGCCATGTATTCACACCTTTAATTCCTAATAATATATATAGATAAATAAAAGTATGTGTCTGCTACTACATAAGGGTAAATGAATCGACCGAAACTAGGGATGGTAATGGGTATTGTTAGATCCGTGTTTTTACACGTCATCTAATAATTTTTCTTATTTTCGAAAATTCCAAATTTAAGTGTTTTGCCTTTCTTGGTTACTTCTTGAATTAAGATTTATTAAATAAAGGAAGTTGATTTGTAAAAGGATTGTTTTAAAACTGGATTCTCAAGTTTTATATTAATATGGAAATATCGATTTTTGATAAAGAAGGTTTTTAAAAGAGTCCTAGTCCTTATATGATTATGAATCCTAGTTTTACTATGTCTTTTTCTTCCTTGTTTTGTAGGGACTCAAACTCTTCAAAGGAATTGTCTATATAAAGAGGACGTCCCTCACATAAATCAGTACGCAGAATTACAATTTAGAGAGCATATACACGAGAGAATTCGAGTTCTCAGAAAAAACAAAGTACGATAGTCGCACGGTCAGTGTTGAATGAAGTCTTTGTCGATGATTTGATATAACACCTGAATATTGAGAGTCTTTGTTTCTTTGATTTTCGTCCATCTTTTGTTTTCATAGAAGTTCTGAATAGTCTATATTCTTTCTTTTTGGATGAGTTGTTTTACAAAGTATAGATCTACTCATAGAAAGGAGTTTTGATAGGTTTCGTACTAGTTGAGTCATTCATGTTGAGATCTGTAATCGATACAATCAACTAGTGAATTATTTCGCCCTGCTGGCACGTTTACAAGTATTTTTATACTTGTAGACAAATTTTATCTCTGTGTTTTTCTATTATCCGCTGCGAGTTGGTATAATGTTACTGACACTTATAGCAACACTTTGTTCTGTGTGCTTTATCCTTGAACATTGGGACCTTAAATTCTTTCAATTGGCATCTAGAGCCGACACTTGATTTCACTAAGTGTTGATCCTGCGTTCGAGCAAGCGATGGGTGTTCAATGAGTTGTTATGTTTCCGTCCTCCTATAATTGATGATCTAGCGCAATTGACCAAGGAAATCAAGAATCGATCTTGAAAGGAATCCATGGACTATCGGAAAACAATTCAATCTTGAATTCGTTCGATGTAGAACCTATACGGAATTGGTCACCGCGCAAATCAATGTGCAAATATACGAAAACGAGGTATTAAATTATGCACCACTATAAGTGATGATGAATCTGAGGAGGACAGTGCTGACCTGAGAGAAGATCCGACTACCCTAATGTCTGTTACTGAAGGAAAATGTGTTTACAAATCGATCCAAAAGGTGTTTCTCGAAGTGTCGCACGAACTATTCCAACACCTGGAAGGTATAAAACTTCTGACTCGTTAAATTATTTTTGTCTAAATTCTACTTCTGGTGTAGAAACAGATTTGCAGTCCAGAGATGAGTCTGATGATGAAATAAGCCTAGAAGAGACATAAGAAAAATTGTATAAAAGTTGGCTTATGAAAATTCAACAAGTCAAACTGCTCACTAAGGAGAAAAATCAGCTCACTCAGGAGAACGATGGTCAGAAGAGTGCGATTGCTCGATTGGAGGCTTTACTCACCAAGAAGGAAGAAGAGTTTGGAAAGGTAAAATCTGAACTTGATAAATCTCTTGACACTTTAAAGAAGTTGGATTCTTATAAGGAAAAACTTGATAATATTTTGCCTTTAGGAAGTGATAAAAAGGCTGGTATTGGCTATAAAACATCTATTTTTGTCAAAGCAACTGAAGATTCTGAGGCTTCTACTTCTTCTGTTGAAAACTCCACATGTTCTAATCAAAGACCACGAAAAAAAAAAAGCACTATGTTTGTCATTACTGCTACATGCTTGGCCATATTAGACCATATTGTCATTTGCTAAAAATGCGATTTAAAGTATCAAAAGTCTTTTGGTCGGTGTCTCCACAAGTGTCCTCACACACTTCCAAAGAACACCCCACGTTTTCCAAAATCTGTTTGGGTCCATAAAATCGAATTGACATGTAATATTGTATATACATCCTTGAGGACTAACATTGCAGTACCTGGTACTTTGATAGTGGATGTTCACGTCATATGACAGTAATTTAGAATACTTGACGGATTACGAGGTGTACAATGGTGGGAAGGTATCATACGGAGGTGGAACTCATGGTAAGATTGTTGGTAAAGGTACTTTGAATATGGAAGGGCTTCCTAAGCTCCTAAATGTTTTACATGTTGAGGGGCTTACTGCAAATCTCATAAGCATAAGCCAGTTGTGTGATGACAATTTGCATGTTAGATTTGATCAAAATTCTTGTGAAGTTTTTGATGATTTTAACACCTGTGTTTTAGTTGGTTTGAGGTCCATGAAAAATTGCTATCGTTTTATTGCAAAGCCAACATGTTATCGTGCGCAAATGATTAGGACTAGTGATGAATCTGTGAATACTATTTCCGATGATTTGTCTAACCTTGCGGGAAAGATCGAGGGAAGAAAATATTTATGATCTCGCATAAGATGGCTAAGACATCCCGAATCTCTCTCGCTGGCGAAATTGAACAAAGTGCTACAACAGATGTTGTTATGGGTGTTCCAACAGATGTTGAATCACCTGCAACAGCACATGTAAGCACACTCACGCCTGCAGAATCAAAAATCGATCAATCGGATATTGAACCAAACTTGGTGTCTTGGTACAATCGCAAACAAAATTATGTTTATTCTTGAATCGAGTATGTTCTTTGTTGGGAGTTGTTATTCTCAATTACTCGGATGAATCAAATGATTGAGGATTATGGTCTTCATAGTGATATCTTAACCATTTATTGTGATAATTCAAGTGCTATTGATATTTCAAAGAATCCGGTACAACACTCTCGCACAAAACACATAGACATAAGACACCACTTTATTCGTGATTTGGTTGAGAAAAACATTATTCGCATAGAATACATTGGTACTGAAAATCAGTTAGCTGATATTTTCACCAAAGCTTTAGATTTTGAGAGATTTTCCACTCTAAGGAAGTCTCTTGGTTTGTGTGCGATCTAACACTGTTCGTATAAGTGTTGCAGCCTACACAGTAACACTTGTTGCAACACCTTTTTCCTGTTTGCTTTTTGTTTTTTCTTGCATTCATGCATTTAGTTAGATTTGCATCTGCACGACGAAATTAGCTTGACAAAGTTCTGGTAATGTACCCAAGAGGGTTCACCTGATAAGCTGATGTGAGTGGATGTTTCCAATTTACAAAATCTTTAATATATTTTATGCAGGCGATGAGTTTAAAAAAAAATATCGATCATGTTTTGAGGCCTTTGAGGGAAACAACTACCTCCCCACTGAGTGCAGCTAATCCTTTTGACCAATTCTTACCTTATAAAAGTGTTTTAAGCGGTGTGATCTTGTGATAAAAAGCTACCATTGGAATTTTGTGTGAAAGCTACCCACTGGCTAAATCTGGCATGTGTCTTGGAAAAATTAGAAAAAAAAAACTCGAAAAATCATATATGCTGGGTATGCGGATCGCTATTCATTGAATCGACGTAAAGGTGTCTCTCAAGGTGTTACAACACTCGGTATGATGTCAGCTGATATAAGTCCCCCACTTGTGTGTGCATTTTTTTTATTTTTTTGTCACATTTCTAGGCATAATTAGGACATGCATATTTGGTGAAATTTGAAGAATAACTGAATTTTGGATTCCCTTGGATTGTATGCGATCTTGCATTTTCTTTCCTTAATTATTGGATCTCTTGGAATCTTAAGTCTTGTGGTGTTATATGCAATGTGATATACTTTGAATGATTTGGAAAATCAGTGCATTGCCTTATCTATATTTGCGGTTAAGAGTTTCAGTATTTTCAAAGACTTAAATTCAAAAATCAAAATTTGGGAAGGATTTTATTTTGGATCCAATTTTGTGTTCGAATTTTTAGGGTGTGAATCTCAAGAGTTTATTTCTGTTGGGTTTCTTGTTTTTGAATTCTTGAATCTATTTAAGTATCCCAATTTCACACACTATCACCATATTACTCTCTATCTCTCTTATTTTCTCTCGATATTTACTGCGCATCTCTCCCAAATTTCCTCTAAATTTTTTCCTCATACATACTGTTTCGCTAAACCAAAGATGAAGATAGAACTGAAGAAGTTCCTTATGCTACTTATGCTCCTAAAAGTGTTTCTCAGTGTGTTCCTACCAATGTTCCTGAAAGTGCTACTAACACCCTTGATATCTCCCTACTTGCATTTGTTACTTCTAGTGTTATTTCTGTTGCAATGAATTTTATGCAGGGACAACTTGTGTTTGTTGACCATCAGATTGCCTTGGATAAGAAACGCATCCAGTATTGTGAAAACTACAAAGTTCACATCCAATTCATGCTCTCACCTCTTTCTGGACAAAAAGGGGGAGAATGAATTCGATTTTGAGGCTGAATTGTATCACTTTGACAAGTGATTTGTGTCTGATGTGTTTTGATAAATATGGTTGCTCTGATACCTCTGTTTTGGTTTTATGCTATGATATACCTAACACTCAATGGTTTCTTATTTATTTGAACTGCTTGATAATTGTACTCTGACTTCTTAGAATCACTATTTTAGTATTCTGATTTTCTTGACTTTACACTCTGATACTATTTTGAGTATTAATTATTTTATGCAGATTTTAAGTGTTCATGGAAGTGTTCTGACATCTGTAACAACACTTTTGAAATAGGCGATTTTTGATTAAGGGGGAGAAATTGTTTTTGAAACTCTGATTTCTGATTAAGGGGGAGAAAATTTCTTTATCACCGATTTTTTATTAAGGGGATAATTTTTTTGAAACTCGATTTTTTAACTCGAGGGGAGTTACTTACTTATTTCCTAAATCCTATGATTGATTTTCTATGTTTTGTCCAGAAAAGGCAAAAAGGGGGAGATTGTTAGATCTGTGTTTTTACATGTCATCTAATATTTTTTCTTATTTTCGAAAATTCCAAATTTAAGTGTTTTGCCTTTCTTGGTTACTTCTTGAATTAGAATTTATTAAATAAAGGAAGTTGATTTGTAAAAGGATTGTTTTAAAACTGGATTCTCAAGTTTTATATTAATATGGAAATATCGATTTTTGATAAAGAAGGTTTTTAAAAGAGTCCTAGTCCTTATATTATTATGAATCCTAGTTTTACTATGTCTTTTTCTTTCTTGTTTTGTAGGGACTCAAACTCTTCAAAGGAATTGCCTATATAAAGAGGACGTCCCTCACATAAATCAAGACGCTTGAGAATTACAATTTAGAGAGCATATACACGAGAGAATTCGAGTTCTCATGAGAAAAAACAAAGCGATAGTGCGCACGGTCGTAGTGTTGAATGAAGTCTTTCTGCGATTTGATAAACACTTGAATATTGAGAGTCTTTGTTTCTTTGATTTTCGTCCATCTTTTGTTTTCATAGAAGTTACGAATAGTCTATATTCTTTCTTTTGGACGAAATGCTTTTTGCAAAGTATAGATCTACTCATAGAAAAGGAGTTTTGATAGGTTTCGTACTAGTTGAGTAATTTATGTTGAGATCTGTAATCGATACAATCAACTAGTGAATTATTTCGCCTTGTTGGCACGTTTACAAGTATTTTTATACTTGTAGACAAATTTTATCTCTGTGTTTTTCTATTATCCGCTGCGAGTTGGTATAATGTTACTGACACTTATAGCAACACTTTGTTCTGTGTGCTTTATCCTTGAACATTGGGACCTTAAATTCTTTCAATTGGCATCTAGAGCCGACACTTGATTTCACTAAGTGTTGATCCTGCGTTCGAGCAAGCGATGGATGTTCAAGGAGTTGTTATGTTTCGTCCTCCTATAATTGATGATCTAGCGCAATTGACCAAGGAAACTGAAGAATCTGATCTTGGAAAGGAATCCATGGACCTATCGGGAAAACAATTCAATCTTGAATTCGTTCGATGTAGAACATGTACGGGAATTGGTCACCGTGCGAATCAATGTGCAAATACCTTACGAAAACGAGGTATTAAATTATGCACCACTATAAGTGATGATGAATCTGAGGAGGACAGTGCTGACCTGAGAGAAGATCCGACTACCCTAATGTCTGTTACTGAAGGAAAATGTGTTTACAAATCGATCCAAAAGGTGTTTCTCGAAGTGTCGCACGAACTATTCCAACACCTGGAAGGTATAAAACTTCTGACTCGTTAAATTATTTTTGTCTAAATTCTACTTACGGTGTAAAAGCAGTTGCGATCCGTGAGATGAGTCTGATGATGAAATAAGCCTAGAAGAGACATAAGAAAAATTGTATAAAAGTTGGCTTATGAAAATTCAACAAGTCAAACCGCTCACTAAGGAGAAAAATCACTCACTCGGAGAACGATGGTCGAAGAGTGCGATTGCTCGATTGGAGGCTTTACTCACCAAGAAGAAAGAAGAGTTTGGAAAGGTAAAATCAACTTGATAAAACTCTTGACACTTTAAAGAAGTTGGATTCTTATAAGGAAAAACTTGATAATATTTTGCCTTTAGAAAGTGATAAAAAGGTCAGGTAATGGCTATAAAACATCTATTTTTGTCAAAGCAATCAAGATTCTCGGTGCTTCTACTTCTTATGTTGAAAACTCCACATGTTCTAATTAAAGACCACGAAAAAGGAAAAAACACTATGTTTGTCATTACTGCTACATGCTTGGCCATATTAGACCATATTGTCATTTGCTAAAATCTGATTTAAAGTATCAAAAGTCTTTTGGTCAGGTGTCTCCACAAGTGTCCTCACACACTTCCAGCAACACCCCACGTTTTCCAAAATCTGTTTGGGTCCGTAAAACTGAATTGACATGTAATATTGTATATACATCCTTGAGGACTAACATTGCAGGTACCTGGTACTTTGATAGTGGATGTTCACGTCATATGAAATTACTTTTTTAAATCAAATCAACTTTGATCATTACTTTTTCATCTCACATCAAATCATACTCTCAAAATCCATATTTTTTATTCCAAAAATTTTTTTACCACTGTTTTATAGCAAAAGAAATTTTTTCAAAATGAATGCATATACAATCGCACCCTTAATTTTCATACCCATACCCATCCCCATCGGGTATTCAATTTTCATACCCATCCCTATCGGGTATTCAATTTTCATACCCATCCCGATACCCATCGGATGATCGGGTATCCATATCCTACCCATACCATATTACCACTTAAAATTGTATTTTTTCCAAATTTGGGTTATTTCAATTAAGCTAATATTCACTAAATTCTTAAGAGAACAATAAGAAAAAAAGAAAATGATAATAATTAACGAACTAAATATTATAGAAAAATAACAAAAAAATAGAAAAATACAAAACACGCAGGTTAGTCGATTTTGGTTGAAATTTGGGAAAACAGACACTTTTTTTAATATAAATAAATAGATATATATATAAATATATATTTCGACTTCCTCAGATTCGTCATTTAGGTCCATGTCGGAGTTAGGTTTTCTAAGTGGGGCACCGCCCTAACAGCCCTAAGTGGGCTAACATTTAAAATGACGCGAGCCCCAGAGAGGGCCGGGGTCAGAGCTAGATTTCGAACTGGAATCTGAGCTCGAGCTCGAACAACCCGAACTCGAGTCCGAGGAGCCAGGGACTGGGTGCGGTCGGAAGGCATAAAGCAAAGAGGAAGAGAACAAATAAACAAAATAAAAAAATAGAATACTGAACGAAGCTAAGGACTACCTCGAAGTGGGGGATCTGAATAAAAACTTTGGGAACCTTCGACTGAAGAAGAACCTCCGAGCTCGCAGCGAACTGGTGAATTTTTACCGCACCAATAAGAGTGAAAATGAACAATTGAAAGTGGCTTCCTATATATATATATATATATATATATATATATATATATATATATATAGGAAGAGGCGGGAAAATCAAGCGGCTGATATTAAGTGGCGATTTGAATTCTACAGTCCAGATTAAAAGTTGCCTTAGTAATTATTAATAATACTAAAGAATCGCTGGCAGAATGATATACATCCAACCAAAATTACTTAAATATCCTCGCTCATAGAAAAAATAACTAAAAGGGGCTAGAATCCGCGACTTTTGGAATTCGGGCCACGACCCGACCCGAGTCATGGTTCGGGTCGCCTACTGGCCCGAACCAGTTAATTCGTTGGATCCTGGTAGGTGGACCAAGGCGAGGTCGATACGTGGTGCTATGTCGTATGGCCTATGAAGTCAAAACCTATAAATACCCCATTGGCCACTGTTCTCTATGCTACTGGTATCTCTTTTATTGCTAGTCACCTCGTTTTTCAATTTATTAGCGACCTTACACCTGTATTTAACTTAAGCATCAGATGGTCTTAGTTGGGATCATCCCGGCTAGCCTAACGTTTACTATTTTACAGGACCCGAACCGGAAATACATAGGCTCGAGACGAAGTGACCTGAACTGAATTACATATGATTTATTTCAATAGTACAACTTTATTTTACTAACATAGTTATTAACGGTAATTTACGCCCTTATTAAGTGTCACGTGGAACTATATTCTCTTCAATTTTTCCCCCTTTTGTTTCTCGGTTCAATACAAAGTTCGGTAGTTTGACACTTTGACAGCAGTCGCAGCGACGGAGACAGCGGAGATTGTGACTGAATCTAAACTCCGCCATGGATCTCAACGCTCTTCTCCACGCCTTCACTCCTTCATTGACTTCGGTTAGTCCGCACTTCGCTTTCTCTATCTACTAATTGATGTCTGTATATCTATGTCGATAACGACTAGTTGTCCTGTGCGGAATTTCGAAATAGGTCGCTATGTTGCTGGCATTTTTTACTTACTTAGCGATTGCTGGATCTATTTTGCCGGGAAGAATTGTTCCTGGAGTGACTTTATCAGACAGCACTCGTCTCCATTACCGGTGTAACGGTCAGATATGCGACCTCCCTCTTTTCTACAGTTTTAGTTTGATTGATGGTGTTCGAGGATTTTTCAGTTTTGATGTTTTTTTGTTGCTGCTTGATTCTAGGTTTGCTATTGCTTATCTTATTGGTTTCTCTACTTGGAATTGGCGGCTGGATGGATCTTGTATCGCCCACTGTGAGAATTTATCTGTCTTGATATAATGTCGAATTTCGCATTGATTGAATCCTAACATTTAATTATTTTATGCACGTTAAGTGACAGTTAGCCTGAATCTGATGTCTAAATGGTTGCACAGCTTGTAATTTTGGCAAATGCATCAATGCAAATCTCCCGTTGATATCGGGCATATTGTTGTTCTGAATTGCATTTGTTTTATTGATATTTGCTGCAGGCAATTGCTGATAGAGGTCTCGAGCTTTTATCAACAACACTTATATTCAGTCTATTTGTAAGTTCCAGTTTAACTCTGATTGGAAACTTCTAACCAATGTATAAATGTTATAAATGTGCTGGCATACTGACAATATTATTAGACCCCTTTATATTGCATTTCCTAACGTCTTGCTCCACTAAGTCAAGTTCAAATGGTATCTGCTGATTATCACTGCATCACTGTCTGAAAATTCCTTAATGCAGTATAATTGTTGCAAGTGTTGCATCAATACATAAAAATTCACGCGAATGTAAACGGATAGACCAATATAAAATCACTGTTTGAAAAAGTACATGAGTTATGCAGCATTAAGACACCTTTTCACAGATTAATGTTTAAGGGTCTCATTGCCTGTTCCATAACCTTCAAACATAATCAGTTATAGTCACCTTGACACCTTGTTATGGCTATTCTGTTTTCTTTCTTAATTTTGTGTGCTCATTCTAGGTGACATTGCTTCTTTACATGGCTGGCTGCAGATCCCGTTCTCAGAGTTCTTCTTTCAAACCCCACTTCACTGGAAACTTAATACATGACTGGTAATTAATGTAATATTGGACTGCAGATATTCTGAGATTTTTTTTTTCTTATGTTGGAAACATTTGGTGGGTGCCAATTGTGAATTGCTTATCCACATTAAGTGTATTTCCATGTTGCAAGACGAGAATCAGAATTTGGTATTTTTCAAATGATAACCATAAGAAGTTTTTTTCATTTTTTTCCCAGTATTTTCTTCTGAAGTATATTGGGAATTTTAGGCTTATTTTGAAATATTGAAGTGCTAACTGCTAACATATTTTTTGGTGTAGTGAAGTATCGTTTTAATGAGTAATTACTTTGTCACAAGTCTTTAAGAGTTTATGGCCTCTCCTTTAATAACAAAATTATTATCTCATTAATGGCTTTGGTATGTGAGCACTTTCTGAAATTTCTGAGATTCACGGAGAAACCAGTTTCTGTTTGAGGCTTTGTCCTTAATTTTCTTTAAGAAAAATAAGCTCCAATGTGTGGACTAGAGATTTTCTTTTCTTTCTTTTGCCTACCTTTGTAATCATTAAAGCAATCCGATTAGTAATTCATTTTTCCATTCGATAACAAATTAGTAACTGTTCATGGATTTCTTGATCTGCATGGTGCTCTACCTTAAGTGCCATTGCATAATATTTCAGGAGGAGTACTTTAAACATGTAAGGTTATTAATTATTTTCTTTCGCCTATTTTGATGACAACATATATTTCTTCCTACTGGCCTGTCTAAATGCTGGTTCAGATAATTGATGATATTGAACTGTGAACAACTTTAATGTCTCCGTGTCTAAAGAAAAGCTACTTCCTGAAGAAAAATCTAGAAAACACAGAGAACAGAATATATAGTTACTTAGGATAATGTTAAATTCGTATGAAAGTACACAGCAACATTTCTGGAAAGGAAAAATATTTCATAATAGTTTGATAATCACAAAAAGGTCTGTTTGCATCATATATAGCTCACAGAGCTCTTTCTGTGCACTGAAAACGTGAAGGGAAAAAATCAGAGAATATTCTAACTACCAGAACCTATTAGAAAGGAACACGTGTACTTAAAGCAGAAAAAACAAAAATAGAATAATTGAAACAGAAAACGTGAAAGCTGAAAAACACGATTCTATATTTCTTCAGATAATTTGCACCAAAGGTTTCCTTTTATGCTTGTCTAGCTTTTCAATTTCTATTCCAACTTTTGAAGACGATCAGTCATTAACCTGGTTTTCTAATGCTTATGTTTTTGTTATGTCATCTGACAGGTGGTTTGGGATACAGCTGAATCCTCAGTTCATGGGAATTGACCTCAAGTACATTTCCAAACTGAGATACTGATGCCTTGGCATTATGACAGACTTCATAAATTATGATGTGTGCATTCATCTCGTTGCGTTCTTTTGCAAGTCTGAATTTTATACGTGTAGTCTCACTTGCAAAATAAAATTCAGTGACCGTGATACTTATCAGATGTCTGCATTCACTTTATGGACTACCCTCCTTGGATAGTTACATGATGTATCATAATCATCTAATTAGTTTATGGCTACCACAGTTCTTACTGGTAATATTGTTTTCTGTAGGTTCTACTTTGTTAGAGCTGGTATGATGGGATGGCTTCTTATAAATCTTTCTGTTCTTGCAAAATGCATTCAAGAGACCGACTTAAGCCGATCAATGATTCTTTACCAGATATTTTGTGTTGTAAGTTGATAATTTTTAACAAATCTTGTTTATGAAGCAATTTTATGTTTATTTTTTCTTAATGCAGCTATACATTCTGGACTACTTTTTCTATGAAGAGTACATGACCTCCACGTAAGTAGTACACTTTCTTCTTGCTAGTGTTGGGTGATACCAAATATTGCATACAGTCTCTCATATTGCTGGGCTTGTATGCCCTATTATTCCATTAGTAAGAGTCTTCCATCTCCAAATAAAAATTCATCTACTCCTCCAATAGTCTCTTTAATTGAGTTTGATGTAGTTGTTAGCATTTTATTCACATGTGACGAGTTCATAATTCTGACCTCAATTAATTTGTCATCTTCTTAGATGGGATATAATTGCTGAGAGGTTGGGGTTCATGCTGGTGTTTGGAGATCTAGTCTGGATCCCATTCACATTCAGTATCCAGGTACACAACAAAGGCGTTTTGCTAATATATGTGAATAGGTTTTGATACCTCCTTTAAATTGTTTGGAAAAACATAAAACAGCTTTTGAGTTCAACAATTATTTTTAAAATTTTTGCTTCTGCTTTGTAACTTTTAAGACTAGATACGGGTAAAAACATTATAACTCATGTGTCATACATATATATATCAATAACACAAAGGCCATTCCCCCCTTCTTGGACTACAATTTCAGTTCATTATGAAAATGGTTTTAGAATGAACTTTTAGCATGACGATGACTTTCATATCCCTTTCAGTTCATCCTCTGTCTTCCACATATTTAAATTTTACAATCCCCTATTAGTTCACCTATTTCCTTATGACTAAGTTTTTGTGATATGTACATTTTATGCCTTTCCTTTATGCAACAAGATATTCATTGCAGTTGTCTAATGGCACCATTGAGCATATTCCTATGGTTATTCTATGTCGTAGCGAAAATGCTAGGCAAATACTAATATCACTGGGTCTCGGCGATGTATCCTCAAGCTTCAATGATTTTCCTATAATTTGTTCTTACACAATCACATAGAGGGGATGTCCATCACTTGGTTTAGTGCATTATCTCAAAGGCGAACCCTTTATCCATTTACTTTATTTTGTTTCACTTTCTGAGTAGGGTGTTTTATTATTAACATTTTCTGGTGTGGTTCAGTCCTGATTAGAAAAATTCTTGTAACTCGTGAAAAAGTATGGCCTTGTTTGTTTATGTTTCCAAGGGCCAATATCCAATTTCCAACTATTCATAGAAATGGAATCATGTTTGTTTCAAAATTTTCCAAATGGAAATCATCATTTTCATTTTCCAATTTTCACATAAAACAACATATCAAACCTATATTTTCAATTTCCAACCCTATACTACACCCTATATCACTCATCAATCATTTTCTCACATTTTCATCCAATTATATATGTGGGACCCTCCATTACCAACTCTATTTACTTATAATATTACTATTTTTTAATTATATATATTTAATGGGACCCACCAACCTACAATCTTCCAAATATAATATTATATATACAATTAAAAAATTCAACCACTATCAACTTTTCAAATTATTATATACATAAAATACTATTTCAAAACTACTCAACCAAACATAATCTCATTTTCAAACCTATATAAAACTCATTTTCATTCTCTCATCCAAACATAATTCTAGTTTTCACACGAAAACCAATAAATTCTCAAAATTCTATTTCCAACACTAGAAACTGGAAATAGTTCATGGAAACATAACCATACAAGGCCTATGTTTCTTGTTGCAATTACTGGATTACTTATTTCTTCCTCTATGTTTGAAAGGGTTGGTGGCTTCTAAAAAATGAAGTGGAGCTGACGACTGCTGCTGTTATTGCAAACTGTCTTGTCTTTCTGATTGGGTAATATATCTCATTTAAGATGTTTCTATAGCTATAGCAGTTGAGTAGGAATGTTTTCTCTTGTGCTGTGTGCAACTTTTTGACCTTGTCAGCAATCCTTGTCAATCCGCTCACGTTGCTTGTTTTGCGATTGGGAAGCTATCTGGTCTTTAGAGGAGCTAACAAGCAGAAGCATGATTTCAAAAAGAATCCGAAAGCATTAATATGGGGTAGACCTCCGAAGGTCGTTGGGGGGAAGTTGCTTGCTTCTGGATATTGGTAAGTTCTTATCTGGCATACCAGAACCTTCAATATATCTTTGACCTTCAAACAGCATATGCAATACAATATATGGTGACAAGTCTTTAAGTGTTCTGTACATCAGTATTTTCACAGATCTGCAATTCCATTAGAAGAGTTTGACTGGGTTTGAAATCTTCCAATGGGCTCTTTCTAGTTTCTATACTAGTTAGCTCATCGCTTGTCTTAAGCTACCTTGAATTGAAAAGCACAACATTTAGATTGTGATTGATTGTGAGATTTTTTCCCAAATTTTCATTTTTGAGTGAAATGTTTTTTGGAGGTGTGATTGTTTGTGGAATAAATGAAATTTTTTCAATGACAATCTCATTTCTCTCCAAAATTAACTCAATTTTCTCTTTACTCTCTCACACTTCCCCATACCCAATTATACTATTTATTTCTCTCTCCTCTCCATATTCATATAAAGAATTCCGAGAATTTCTTTAATTTATTACTATTTTTATTATCTTTCTCTTAATCTTGATAACAAAAGGTATAAAATGAGATCTATATTGCCTATTTTGGATCCATTTTTCATTTTTATTCAATTTTCTTGAATTATATTTTACACTATTTTTTCCACACAAGCAATCAACATTTCTAAAAGATTCTCCATCACATCGACACAATCAATACTTTTTCCTCTCCATATCCAACTTTCACTTTTTTAAAAAAAAAATCACCACTATTCTCTTAGAAAATGAAAATGGACGGAACGAAAGCACAACCAATAAATGGTGATTTTAAACCTACTAGCTTTTATTAAAATCGTATACGTTAACGACTGATGTCTGGAAGTTTCTTGAAACACCAATAACTGAAAGCATCTTTAAAAAGCACAATATTTAGGTGACAAGAATTCCACCTATCTCTGGCATAGATGATGCTTCGTCATATTACTTAATAATCATCAATACTTATTCCCTTTTCAGGGGCATTGCGAGGCATAGTAACTATCTCGGGGACTTGTTGCTAGCTTTGTCCTTTAGTTTACCTTGTGGGATAAGGTAACCATCTGTATTATGATTTTACGCTCTATTCGAAAACATTGCTATAACTAAATTCTAATGTTTATATGACATGTTTATGCAGTTCTCCAGTTCCATATTTCTATCCTATATACCTTTTCATTCTACTAATATGGAGAGAGAGACGAGATGAAGCCCGATGTGCACAGAAGTACAAAAAAATATGGGCAGAATACACGAAACTGGTTCCTTGGAGGATACTTCCGTATGTTTATTAAGTGCAGATTCTTCGATGTCCACATCGATCTATTCCCAACTTGGTCGTTAAACTCTACTCCGGGGACGATACTGTTACGTCTCGATCGGTAAAGACTCAGTGGAAAAAGAAAGAATCAGAAAATTCTTACTTTATGGGCGGCAAATTTTAAACTGTTTCCTTGAACACACATATCCATATTTTCCTGATGTAACATATGGAGTGGAACCCTTAAATCTAATCAACAACTGACTGATTTTAATTTAGTTTTTCTTTGTTTGCATTTGTAATATGTTTCTGTTGACTTACAAACTCTTAACTCGTTATGTATGCAAAAAAAAGAAAAAGTTGGAGGATAAATATTTTGAATCTTTACGTACTTTGAATAATTTGTAATAGGAAGGCAATTTTCACTTCATACTGTCTTAAAACACTACGTAATAGAAGACAATTTTTTGTGCCGAGACAATTTATCCTCCACAGTGCCAGCCATATATCCGAATATTTCCCCACCCTTTGCTCGACCATCTGGTATAATCGAAATAAGAAGATTTTCGAGGACCCATTTAGCAACCCACGCTCCCTTGTCCTCCAAGCTAGTCCCTTGTCCTCCAAGCTAGTCACACCCTCCATTCTTATCATTTAGCCATCCCCAATCGGGAACGTCCTTCGCCCGCTATACAGGAAATTGATTTGCTCCGGCCTGCACCTATTGCCACTCATATTTACTTCGATGGCACCATCTCTCTGTCCAAAAATTGTGCCGGGTTTTCATTCAGGGTCCTGACGGAAATTGCCGAAGCTTGGTCGTTCGCTGTTCAAGAATTCTTGTTTGGGCAGTTCATACCATCCATACTTAGTGTTTTGATCTAAGATTTCAATTCTTCCATGGAGCTACGGTCCAAAATATGGAAGAAAGAAGCGTTTCCACCACTCTACCACCTAGTCAATTCTGTTCCACTTAATACCTCTTTCATAACCACATATCTTTCCGGCTAAGGAATGGAAAATCTTTCTCCTGTTACGTGAATCCTGTCCTTGTCGCCATCTCCATGTCTATACCAAATATCTCTTTCCTTGGTGACTCGGCCTTGATCATTTCCGCTGTCAGGAAGGATGTGCCCAGCCTTGATTCGAATGACATAGTTCTCGTGGACATCTTCAGCCTACTTAATGATTTTCATCGTAATGGTTTCTTTTGGATTCCTAGATTAGATAATATCGTTGCTCATGAATTTGCTCACTATGCAAAACACTCGGATTGTTTATCGAGTTTGTGAGATCTACCCCGAACTTTTTGTCTCAATCGGTGCTGGACCTTTTCCAGTAATTAATATATTTCCTTTTCTCCTAAAAAAAATATTAGAAGACAATTTTTTCTTTTCCACCATCCCAAAACATTTAATATAACAAAATCTGAAATGTAATAGGAACAGCCCCAGTAACTTTTATCAGCTTTTTTGGCAGTATAGTAATACTTTTTGAGATGTGAGAAAAGACAGAGATATTTGCAGTGTCTTTATTTTGGAGGTGGGAAATAGCTCCACTGTAAGGACAGCCTCACTGCCACTCAGTTATTTTAATCTCTTTAATCAATGACTCGACTTTAACCTAGATTTTGTCTTTATCAATATCAATGCTACCCACACAGTCTCCTTCGATATTCACAATTTACTCTCTCAACACAATGAAGTAAGTAAAGTAACTTTTCCTTTTAGTCGGTGCCATCTTTTAGATAGATTTTTAAGTAAAGATTATCATTCCTTCTAGGAAATTTCTCCTAAATAAGTATTATTTCCTTTTTGTTTTCTTGAGTTAAGCTTCTACTGATTTCTTAATATGATCTAATCAGTACAAAATAAAATATTTGTTTTGATAAATGGGTCAAGTAAATGTGATTAGGGATGACAAGGGTTCGGCTAAGATACCCAAACTGGTTCCACCTCATTTGAGCGAACAACGGGTTTTAATTTGTAGAACCAATGTGTCTTAGTTGGGTAACAAGTTTAGCAAGACCCGACTCAAACTCAACCCGTATAATTAACATATATATAGATTGTGAATATTGTTGATGTATACTTTCTGGTTGTTGGTGTTTATTTTGTAATTTATGTAAATTTATATAAATGTCACATTTGTCATAATTTTTTGTAACAATATAAGTAAGATTCATACAAATTAAGCAAAAAATATGAAGTTGGTGGATCTAAATCGGTGCGGGTCTAGATCTTGTGTATTTTTGACGATTCAAATCTTGGATCTAGGGTAGTCTTGGCCCAAATCCGACTCATTGCATTCACTCAAATTGTGATGGTGGGGTGCAAAGTCCAGTCACCAAGAAGGGTGCTATCACGAAGCCAAAAATCTATCCTCCTATGTCATGTGTTTAATAGAGTGCTACCATTGTACTTATCATTGGCGGAGCTAGGGCAAACCGGGCCTCAACCCTCCTTTTTTACTTCTAAAATTAATATTATGAAGAAATTTTTTAAAAAAAGTTATAATATATATGTATATATATAGGGATTGGATCAAATATGACTATATATATATATTTATTTTTTATGTAAATTCATCAAAATTTCAAGGTACCATGGCAGATAGTCAATGTGCCTTTTATTTTCTTTCTTTCTCTATAAGAATGAGCTGCAAAATTTACCAAATAAATATGGCGACCATATATAAATTGCCTAATAAAGAGAAACATTTAAGTTGGTTGTCACTTGTCACACATTCTAATTTCTTGTTCCGCTCTTCATTCAATCATTCCGATGAATAACATATATAGATAACCAATTAACAACTCGTTCCATCATTCCAATGAATGACATATATAAATATATTAAACCAATAACAAATCATGCTTATCTAAATGACACATATTATTTATCCAATTAAGTGGAACAAAATATCAGACATCAAATCAAGTCCTAGTTGTCACCTACTCACCTTCCCCTACAATTTCCACAACATTAATTGATCCTTCCAATGCAAAATTGTGCCTAACCAACTTCATCCACTACATTTAAACCTTAAAATTTTCAGATAAGACATCCAGAAATTTATTATTTAATAAAACCACAACATGTCTCCAGGTTCAAAGACGATGAGAAGGAACCTTTAAAAGGCAAAAAAAAAAAAAAAAAAAGTGTTATATAGATTGTAAGGTGTTGAAAGCATGTAGAATGGATGGCATCAGAGTTATGTGCTGTTTTCTTCAGCATGGCACAAGTGGCTCAATGCATGCTTGCTTCTAACATCATCATTAATTCAACTATCACTTTGTTTTACTATTTTGTGAACCATGTAAAGGTAATTAATTAGATTCTAGGATGTATTTGATTCCATTAAACATGTAATTAGCTGCTACATATTTTTCTGGTATTTTCGCATAGGTTTTCTGCTACATTTTTAGGAGAACATGCAATGGCGAACCCAAGATTTATAATTGAGGAGGGTCAACTAGGATGAATGGCAATGGATAGATAGATGCGGATACCCTCACCCATTCGAACCCAAACGAGACATGTATGAGTAATGTTTTCGGGTTTGAGATGATTATGTGTAATAGGTGTAATTTTTTAATCGAGTTCAAATATGCACTTGTAATATTAATATTATAAGGTTATGGCAAAGATATATCCTAGCGCCAAATACCGAATTATCAAGCATTTATATATATATATATGATAATAAAATTTAAATTTGTTATATTTGCATCAAAAAGTTACATCAATGTGTAAAAATCAATATGCAATACATTATATCCAACTATGGATAGCGTCATAAATACGCAATAAAAATAATCAAATATGCATTATCTAATAGCGATCTAAGCAACAAAAGAATCATAACTATGTTGGACTCGAATAAAAAAGAAAAATTTGGAAAAAAACCTACCTCCTAAAATAACACAATTAAATTTGGCGAGTTACAATCACATCCCATAAAAAAACGGTTTCAATAAGTCAAATGATGCGGATAAAAACGCTGGACAATAGAAAAGTACTATTATACCGATAGCATTAAAATAAATTAAAAAATATCCAAAAAATCGAGGCAAATTACAAATCTGTTAAAAGAAAAATATAAAGGGATATGATTAGTTAATCTGTCTCACGGGAGAAGTGTAGTCCCATTTGAACCAACCTCGGTTAAGAGAATATAAATCATGTCTTTTTAAAGTTTTAAATCATCACGAGATAATCGAGAGGGGACGATCTTTTGTTTCAAAATCGGTTTTTAGTATGATAATTTTATACACGTAACAATTAATCATGCGATAGAAAAAAAGAGATGGAGGTCGGGGGTTCATATCCTCGCTCCATCAAATTGCTCTCCGGGCGTATGCGAGTGAAGATTTGGTGGGAACTCATCTTGAATAGCATCCGTGTGGGTTCGATTCGGGAGAGATCGTTATTAGTAGATTGGGGGTCGAACATAATTGTTCTCTTTACCAGGAGGATCGGTTTGCGTCGCCACCTGCCGAACACCGCTGCCCGTCGTCGTGCACATCCATGCGGTTTACTTTTGGCGGCAATGAATGAGGAAGCGTCAAATTGTTGTCGCTCAGGCGTAGTCGGTAGTTCTGAAAGTTCAGCTTATCAAAAAAAAAAAAAAAAGATGGAACACCATTTGAAAGAGAAGATCTTGTCTGTGGTACGATCTCTCTTTATTTTCTTCAAGTGGGGTCAAACATCCTATAGGAATCTTTTTCATCTTGAAATTTATCTTGTATAATGTATATCCGGTATCCCGTACAAAAATGTACGCTACAGATATAAAATAATAAATTTATTCATTCATAAAATTATAATAAATAAAACTTCAAACTGTAGAGCAGTAAGGTTTGTGGAAGAGGGTAAAATTTTGTGGTGGGCTATGAAAAACATATATACTGATATATTACTATATTATTTTTCCTTGACTTACTAGCTGGGTCCTACTGGATCTTATCTATATTTGATATATATAAATATAATATTATAAAAGTTCACATGCACTTTTTGTTAAAGAAAAACTTTCATTTCCCAGGCTGAAACCTAAAATTAAATTGTTGTTCACCTTGTATCCCTAGTAAAAAGTATTTTCATTGGTCCCACATGAATAAGACTTGATACCTAGGCAGTAGGTGATAGGTAGTGCGTGCAGATTAAAACAAATGATCACTTTCTTAATAGCCCTTAAGAGTAAGGCTAAAATAAATAAGATGGGATTTCAGAATCGAAAAAAATAATATGGAATTTAACTCTAGCTACCACTTAACTAAAGAATGAACCCATCCTGGGAAAATTGCACTTTTTTGGCCGTAAGAAAAGAGGTCAATCTTTTAGTCGCACACCCGATTTTTTTTGGTCCGATTGATTTTTTTTTCAACACATTTAGTCCCATACGATTCTAAAATTGCAATTTTAGCCCCAAAACTAACGAAAAACTTAATTGATCATTAACTCTATTCTTACGGGACCAAAAGTGCATTTATCCGAAATTTAATAATAAAAAAGAAAATAATATTTGAAAAATCAGAAAAATTATCTAAAAATTTTGAATTTTAATTCACTAAAAAAGGTTATAAAAATCCAATAAATTATTTTAAAATCAACAAATTAAAATATAAAAAAATATGATAATTTGTTAAAAACGAAAAATATTAAAAAAGTTGAAATTATTTTAAAATCCAAAAATTATAAAAATAAAATATGGAAATTATTGAAAAACTATAAATGCATTTTATTTTAAGAAAAAATATATTTATTTAAAATATTTTTAAAAATATTAAATTCCAAACTGAAAAAACACAAAAATCTTTTTGAAATTTGAAAAATTGTTTTAATTTTTTTGGAAATTTCCTAAATATGTTCAGATTTTAGTTAATATCCCGATTTTGGAATAACCTTAAGACTTTTAAACAAATTTGGAATTTTTTAAAATAAATTTCAATATTTGCTTTAATTTTTAGATTTTCTTAAATAATTTTAGTTTTGTAAAAATATTCTATGTTTTTACCCTTTTTGGATTTTATAAAGAGTTTTAAAAAGTCTTAATTAGTTTTCAGATTTTAATTTATTTTCTAGGATTTTAGACAAATTTTCAGATTTTTAATTTTATTTGAATTTACTTTTAATATTTTAAGTAATTGTCACATTTTTAACACAACTTTTAGATTTTTAAATAAAATTTAGATTTTTAAGATATCAATTAGTTTTACAAATGACTTTTTGAAAATAAATTTGAGTTTTTTTTTAATTTTAGAATTTTTAAATACTTTAAATGAATTTCAAATGTTTAAACAGTGTATGTTGTTTTTTTTAACAATTTTCATTTTTATTTATTTTTGTAATTTTTGGATTTAAAATAACTGCAATTTTTTTTTGTCTTTAAAACAAATTATCTTATTTTTTGTATTTTAATTTTCAGATTTTAAAATAATTTTTTGAATTTTTTATAAATTGAAAATAATTTTTAAATGTTATTGAAACAATTTTCAAAATTTTTAGATAATTTTTCAGATTTTTCAAATATAATTTTTCTTTTTTAATTAATTTTCAGATAAATGCACTTTTGGTCCCGTAAGAATAAAGTTAACGGTTAGTTAAGTTTTCCGTTAGTTTTGGGACTAAAATTGCAACTTTTGAATCATATGGGACTAAATGTGTAGAAAAAATTCGATTGAGACCAAAAATACAAATTATGGGACTAAAAGTGCTTGACCCCTTTTCTTATGGGACCAAAAGTGTAATTTCCTCCCATCCTTGAGGATTACACTATCTCACCTCTAGAGATTTGTAGAGGAAGTGAATCAAAGAATATGTATCAACGAGTCGGTCTTGGAGTCTTTAAATTGAGTCATTCTGTTAAATTCTCATCCACCCTATTGTCAGGGAACTCAAACATCCACATTGTGGATGCCAGCGAAGCGGACATCACATCATCAAGTCCTTTACCATATATAAATTGCCTAATAAAGAAAAACATTTAAGTTGGTTGTCACACATTCTAATTTCTTGTTCCGCTTTTCATTCAATCATGTGTCTATATATTAAAATAATTATAACAACTCATATTTATTTAAATGACACATGTTATTCATTCAATTAAGTGGAAAATCGAATATAAAATCAAGTACCCACTGTCACCTACTCACCTTCCCCTACAATTTCCACAACATTAATTGATCCTTCCGATGCAAAATTGTGCCTAACCAACTTCATCCACTACATTTAAACCTTAAAATTTTCAGATAAGCCATCCAAAAATTTATTATTTAATAAAACCAGAACATGTCTCCAGGGACAAAAACGATGAGAAGGAACCTTTAAAGGCAAAAAAAAAAAAAAAATTGTTATATAGTTTGTATGGTGTTGAAAGCATGTAGTATGGATGGCATTAGAGTTATGTGCTGTTTTCTTCAGCATGTCACAAGTGGCTCAATGCATGCTTGCTTCTAACATCATCATTAATTCAACTATCACTTTGTTTTACTACTATTTTTTGAACCATGTAAAGGTAATTAATTATATTCTAAGATGTATTTGATTCCATCAAACATGTAATTAGCTGCTACATATTTTTCTGGTATTTTCGCATAGGTTTTCTGCTACATTTTTTAGGAGAACATGCAATGGCGAACCCAAGATTTATAATTGAGGAGGGTCAACTAAGATGAATGACAATGGATGGACAGATGTGGGTACCCACACCTATTCGAACCCAAATGAGACATGTACGAGTAATGTTTTCGGGTTTGAGATGATTATGTGTAATAGATGTAATTTTTAAATTGAATTCGAGATGTGTACAAGTAGTATTAATATTATAAGATTATGGTAAAGATATATCCTAGCGCCAATAGTTAAATACCGAATTATCAAGCATTTTTATATACATATATGATAATAAAATTTAAATATGTTATATTTACATCAAAATTTTAAAATACATCATTAAATCATAATCAAGATGTATATTCCAAATTAAAGGTGGTTCCGCCCGATAACTTGTACTAAATTCCCATAAATAAGGAAATGATGGGACTCATCATTGGCGAATGTAAGGTTAAAGCTAATCACCGTGGCCCAACCTCTTTTTAAATGAAAAAACTAGTGAGATTTTTTTCAAAATTCTTTTTTGTTTTAATTTGTATTTTTTTCGGATTTTCTATCCGGCCCATCCCATTTTCGTGTGCAGACCCACCCTGTTTGGGTATCCTGACTCCGTCATTGGTATTCATTGCATATAATTATATATATATATATATATATATATATAAGATTTGGTTAGAATGAGATCACCTCCCCCCCCGTGAGACACAATGGACTGATCTCAACCACCCCACACTATTAAACAATGGATGTGATTAATTGATAAACATTACATTAAATAATTAATTTAATAAAAAATATAGATAATATAGTAAAATTGCATAAATCAAAACAGTTAAAATATGGAAAAAGGCAAAAATCACGCAGATTCTGTTGAATACACAATCATTCATCCAAAAAAATGCTATTTCACAAAACTAAATATATTCTCTTCTTCCCTAATCCCCATTTACAACCTCTGCAATTTGGTGAGAAGATGACATCAATTGTGTACGATGAGACACCAATAATTATACAAAAATCTGCCATTGCTATCAAGGATGGATTAAACAAGCAATCAAGGATGGATTAGACATCAATGGAGAACTTGAACCATGTAAGTAAAAATCCAAATTCTTAAATCTAAAAATTGCGACGAAGAAGAGAAACAACAAGAGTAAATACGATGACTTGATTCATGTCGATGAACAATTATCAAGTGCATAATAAACTCCACCATACATTTGATGAAGTAGACATACATGGAGAATTCAAACTCGATCCTTAACAACAAACTCTTAAAATCGTAATTTCATGAAGAAGATGATGCATAGATATACTTATAAAATGATAAATATAAATATGCAACAAAAATCAACTAACTATGCATTGTCAAATAACTATCTATACTTGATGGCTCGGAAGCTACCTTTAAAACCGTAGGCAAGTGCACCTATCGTTTTATAGTAAAGCTAAGCGAGTATCGAGTGTCATTCCCACGAGGACTATGATTACTAGTAATTACCGTCTTTTTATTATCTAGCCTACAAATTAAATCCAAATAGTTTGTTGCAAAATAAAATAAAACAAAATCAAATAAAAGTGGAAGAGGCAACTAAGAACACGAAAGATATCGAGATACACTCGGATTGGAAGATGTTGGATATATAATGTGCTTGAATGTGAATCCCTCTAGAACGTCTTTGTGATTTTACCAAAATAAATACAACCATAACCCTTAAGTTTTAACCATCCCTTAACATATTTTCATGCTTCATGGACCGTAGGCATTCCTAAATTAAGTTAAACCCTTTCTCAAGGCGAAAAACTCCTAACCTCAAGTTGATTAACTCAAATCTCTTTCTAGTTAAAACCCCCAAGATTGCATTAACGATTTGTGAATTCCCATATTAGGTTTGACCCTAATCCTAAGATTTATGTCGTCCCATATCTAGGATTGCATGCAACTCCTTTCACTTATATTGGTTCTATTTCACCATGAATCTCTCGATTTCCGGTGAAAAATAAACTTCAAATCAATATTGCGCATATACCAATTCGAATAAACAAGCATAACATAAGTGACTCGCATAAAAACATAAGAAAATATATTAAAACATTCAAACCAATGATCACAAATAAGTTCTAGGGTTCATCACATTCAAACACTAGCGATTTAACTCATGATGGATTTGAGAATGAAAACAACAATTAAACAAGAAGTTTCTTTCGAAATCAACATGAATACTTGAAGTTAAAACTTCCAAAACCAACATAAGACTCCACTGTTGGAAGTATGATGATGAAGTGGTGGAGTTCATCTTCTTCTCCGAGCGATCTTCAATCCTTGTGCCTTAGCGCCTCTCATGGTGATCCAAGCCTTCTAACTCTCTTCCTCACTACAATATGTGTTTCTCCTCTCCAAAATATGAACTTTCATTCCTAAAATCTGATTTCCTTGTATATCAATGAATGAATATTACATGAATAATTTTCCAACTCAAACTCTTGGCTTTTATAAGCACCATCTTGTGAAATACCATATTAACAAATGCCCCATTTCCATGCTTGTTAGTTGAATCATTGTGTGCACATTCATGGTTGAGTTGGTTGAATCATTGTATACACATGATGATTGAGGGAATATGGGGACATGTTGCAGCAAAATTGGGTGTTAAAGGTGTATAAAAGTGGTCAAAAGGCTTGGTAGGTGAGTTTTCCATAATTTTCGCATGGAAAAGTTGCAAAAGAGGTCCCGACACGCCCGTGTCGCCCGACACGGCCAGGCCGTCTTTGTTGATTGTCGCGGGCACTCCAATCGACATGGCCGTGCTTCCCGACACGCCCAGGCCGTGTTCCTGGACACGGCCAGTGTTGGGGAACACGGCCAGGCCGTGTTGGAGGCTGTTTTGTGCAAAAATTCGAGTTTTTGGCTCCCGTGAACACGGCCGTGTTGCCCGACACCCTGCCCGTGTTGGACCAAAAAGGCCCCGAAATGATGCGTTTGGCTTGGAATTTCGAGCGTTTTGCATCCTTAAACTCCCGGTATGTTTTGACATGAATCCATGGTCCGAAATTCACCAAAATTAGCCCCGAATGGTCAATCTACATCAATAAAATCACCTCGGAGTAATATGAACTATGTACAATCAAAAATTTACAAAACTAACAATAAAAAAACTCGAATTCTACTCAAATATACACATAAAACATGCATAAAAAGACCTTTATCAAACCACCTCCAACTTTGAACTTTGCTTGTCCTCAAGCAAAACATTATATCAAAAAGAGGTTTCAATAAATCACAACACAAAAAAATTTTCTTTTTTTTTTTTTTTAATCAACACATTGAACACAAGCAGTCAAGTTCTTAGCCTTTTCAACCCGAATTAACCATTCAGTAAAAAAATTGTTTTGCAAAGCGATCGACTGTCAAGAAAGACCGTAATATCAGTAGGCATTATTGAGACTTGAAATCATCACACCACAAATATTGATAGTTATGAACAACTTCAATTCAATAATGCTATGAAAATACAAGAACTCAATGGATCATTGTAGTTAGCCTACTAGTCATATAACCAAGCTTCTTGAACTTTATTGGAATGAGAAGTCAAGGAGTATTCATTCTCCCTTTTTTTTTCTCTTTTGTTTGTTTTTTTTGGGACCTTTCGAGACATGCTTCCACTAGGTTTATATTTTGAATTTCTGTTCAAACACTCCTAGGGTGGTTTCCATACTCATATTCGTGTCGCCGTTTTACGTAAAAGACAAACATGGGGCTCATGAATGCTCCTAGTTACTAAGCAACAACAAATAGAGGAGTATAACCTCGATTGGTCCATTTTTTTCTTCTTTTTTTTTTATTTTTTTTTCTCTTTTTTTTTTTCACAAGCTTGGTTTAACAACTAGTTAACCACTACTAAATCATGAGTTCTCGGAAGTTCATAGCACTAAGTATCGTCGTATATGCCTTAACGCATCAAGTATTTATGGTGTTGGAAATCTCGTCAAAATTTAGCCCGCATCCACGCAATCTATCCTAGACAATCAATTGCTTCACACTTAAAACACAAATTAACAAGTTAATATAGGTATAATTGGGCCAAGTTATTGACTAGCAAATACTCAATTTGTTAAAAAAAAAAAATCACATCTCTTGAAAACAAACACACAAGCATTCCGAAAATGTTATTGTACCCACCTCCAACTTTAAGATTCACATTGTCCTCAATGTGAAAGAAAGAAATGGACAAACACACACAAAACACTAAAAAAAACAAAGAAATTAGAATGATATAAAAGAGGTGGAAAAAAAAATACGACCTTACTACAATAGTGGAATCGGTGTTGAGCGACCATTGGGTTGTTTTGGTACGGGACCTTCAACGGCATCTTCATACCTAATTAAAGTTTAAGCAACACACAACTCGAATACCGTGAAATCTCAAATATTCCCAATTAGGACAAGCAAGAAGAAGCTCAAGAGTTTTTTTTTCTTTCTTTTTTTTTTTTTAATGATTTGAAAATGACTCTAAGGACTTGTGATTATTTTGAAAGAAAATAAAATAAAATAAAAATAAATGAAAACAATTGCACACAAACATCAGGTTGCCTCCCGGGTAGCTTCTTAACGTCGTATACCGGACTACATCACCTTATTGTGGAAGTTTGTCGCACGAATTGGTCACAATATTACCAAGTAAAGTTCGAGTTCCACAAATGAGTTTCTCAATCAGCCCAAATAAGAAGAAAAAAAAATAGAAAAATAATAATAAAAAAATTGACTAGATTAATAAAAATAAGGCGTTCTAATATCACAATCCCGACAGAACGCGCAAAACTTGATGGCTCGGAAGCTACCTTTAAAACCGTAGGCAGTGCAAGTGCTATCGTTTTATAGTAAAGCTAGCGAGTATCGAGTGTCATTCCCACGAGGACTATGATTACTAGTAATTACCGTCTTTTTTATTATCTAGCCTACAAATTCGTCAAAATAGTTTGTTGCAAAATAAAATAAAACAAAATCAAATAAAAGTGGAAGAGGCAACTAAGAACACGAAAGATATCGATACACTCGGATTGGAAGATGTTGGATATAAATGTGCTTGAATGTGAATCCCTCTAGAAGCGTCTTTGTGATTTTACCAAAATAAATACAACCATAACCCTTAAGTTTTAACCATCCCTTAACATATTTTCATGCTTCATGGACCGTAGGCATTCCTAAATTAAGTTAAACCCTTTCTCAAGGCGAAAAACTCCTAACCTCAAGTTGATTAATCAAATCTCTTTCTAGTTAAAACCCCCAAGATTGCATTAACGATTTGTGAATTCCCATATTAGGTTTGACCCTAATCCGGAAGATTTATGTCGTCCTATATCTAGGATTGCATGCAACTCCTTTCACTTATATTGGTTCTATTTCACCATGAATCTCTCGATTTCCGGTGAAAAATAAACTTCAAATCAATATTGCGCATATACCAATTCGAATAAACAAGCATAACATAAGTGACTCGCATAAAAACATAAGAAAATATATTAAAACATTCAAACCAATGATCACAAATAAGTTCTAGGGTTCATCACATTCAAACACTAGCGATTTAACTCATGATGGATTTGAGAATGAAAACAACAATTAAACAAGAAGTTTCTTTCAAATCAACATGAATACTTGAAGTTAAAATTTCCAAAACCAACATAAGACTCCCTGTTGGAAGTATGATGATGAAGTGGTGGAGTTCATCTTCTTCTCCGAGCGATCTTCAATCCTTGTGCCTTAGCGCCTCCATGGTGATCCAAGCCTTCTAACTCTCTTCCTCACTACAATATGTGTTTCTCCTCTCAAAATATGAACTTTCATTCCTAAAATCGATTTCCTTGTATATCAATGAATGAATATTACATGAATAATTTTCCAACTCAAACTCTTGGCTTTTATAAGCACCATCTTGTGAAATACCATATTAACAAATGCCCCATTTCCATGCTTGTTAGTTGAATCATTGTGTGCACATTCATGGTTGAGTTGGTTGAATCATTGTATACACATGATGATTGAGGGAATATGGGGACATGTTGCGACAAAATTGGGTCTTAAAGGTGTATAAAAGTGGTCAAAAGGCTTGGTAGGTGAGTTTTCCATAATTTTCGCATGGAAAAGTTGCAAAACGAGGTCCCGACACGCCCGTGTCGCCCGACACGGCCAGGCCGTCTTGTTCAATTGTGCAGCACTCCGTCGACATGGACGTGCTTCCCGACACGGCCAGGCCGTGTTCCTGGACACGGCCAGTGTTGAACACGGCCAGGCCGTGTTGGAGGCTGTTTTGTGCAAAAATTCGAGTTTTTGGCTCCGTGAACACGGCCGTGTTGCCCGACACCCCTGCCCCGTGTTGGACCAAAAAGGCCCCGAAATGACGCCAGCGTTTGGCTTGGAATTTCGAGCGTTTTTGCATCCTTAAACTCCCCGGTATGTTTTGACATGAATCCATGGTCCGAAATTCACCAAAATTAGCCCCGAATGGTCAATCTACATCAATAAAATCACCTCGGAGTAATATGAACTATGTACAATCAAAAATTTACAAAACTAACAATAAAATAACTCGAATTCTACTCAAATATACACATAAAACATGCATAAAAAGACCCTTATCAAACCACCTCCAACTTTGAACTTTGCTTGTCCTCAAGCAAAACATTATATCAAAAAGAGGGATTCAATAAATCACAACACAAAAAAAAAATTTTTTTTTTTTTTTTTATCAACACATTGAACACAAGCAGTCAAGTTCTTAGCCTTTTCAACCCGAATTAACCATTCAGTAAAAAAATTGTTTTGCAAAGCGATCGACTGTCAAGAAAGACCGTAATATCAGTAGGCATTATTGAGACTTGAAATCATCACACCACAAATATTGATAGTTATGAACAACTTCAATTCAATAATGCTATGAAAATACAAGAACTCAATGGATCATTGTAGTTAGCCTACTAGTCATATAACCAAGCTTCTTGAACTTTATTGGAATGAGAAGTCAAGGAGTATTCATTCTCCTTTTTTTTTTTCGTTCTCTTTTGTTTTTTTTTTTTTTTTTGGGACCTTTCGAGACATGCTTCCACTAGGTTTATATTTTGAATTTCTGTTCAAACACTCCTAGGGTGGTTTCCCATACTCATATTCGTGTCGCCGTTTTACGTAAAAGACAAACATGGGGCTCATGAATGCTCCTAGTTACTAAGCAACAACAAATAGAGGAGTATAACCTCGATTGGTCCATTTTTTTTTTCTTTTTTTTCTTTTTTTTTTCATTTTTCTCTTTTTTTTCACAAGCTTGGTTTAACAACTAGTTAACCACTACTAAATCATGAGTTCTCGGAAGTTCATAGCACTAAGTATCGTCGTATATGCCTTAACGCATCAAGTATTTATGGTGTTGGAAATCTCGTCAAAATTTAGCCCGCATCCACGCAATCTATCCTAGACAATCAATTGCTTCACACTTAAAACACAAATTAACAAGTTAATATAGGTATAATTGGGCCAAGTTATTGACTAGCAAGTACTCAATTTGTTAAAAAAAAAAAAATCACATCTCTTGAAAACAAACACACAAGCATTCCGAAAATGTTATTGTACCCACCTCCAACTTTAAGATTCACATTGTCCTCAATGTGAAAGAAAGAAATGGACAAACACACACAAAACACTCAAAAAAACAAAGAAATTAGAATGATATAAAAGAGGTGGAAAAAAAAACGACCTTACTACAATAGTGGAATCGGTGTTGAGCGACCATTGGGTTGTTTTGGTGCACGGGACCTTCAACGGCATCTTCATACCTAATTAAAGTTTAAGCAACACACAACTCGAATACCGTGAAATCTCAAATATTCCCAATTAGGACAAGCAAGAAGAAGCTCAAGAGTTTTTTTTTTTTTTTTTTTTTTTTTTTTTTTAATGATTTGAAAATGACTCTAAGGACTTGTGATTATTTTGAAAGAAAATAAAATAAAATAAAAATAAATGAAAACAATTGCACACAAACATCGGGTTGCCTCCGGGTAGCGCTTTTTAACGTCGTATAGTGGACTACATCACCTTATTGTGGAAGTTTGTCGCACGAATTGGTCACAATATTACCAAGTAAAGTTCCCGGTTCCAAATGAGTTTCTCAATCCGCCCAAATAAGAAGAAAAAAAATAGAAAAATAATAATAAAAAAATTGACTAGATTAATAAAAATAAGGCGTTCCTAATATCACAATCCCGACAACGGCGCCAAAACTTGATGGCTCGGAAGCTACCTTTAAAACCGTAGGCAAGTGCACCTATCGTTTTATAGTAAAGCTAAGCGAGTATCGAGTGTCATTCCCACGAGTACTATGATTACTAGTAATTACCGTCTTTTTATTATCTAGCCTACAAATTCGTCAAATAGTTTGTTGCAAAATAAAATAAAACAAAATCAAATAAAAGTGGAAGAGGCAACTAAGAACACGAAAGATATCGATACACTCGGATTGGAAGATGTTGGATATAAATGTGATTGAATGTGAATCCCTCTAGAACGTCTTTGTGATTTTACCAAAATAAATACAACCATAACCCTTAAGTTTTAACCATCCCTTAACATATTTTCATGCTTCATGGACCGTAGGCATTCCTAAATTAAGTTAAACCCTTTCTCAAGGCGAAAAACTCCTAACCTCAAGTTGATTAACTCGAAATCTCTTTCTAGTTAAAACCCCAAGATTGCATTAACGATTTGTGAATTCCCATATTAGGTTTGACCCTAATCCTAAGATTTATGTCGTCCTATATCTAGGATTGCATGCAACTCCTTTCACTTATATTGGTTCTATTTCACCATGAATCTCTCGATTTCCCGGTGAAAAATAAACTTCAAATCAATATTGCGCATATACCAATTCGAATAAACAAGCATAACATAAGTGACTCGCATAAAAACATAAGAAAATATATTAAAACATTCAAACCAATGATCACAAATAAGTTCTAGGGTTCATCACATTCAAACACTAGCGATTTAACTCATGATGGATTTGAGAATGAAAACAACAATTAAACAAGAAGTTTCTTTCAAATCAACATGAATACTTGAAGTTAAAACTTCCAAAACCAACATAAGACTCCCCTGTTGGAAGTATGATGATGAAGTGGTGGAGTTCATCTTCTTCTCCGAGCGATCTTCAATCCTTGTGCCTTAGCGCCTCTCCATGGTGATCCAAGCCTTCTAACTCTCTTCCTCACTACAATATGTGTTTCTCCTCTCCAAAATATGAACTTTCATTCCTAAAATCGATTTCCTTGTATATCAATGAATGAATATTACATGAATAATTTTCCAACTCAAACTCTTGGCTTTTATAAGCACCATCTTGTGAAATACCATATTAACAAATGCCCCATTTCCATGCTTGTTAGTTGAATCATTGTGTGCACATTCATGGTTGAGTTGGTTGAATCATTGTATACACATGATGATTGAGGGAATATGGGGACATGTTGCAGAAAATTGGGTGTTAAAGGTGTATAAAAGTGGTCAAAAGGCTTGGTAGGTGAGTTTTCCATAATTTTTCGCATGGAAAAGTTGCAAAAGAGGTCCCGACACGCCCGTGCTCGCCCGACACGGCCAGGCCGTACTTCAATGTGCGCGCAGCACTCCGACATGGACGTGCTTCCCGACACGGCCAGGCCGTGTTCCCGACACGGCCAGAAATGGGAACACGGCCAGGCCGTGTTGAGGCTGTTTTGTGCAAAAATTCGAGTTTTGGCTCCGGCGTGAACACGGCCGTGTTGCCCGACACCCCTGCCCGTGTTGGACCAAAAGGCCCCGAAATGACGCGTTTGGCTTGGAATTTCGAGCGTTTTGCATCCTTAAACTCCCGGTATGTTTTGACATGAATCCATGGTCCGAAATTCACCAAAATTAGCCCCGAATGGTCAATCTACATCAATAAAATCACCTCGGAGTAATATGAACTATGTACAATCAAAAATTTACAAAACTAACAATAAAATAACTCGAATTCTACTCAAATATACACATAAAACATGCATAAAAAAAGACCCTTATCAAACCACCTCCAACTTTGAACTTTGCTTGTCCTCAAGCAAAACATTATATCAAAAAGAGGGTTTCAATAAATCACAACACAAAAAAATTTTCTTTTTTTTTTTTTAAATCAACACATTGAACACAAGCGATCAAGTTCTTAGCCTTTTCAACCCGAATTAACCATTCAAGAAAAATTGTTTTGCAAAGCGATCGATCGTCAAGAAAGACCGTAATATCGGTAGGCATTATTGAGACTTGAAATCATCACACCACAAATATTGATAGTTATGAACAACTTCAATTCAATAATGCTATGAAAATACAAGAACTCAATGGATCATTGTAGTTAGCCTACTAGTCATATAACCAAGCTTCTTGAACTTTATTGGAATGAGAAGTCAAGGAGTATTCATTCTCCCTTTTTTTTTCGTTCTCTTTTGTTTGTTTTTTTTTTTGGGACCTTTCGAGACATGCTTCCACTAGGTTTATATTTTGAATTTCTGTTCAAACACTCTGGGTGGTTTCCCATACTCATATTCGTGTCGCCGTTTTACGTAAAAGACAAACATGGGGCTCATGAATGCTCCTAGTTACTAAGCAACAACAAATAGAGGAGTATAACCTCGATTGGTCCATTTTTTTTCTTTTTTTTCTTTTTTTTTTCATTTTTCTCTTTTTTTTCACAAGCTTGGTTTAACAACTAGTTAACCACTACTAAATCATGAGTTCTCGGAAGTTCATAGCACTAAGTATCGTCGTATATGCCTTAACGCATCAAGTATTTATGGTGTTGGAAATCTCGTCAAAATTTAGCCCGCATCCACGTCAATCTATCCTAGACAATCAATTGCTTCACACTTAAAACACAAATTAACAAGTTAATATAGGTATAATTGGGCCAAGTTATTGACTAGCAAGTACTCAATTTGTTAAAAAAAAAAAAATCACATCTCTTGAAAACAAACACACAAGCATTCCGAAAATGTTATTGTACCCACCTCCAACTTTAAGATTCACATTGTCCTCAATGTGAAAGAAAGAAATGGACAAACACACACAAAACACTCAAAAAAAACAAAGAAATTAGAATGATATAAAAGAGGTGGAAAAAAAATACGACCTTACTACAATAGTGGAATCAGTGTTGAGCGACCATTGGGTTGTTTTGGTACGGGACCTTCAACGGCATCTTCATACCTAATTAAAGTTTAAGCAACACACAACTCGAATACCGTGAAATCTCAAATATTCCCAATTAGGACAAGCAAGAAGAAGCTCAAGAGTTTTTTTTTTTTCTTTTTTTTTTTTTTTAATGATTTGAAAATGACTCTAAGGACTTGTGATTATTTTGAAAGAAAATAAAATAAAATAAAAATAAATGAAAACAATTGCACACAAACATCGGGTTGCCTCCCTGGTAGCGCTTTTTAACGTCGTATAGTGGACTACATCACCTTATTGTGGAAGTTTGTCGCACGCAATTGGTCACAATATTACCAAGTAAAGTTCCCAGTTCCACAAATGAGTTTCTCAATCGCCCAAATAAGAAGAAAAAAAAAAAGAGAAAAATAATAATAAAAAAAATTGACTAGATTAATAAAAATAAGGCGTTCCTAATATCACAATCCCGGCAACGGCGCCAAAACTTGATGGCTCGGAAGCTACCTTTAAAACCGTAGGCAAGTGCACTATCGTTTTATAGTAAAGCTAAGCTGAGATCGAGTGTCATTCCCACGAGGACTATGATTACTAGTAATTACCGTCTTTTTATTATCTAGCCTACAAATTCGTCAAATAGTTTGTTGCAAAATAAAATAAAACAAAATCAAATAAAAGTGGAAGAGGCAACTAAGAACACGAAAGATATCGATACACTCGGATTGGAAGATGTTGGATATAAATGTGCTTGAATGTGAATCCTCTAGAACGTCTTTGTGATTTTACCAAAATAAATACAACCATAACCCTTAAGTTTTAACCATCCCTTAACATATTTTCATGCTTCATGGACCGTAGGCATTCCTAAATTAAGTTAAACCCTTTCTCAAGGCGAAAAACTCCTAACCTCAAGTTGATTAACTCAAATCTCTTTCTAGTTAAAACCCCCAAGATTGCATTAACGATTTGTGAATTCCCATATTAGGTTTGACCCTAATCCTAAGATTTATGTCGTCCTATATCTAGGATTGCATGCAACTCCTTTCACTTATATTGTTCTATTTCACCATGAATCTCTCGATTTCCTGAAAAATAAACTTCAAATCAATATCATGCATATACCAATTCGAATAAACAAGCATAACATAAGTGACTCGCATAAAAACATAAGAAAATATATTAAAACATTCAAACCAATGATCACAAATAAGTTCTAGGGTTCATCACATTCAAACACTAGCGATTTAACTCATGATGGATTTGAGAATGAAAACAACAATTAAACAAGAAGTTTCTTTCAAATCAACATGAATACTTGAAGTTAAAACTTCCAAAACCAACATAAGACTCCCTGTTGGAAGTATGATGATGAAGTGGTGGAGTTCATCTTCTTCTCCGAGCGATCTTCAATCCTTGTGCCTTAGCGCCTCTCCATGGTGATCCAAGCCTTCTAACTCTCTTCCTCACTACAATATGTGTTTCTCCTCTCCAAAATATGAACTTTCATTCCTAAAATCGATTTTCTTGTATATCAATGAATGAATATTACATGAATAATTTTCCAACTCAAACTCTTGGCTTTTATAAGCACCATCTTGTGAAATATCATATTAACAAATGCCCCATTTCCATGCTTGTTAGTTGAATCATTGTGTGCACATTCATGGTTGAGTTGGTTGAATCATTGTATACACATGATGATTGAGGAATATGGGGACATGTTGCGCAAAAATGGGTGTTAAAGGTGTATAAAAGTGGTCAAAAGGCTTGGTAGGTGAGTTTTCCATAATTTTCGCATGGAAAAGTTGCAAAGAGGTCCCGACACGCCCAGAAAATGCCTGACACGGCCAAAGGCCGTCTTGTTGAATTGTGCGCAGCACTCCGTCCCGACATGGCCGTGCTTCCCGACACACGGCCAAAGCCGTGTTCTTGACACGCCAGAAATGTTAACACGGCCAGGCCGTGTTGAGGTCATTTTTGTGCAAAAAATTCGAGTTTTTGGCTCCCGTGAACACGGCCGTGTTGCCCGACACCCCTGCCCGTGTTGGACCAAAAAGGCCCCGAAATGACGCGTTTGGCTTGGAATTTCGAGCGTTTTTGCATCCTTAAACTCCCTGTATGTTTTGACATGAATCCATGGTCCGAAATTCACCAAAATTAGCCCCGAATGGTCAATCTACATCAATAAAATCACCTCGGAGTAATATGAACTATGTACAATCAAAAATTTACAAAACTAACAATAAAATAACTCGAATTCTACTCAAATATACACATAAAACATGCATAAAAAGACTCTTATCATATACAAAAAAAAAACTAAAAATGCAAAGACATTATACCTATGCAATGTGTCATAAACTATGCAACGAAAAATCAACGAATAATACATTATCTAGAAACTATCTATGTAGTGTAAAAAATTAAATATGCAAGACAAATATCTAAATATGCAAAATATCATAAAATATGAATTAAAAATCAACTAATTATGCATTATTCAAAAGTCATCTATTCAGTGTATAAAAACTAGATATGTAGTATATTATACTCCAATTATGTGATAATGTCATAAACATTGCAATAAAAATAACTAAATATGCATTATCTAATAGCTATCTAAGCAAAAGAATCCTAATTATGATGAAAAAAATAAAAAATTGGAAAAAAAATGCCTATTAAAATAACGCCATTAAATCCAACAATTACAATCTCAAACCATAAAAAATGGTTTCAAAAAGTCAAAGGATGCAAAAAAAAAAAATTGGAAATAAAAAGTACTATTATCCACTTATAACAATAAAATAAATTGAAAAATATCCAAAAAATCAGGCAAATCACAACTGTTAAAAGAAAAATATAAAGGGATATGATTAGTCAATCCTGTCTCACGGGAGAAGGGTAGTCTCATTTGAACCAAACCTTAGTTAAGAGAATATAAATCATGTCTTTTTATAATTTTAAATCATCACGAGATAATCAGACGAGACCTTTTATTTCAAAATGATTTTTAATATGATAGTTTTATGCACATAACAATTATTCAAATGCGAATGCAATAAAATAAGAGATGAACACCATTGAAACAAAAAATTCGTCCGAGGTACGGATCTCTCTTTATTTTCTTTAAGTGGGGTCAAACATTAAATAAAACTTTAGAATTCACACATCCTATAGGAATTTCTTTTTCATGAAATTTGTCTTGTATGTCCTGTACAAAATGTACAATACAGATATAAATAATATATTTATTCATTCATATAATAATAATAATAACTTCAAACTGTAGAGCAATAATGTTTGTAGAAGAGGGTAAAATTTTGTGGTGGGCTATGAAAAATATATACTGATATATTACTATATTATTTTCACTTGACCTACTAGCTGGGTCCTACTGGATCTTATCTATATTTTAATATATATATATATATATATATTATAAAAGTTCACATGCACTTTTTTTTTTAAAGAAAAACTTTCATTTCCAAGGCTGAAACCTATTAATCCTCAATAGATGTTCACCTTGTATCCCAAAAAAGTATTTTTCATTGGTCCCTCATGGATAAGACTTGATACCTAGGCATTAGGTGATAGGTAGTTCGTGAAAGATTAAAGCAATGATCACTTTATAATAGCCTTTAAGGGGTAAAATAAATAAGAGATTATTTATTTCTCAAGAAAAAAAAATAAGAGATGATTTCAAAAACAAAAACAAAAAAAAGATGGAATTTAACTCTAGCTACCACTTAACTAAAGGATAAACCTCACCCCTGATGATCCCTACTATCCCACCATAAAGCTTTATGGAAGAAGTGAATCGAGGGATAAATACCAACAAGTCAGGGTCTTTAACTGCTTTAAATTGAGTCACCACACAAAAAAATTTCTTCTACTCTATTATCACATCACCTATGTCCTTTACCAGTTGAGCTATGCTTAGGGTGACAATGGAGCGAGGTCAAAACCCGATTCTGCATTAAACAAGACGAGTCTAAACCTATCAAAACGGGTCCGGAGGCGGGTTTTAGACCCATCTATGAAAAACCCGTCGGATCTGGGATGGGTAATCGGTCCTACTAGACCCACCCCGAACCTGCCCTGTGTATATATATTAAATAAATTTATTTTTATTTAAATAATTTTTAGTTCAATAGTCAACTAGGCTCTTACTTTCTCAATGCAAAATACACAAGATTTATGTAATGGTTATGTTTGCTAGCATTTTAATATAATAGCTATTTTTTGCTTATTTGTCAATGTATGTTAAGTTTGCTGCATTTATGTTTAGTTGTGTCTGCTTTCAATTAGAACGGAAATCATGCCATTTAGTAAATTCTAAATATGTTGTATTTTTTCTGTAATTGGTTTATCATGCGGCGGAAAGTTCTTGTAATAAATCAATAAAATGTAGACTAAATGAATTTCTAAAATAGCAGTAGATGCAGACGGTGATTTATCTTTTGGCGGGTCTCGCGGGGTCGTGGGTCCAATGCAGGGCGGGATAGATCTCAAAGCGAAACATGTCTCTGGTCCAATGTTTTTTTAGTAGGGCAGATCCCGAGTTTGGCTAAACTCGCCCTGTTGCCATCTTTAGCTATGCCCCTGGGGAATAGCTAGCAACCACTTAATTACCCGATTTGACTTTGCAATAGACGCGAGAATTCCGTGTTCAAATGCTATGAATCCTTTTTTAGAATATAACTATTGTTTAGTTGAATTATTTAGATATTTTAGAATTTTTAACTTTTTTTTAGGGGAGCCCTATTAACACCCCCAAAACTTATTAATACACCACCTCCTCTTAATACACCCCCACCTATTTTTTAAAAATAATCTTTTTACTTAATTCACTCCTAATATTTCCTAGTTTACCCTTCCCCCAATTAAACTCTAATTCTTTCCCAAAACATAAACCCACCCAACACATGTACACACCATTACTTCAGCGTAGAGAAGAAAAAGACATAACTCTTGGTTTGTTCTGATTTTTTGTTGTTGTCTCTAATTTTGAGTCCCAACATAATACCACTCTGCTTTTGTTGGGTTGTGGGCAAGTGCCTGCCTCTCCTAATTGTATGAACATGATGAGTTTACTATTAATGAGAATCATCTTACGTTTTGAAAAAAAATTAGCTTTTGCAGTTTTCTGATAATTTTTCTGCAAGAAACTTTTCTTTCCACTGTTGGATTATAGATTACATGATGTGGAAAAATTGTTGCACATTGGAGAAGTGCAAAAAAAGGGTAATGGTCTGGTTTGAGAATAAAGAAGGGAGAGAGAAAAGAAAGGAGAAAGAGGAAAAATGAGGGGGGAGAAGAATACGAATTTGGGTGAGTGTTAGAGACTAAGATTATAAAGTTTAAAAAAGAGGGTGGTGTATTTAGAAATTTGGGGAGTCTCCTGCTGAGGAGTGATATTTTCTCTCTATTGGGGAGTGTGCCCGTTCCCGCCCAGGGAGTTTTCGTCTTTCTTTTCAAATTCCTGTTCCATTGCTAGGGCTTCAAGCTTGGTTGTAGTTGTTTTCTTCTTGGTCTTGGCCCCGACTTCTTTCTCTTGGTGTCATTTTAGTGTGTGTGTGTGTTTGTCTCATTTTGTTTGTTGCTCTGTTTTCTTCTTTAACTGTGTCTTTTGGTGTTTTCTCAGATACTCATTGATTTCTGGATTATCAGTTGCTCGGGAACATTGGCGGCTCGAAGATATTGAATTGGGATCCTGTTTGGTAATGGCCAGTGAAGTTCTTAAGGGGTTGAAGAGGTTTTCTCTCTCGGAGGCTGAAACAGAAGGAATATGTATTGAGGAGGGAGATATCTCGAAGGGAGTGGAGGATAGTAAAAGAAGCCTCTTTGGAAAGATTCATGGATCCAAAAAAGTAAACTTTTCTGGGCTTAAAAATACTCTCCAAGCCATTTGGAATACGAAAGAAACATTTCAAATCAGAGAACTGGGTTTCAATCTGTATCAGTTTGTTTTTAAAGAAGTGGAAGATAAGGAAAAAATATTTAATAGTAGGGTTTGGACTTTTGATAACCAATATATAGTCCTTCGCCGGTGGGTAGAGAATGAGGTAGTGAGCAAATTAGAGTTTAATAAAGTGGCTTTATGGGTTCAGATGTGGAATATTCCAAATCATTGGATTTCGATTGAGACAGGGATTAAGGTGGGAGGGCTTTTTGATGAAGTGCAAGACATTTTTATCCCAGATACGGGTAGTGTGAAAGGTAGATATATTAAAGCCTTAATGTTGGTGGATTTAACTAAACCCCTGCTACGTGGAACGCACATTAAATTGGGGGGTTGCAAATGGTGGGTGGATTTTAAATATGAAAGTTTGGTGGGATTTTGTTTTTATTGTGGGCATGTGGGACATCTTGAAAGAGGATGTATTAAAAGGAAAGCTGATCTTATCATAAATGCTCTTAAAGAGGGAGAGTATGGAGAATGGTTAAAGGCGGAAGAAGGATCCTTTTTACATAGGAAAAATGAGGAATTGACTAAAGGGAAAAATGTGACACCTGTTGCTTCTACTGGTGGAGAAAAGGCATTATGCATTAAGGAAAAACCTGAAGTTGTCTTGAGATATGATGACCTAAAGGTTGATAGTGTACACAAAGTTTCAGGGAATAAAACAGAGGATAATGTTGCTGAGAAGGAGGATAATGGGGTTAATTTACCCAGTCCCATGGAGATGGAACCAAAGCATGTGGTGCAACAAGATCTTGAGCAATCAGACGGTGAAGGCAGATCTTCTAACTCTAAGTTGGTTCCAAATTTCAGAATCCCTCTGGATGATATTACATTTGGTATAGACTTGCAGAAGAGGTTCAACAATAATAATGAGAATAAGGCTGAAAAGAAAAAAAAGGGTTGTTAGGATTCAGAATAGAAGAAAAAATATAGTGCAGAAAGAAAATGATAATAATGGTATAGGATTGAAGAGGAGCTGGAAGTTAGTGGAGGAGGATAAAGCAATGGGTGATGAAAGTGTTGAAAGGGAAGTGGTCAAAAAACAAAAAGTCTGTGAGGGTGTCATTGAGGAAGTTCATAGGGTGGGGGTAGCCAGCCTTGATTGGCCCCAAATTCATCAATGAGGGCTACGGTGTGGAATTGTAGAGGTTTGGGAGGGCCCTCTACAGTTTCCCAAATCAAGGAAAGTATAAAAATCCACCACCCGAATTTTATGTTTATCTGTGAAACAAAAAAAAAGAGATCTTTTGTGGCTACGGTGTGTAAAAATATTAAAGCGGGGGATAGATGGAGTAGTGTTGACCCGGAGGGTTTGAGTGGTGGGTTGTTGCTAGTGTGGTCTTCTAAAGTAACTATTAGAAGGATTGAGACTAGTTATTTTTGCTTTGAAGTGGAGTATGGTATGGAAGGATCCAATGATGTGGAATGGGCTATTTTCATCTATGGTAGTACTTGTCCTGTTAAAAGAAGTCTCAATGGGATTATTTGATAGGGGAAAAGGGAAATGGGGGATATGTGGTGGATAGGAGGGGATTTTAATGATATTGTGAGTAATAAAGAGAAGAGGGGTGGTAGAGTTAGATTAGAATCCAAATTTGAGGTGTTCAAAAATTCATTTCGAGATGCGAGATGGGAGAAGTTCCTTTCTCTGGCCACGAATTCACTTGGTCTAATCTGAGAGTGGATAATGGTTTTGTGGAAGAGAGATTAGACAGGATTTTTGGTTCAGCCGATTGGTTACTCAAGTTTCCTCAGGCCTCAGTAAAGCACATGGTGAGACACTCATCTGATCATATGCTTTTGTTGCTGGATAGAACCCCTGAGTCGGTGAAGTTTAAGAAAAGATTCCAATTTGAGAATAGATGGCCTGAGATAGATGGATGCAAAGAAGTGATTCAGGAAGCGTGGAAAGTTCAGAGTAATGGCACCTTTATGTTCAAATTGCAGAACAAAATTACCAATTGTAGGCTGAAACTTTTGGCCTGGAATAGAACAGCGGGCACCAACTCTTCGAAAACTATTGAGGAAACATCTAGGAAACTTGAGGTGCTTAATAGTGAAGGAGTTGTGAGAGACTGGAGTAAGTGGAATATGTTGAAAGGAACACTTAACAAGGCTTATATTCAGGAAGAGAGGCTATTGGAAACAAAAATCCAGGAACTGTTGGCTTAAGGAAGGTGACAGAAACAAAATATTTTCATGCTTGCACCTCCCCAGAGACAAAAATTAATAGTATTGAAAAATTGGTGAAGGGAGATGGAACTGTGTTTGCATCCAAGACTAGTGTGATTGGGGAAATTGAGGACTTCTATCATAATTTGTTTTCTACTTCTCTCACTAGGACTGATACTACATTACTTTCTGGCATCCCAAATTCAATATCTTGGAGCAGGAATCAATGGCTCATTCGAAAGATTGATGAATCAGAGATCAAAGAGGCTCGTTTGAGCTCCACCCTTCTAAAGCCCCTGGCCGGATGGTATGACTCCTTGTTTCTTTCAAAAATTCTAGGATGTTGTGAAGTTTGATATTTGTAAAGCTGTTGAGAGCTTCTTTATATCTTTCAAAATGCTTAAAAAAATGAATCTCGCCCTTGTCTGCCTCATTCCAAAAATCAAGAATCCCACCTCCATATCCCATTACAGGCCTATTAGTTTGTGTAACATGGTTTACAAAATCATTTCCAAGATTATTGCCAATAGATTGAAGCCTTGTCTGAATTCTTGCATTTGTGAATCCCAAACCGCTTTTGTTCCCCGGTAGATGATTCTTGATAATATTATTATGGCTCATGAGTGCATTCATCATCTCCATAGTAAAAGAAAAGGAAAAAAATATTTTATGGCAATCAAATTGGATATGGCAAAAGCCTACGATAGGGTGGAGTGGAGTTTTCTTTGTTTGGTAATGTGGAAAATGGGATTTAATAGCATCTTTGTAAAGTGGATCTTGTCTTGTATTGGGTCCATTCTTTCTCTTTTCTCGATTAAAGGAGAAGCTAATGGATGGGTTATGCCTACTAGAGGGATTAGACAAGGAGATCCCCTTTCTCCATATCTTTTCCTAATCATTTAAAGCTTTCTCTAATTTAATCTATCAAGCTAAAAATTGTGGTTTGCTTTCCGGTCTTAAAATCTCTAGAGTCAGATCCCGTGGTTACCCACCTTTTCTTTGCGGATGATGCATTATTGTTCAATGAAGCTAGTAGTGACCAGGCAAGGAATTTCAAGAAGGTGTTGGATCAATTTTGTAGTGCTTGGTCAAAAAGTGAATTTTGATAAATCAACGGCTTTTTTCACCAAATACCCCTGATGATGTTAGGAAGGAGGTCCGTTTGGTGATGGGTGGTATTCGGAGCATACTAAGATTAAGCACTTAGTCTTCCCTCACACTTGCGATCCAAAAAGGATATTTTTGGTTTTGTGTTGGATGAAGTCGGTCAGGAGAATTAACAACCGGAAAGTTAAATTTACGAGTTTGGCGGGGAAAAGAGGTTCTAGTTAAATCTATACTCAATTCTCTTCCAAATTATGTAATGTCATGCTATAAACTTCCAGTTGGTTTCTGTGATGAATACTATAGAATTTTGGCTAAATGCGGTGGGGCTCTAATGATGATGGAAAGGATAAATTGCACTGGATGAGATGGGAGAAGTTTACTCTGCCTAGGGAGGATGGAGGGTTGAATTTTCAGGATATTGGGTTGTTTAATGATTCTTTGTTAGCTAAGCAGCTTTGGAGAATCCTTACACAACCGAATTTGATGATGAGTAAGCTTCTGAAGGCTAAGTATTTGAGTAAAGTGGGGTTATTTAATGTTGAGGTGAAAAGCTCAGATTCCTTTTTATGGAAAAGTTTATTTAAAGCAAAATATGTTCTGGTTCAGGGGGTTAGAGCATGCATTGCGGATGGGAGGTCCACAAGAATTTGGGAGCATCCTTGGCTGTGGAATTATCATTCTCCAATCCCTGCTGGTGTCAAGGATTCTCGGAGTCAGCTTACATGGGTGAGTCAACTTCTGAAGGAGGATACTAAGGAATGGAATGTTGAGTTGATTAATGAGTTCTTCGATGCATAAGAAGTTTATCTTGGCAACAAGAATTTACAAGAATGTTAATAAGGATCATTTGGTCTGGAGATGCTCAAAAGATTTGAAGTTTTCTGTCAAAAGTGCTTATAATATGCTGAGAGAGAAGAAGTTCAATGATTATTGTTTTGCTGAAGGTAGTCAAGAAAGGAATAGGAGAAGAAGGCAGTGGAGAGTTCTTTGGAGGCTTAAAATCAAAAACAAACTCAAACACTTCTTATGGAAGTGTATTCATAACACTTTACCAAGTGCAGTGCAACTCAAAAACAGAGGTGTGGAGGTTGATGAGATGTGTGAGGGATGTGGTGAAGTGGTCAAACGGTTGAACACATCCTTTTCCACTGTAATCGTGCTAAAAGAATTTGGAAGCTAGCTCCTATTGATTGGAGCGGTATTTATCATGAAAAGATGAAGGTGGAAGAATGGTGGAATGCTGTCAGCCAGATTAAGGGGAATTTTGAAGGTCAAAACCGGATCCAACTCTCCACATATTCTTTGGTGGCTATGGAAAACAAGGAATGCTTGGAAGTTTCAAAGGAAGTGGATTTCAGATTTGGAAGTTATATCATTTGCATTACAAGAATGGAATGAATTTGATAGCTCCATTTAGTCAGATTGCAGGGGGTTGTTGCTTTAGGGGTTAAGCCCAGTGAAGCCTATGTTCTCTCCTACTTTGCGGTGTTTTGGCTTGAACCAGATGGATTGGGATTGAATTGCTGGAAAATCTGCTTCAGTTTTTTTTCTCCCTTGCTGTGGTTTCTTGTTGGTTCTTTTGTTTGGTTTTTGTTTGTTTTGCCCCTCCATGTTTTGGGGCTTTTTCCCTCATTGACTAGTGGGTCTTGGGTGGATTTGGACAAGTGTGTCCCGATGTGTTTGCTGTATTCGTGAGGTTGTTTCTATGATATATAAAACTTTCGCTTTTGACAAAAAAAAAGTATTTAGAAATTTGGGAGGTGTAATTAAAATTTTGATAGATAATAAGGGCATTTTAGTCGTTTCAATTGATGACTTTTATAATTAAAATGAGGAGATGTATTGATAGGTATTGGGGGTGTTAATAGCGTCCCCCTTCTTTTTATTTTGAAAAAACATTAGGTAGTTAACAAAGAAACTTTTTTAGGGAGTCAAAAAGGTTTTGGATGGTCATGTTGCGATTGGTTATCCTTTCATTTTGGAAATTTTCTTTGTGCTAGAAAATAATGATAATTTTTTAAACGAAAATGAATGGATTTTGATAGTGTAATTGAATATGAGATGCAAATGCAATGATGGAAGTTGATTTGATATAAAAATAATAATTAAATATAATTGATAGTTAAAAATATGTGTGTGAGTGAATAGTAGAGTTTTATGGGGAATTGGGTAATAATGATTGGCGATATGGTAGATTTTTTGAAAAATGAGTAGAAATAATTTGATGGAAGAAAAAAGTGAAAATGAATGAATAATGTATTTTCGAAAAAGTTTTCATAAGCATTCACAATTTTAGGTAAAAGAAAATTCCTCTGGCGGAACAAAAATGAATTTTTTTCATAAGCAATCGCAGCCTTAGATTTTCATTTTGCTCATTTCTATTTTTGTAGAAAATAGTGTGAAAAAATTATGGAAAATTATAAAATTGGTCCTATAACTTTAGGCAGTTTGCAATTTCGGTCCTAGAAGTATTGAGTTTGCAAAATTGGTCCTATAAGTTTGAAAGTTTTTTGCAAAATTGGTCCTATATGTTTCACACCTAAGCAATTTCGGTCCTGTAAGTTTCAAGTTATTGCAAAATTGGTCCCCTGAGTTTATTAATATTTTTAAAATACCAAGAATACCCTTGTATATATCCATGGCTTACTAAGTGTTTTGCGCAAAATGGTATCAGAGCCTAGGTTTATTAAGAACTTTTAGTTATATTTATTATATTTCTGTAATTAACAATTGGTGATGAGAATTTTTAAGGGTTTTATTAATTTTATGGAAGCATGTTGGGTCTGATATAGTCATGATGGACTATCTCCGTGTTATCAAAATCTTAGTCTGAAATCAGATTATTTAAAATTACGAGAATTTTGCAAAAGTATGATCTAAGTAGGTATAACAATGTCACGAACAAAATAGGTGTTAGAAAATGTGAATTTTTTTTATTCCATAAAATCTTGGGTTTATCTGGATAAATTAGCTATGATGTGTTAAGGACTAAAATTGCTACTGTTAGAAAGATAAAGGACCAAAAATGCTATTTAGTCATAAGGGCAAAATCGTCCAGGACCAAAATTGCAACTTTAAAAGATAAAGGACTAAAATTGCAACTACCCCAAAGTTACAGGACTAAAACTGTAATTTACCCAAAAATTATTTAGAAAAAAAAATAATTTTTGAGAGTATGATTGAATGTAAGACGAAAATGTGATGATGATTAGTTGATATAATAATTTTTTTTATTAAAAAGTAGTTATGTGATGTGATTAATGATTTGCAAATTTTGATCGAGTGCACTAGTATAATTGTATAATGTGAATAATGATTGAAAAAATGGGAATGAATGAAAAATATACTAGGGAATTTGTTACAAACAAATACATATTATGGGCAAATTAATTTTTCGAGGGGAATTTTGCCCAAAAAAAAAATACCAACCACCATACACTAAGTAGCTTTTCTTGGAAAAAGATGCACAACTTCTCCATTGCAAAAGTTCCATTCATTCATTCAGCATTGAAATCAATCATAATACCTCTCAAAATGTATATTTGTTTGTAAAGCAATGGGTAACATCTTTGCTAGATTTTGGTGGGGCTCAAGGGAGAATGTCCAAAAAAAAAAATACATTGGGTTAGGTGGGATAAATTGACCAAGGAAAAGGAGGATGGAGGTATGGACTTCAAGGACATCTGTGACTTTAATGATGTACTGCTTGCAAAAATATTGTTGAAACGGATTACACAACCAAATCTGTTACTCAGTAGGTTACTTAGGACAAAATATTTTCCTCATGAAGGGATTCTTAAAGTGGATCAGAAAAATAATGCTTCTTGGATTTGGAAAAATTGGCTCCAAGATAGATATGCCATTTAGAAAAATCAGGAATCCCCGATCGCTCAACCAATAAATTTATCCCTGTTTCCATGATGCCAAAAGCTAAAAGTTTTACCTGGTTAGTGAACTTATCTTTTAGCAATACCTATTGGAACTCGAGAGATGGTTTTTTCTCTTCAAATTGGTACTCGAGAAAAACAGAGATAAAGGATCTAAGCATTTTACTCATAGTTCAATCAACATATATAACCACTATGAAAGTTAATTCAAACTTCAGGATCATGCTAAAGATAACAAGGTTGGAGATAGGAGAAGAGAAATGTGGAATAGAACGTAGAACCCGGAGCCCAAAGGAAAAATTAAGCAGTTCTTGTGGAAATGTATCCACAACTGTCCACCTACTAAGGATAAACTGATTCAAAAAGGTGTGAAAATTGTTTCTATTTGTGAATGATGTGGAGATGCAGAGGAAAACTTGGAACATCTATTTTTCCATTGTGAGATGGCTAAAATGTTTTGGACACATGCACTGCCTCATGGGATGGGATTCAACATGAAATTCATTGATTTCATCATGGTGGCAACAAATTTTTTCACTCAAGAAAAGAAAAACTACATCAGGATATGACTCAATTGATAGCATACTTACTACGGTGGTTGTGGAAGACGAGGAATTCGTGGGTTTTTCATAAAACCAAATCTGAGCTCTATTGCATTGGTTGTGCTTGGATGACCAGAGTTCTCTAAATTCTAAATTGCTTATTTGTTTTGTGTTCTTGTGATTCTGCTTATTTTCTTTTTTGATTTTGGATGAAGTGCTTTGGGATCCTTGCATATCAGTTTTTTTTTGTTCTATCCGTGAAGGCATATGAATATAGGATATGCTTGGGGTGTTTTTGTTTTGCTTTTGGTTTGAATCAAGCGATCCGAATCTAGAAACGGGTCTTCTCCAACTCAAAATGGGTTTGTTGAACTTGGATTAAATGATGGCTTTACTCTTTTTGGTGGAATGGGAATTTTACAATAGTTGATTACCCTGGCTCCCAATGGAATTGTTGTTTGCATGGCTTTGGCTATCCCGATTCAATCGATTCTTAAACTTTTCTTGTTTTTAATTTGGTGGAAAGGTGGCAACCTTTGTTTTTTAGTTTTGGTTTCCGGTCGCTTGTTTCGACTTTTTCCTTTCTTGTTATCTGTTGCTGACTATATTTGTAATGGATCTTTTGATTGAGTTGGTTCAATTTATAAAACCATCGTTGTTAGCCAAGACCTCTAGAAAAATTTCTTGTTTATTGACATCCGAGATTAGATGAATAATGGCCTCTCATCATAAAAACACCATAATTCACCCATCTTTAACTTGTAATTTTTTATTTTCTAGTTGAAGGATTATGTAAACCTTAATTCTCGTTATTATATGGAAAACATTTATTTTTGTTTTTCCCCAAACAATGTATCATTGTTTATTATATTTATTTATGTAGGTTACATTCAATGGCGTCTTCTGCATATAAATAAACTATATGTATTTTCTTACTTCAGTTTCCTAACCAATAACCATTTAGGTGTAATTGCCTAGCTATGTGACTTGAATGCTTGTGTCTGCTTTGGCTGACGTTCAAGATTTTGTAACTCAGGTAGCTCTTGGTTGTTATTGAAGGGTCATTTACATTCAATGAAGCAATTCAACGAACAAATGGTGACTATTGGAGCCACACACCTAGACACACAATCCCGCACGCATTGCATCTTGGCATCATCCTCACAGAGGCACATGTTGCTGCTCATCACCACCACCAGAATAAAAAACGCCACCACCTTTGTGCTCTCCATGATTATGATCTTCCAATCTTAATTTGTGAGACTGTTAGTTATTAATTTCTTAGTTTATTTTCTTGATTATTGTTCTTCTTTTTATACCCTTCAATATGTGTATATGTATTGGTTGTGGGCATACGAGAGGTTAATGGTGATTATTTTCTTGTTGACTCCACTTCGTAGGGTGTTCCTTATATTTCTCTAGATTTGTTCCACAATTCATAACCCTCCAAAAGACTTCGATAAAATTGACAATAATAATACATCCTAAAATTAGTATAATACCCTCATCACAAGGTTGGACCGTTAATATTTATTTTCTGGCAAAGAAAAAAAAACTTAAAATTTTGGTAGTCTTTCAATTGCTTTTGAGTGAGTAGAACAATTATCCATAAAGAAGAGAACATTCTACTAACCTTAATTCTATAAATTAATATATTATTATTTATTAATTATTTAATATATCATTATATTAATAAATTTTAATAGTCATGTATTATTAATTTATAAATGTTTAACTGTATTCTCGAATTCAAAAGTTAGTTAGTATGCTTCAGTTTAAAAAGTACGGCTCCAATAACAACAATAATAACCAATTGAATCCGTACATTAGTGCCTCTGATTTTTTTAGTAACAATTTTCGGATTCACGATTCAAAACGGCTGATAGCCATGCCAAAGGCGAGTCGGTACCACACGATTCCTCCCCACAAAAAAAGCAAATAGGCAACCACCGCTTGATGAGAATCATAAATTCCACGCACCAAACGTATTAAATGGAGTTTTATTTCAACCCCAGGTTAGGAAAGCATGCACCTTTTTTCCACTAACGGGGGGACTACTGACGGCGTCAACGGAACCGTTTAAACTCGAAAATCAAGGGAGAACACAAACAAAAAATGTATGTAAAGCTTGCAATTGGGATGTCCCACTAGTAGCATCACCCCCTTCGACGAGCAAACTAACACTGTCAAATCCTTGCAACAGACCCCACACTAAACCTTTCACAGGCTTCTCACGAAGTGAGATGCCTATTTTAAGGCTAATTTATTAAACTAAAATACTTCTAAAATCTATTTAACTAATTAATGTCAAAAAAAGAAACCTTAATTATATAGGTGAAAACAGAGTTATGGACTCTGTTTTCTCAATTTTTCTTTTTTTCCTGAAAATTTAGACTCTATTTTCTAATTCATTTATTTTTTTAATTATTTTTTTGAGAAAATTTATTTATTTATTTTATTAATTTCTTAAAATTAATTTTTAGAAACAAAAAAACAAAAACTTAATTGAATTTTTACTTTACAAATTTGAATACATACACTATTTTTTTGGAGGAGTGCAACGATATTTGCTCAAAATTTTAAAAAAGTCAACCTAATAAGAACAATAAGACATCTGGTCCATATCAGCCAACCCGATATGCCTGTTAAACCATAATTTAAATAAAATATTGTTTTTATATTTTTTTCTAATTGTTCCTATGTGGCTTTATATGTGATAAGTATTTAAAAATAATAATAATATTATACTATATTAGAAAATGGTTTAACGAGCCAAATACTCTAAATCGTTCAAATGAGCCAAAAAAACAATAATAAATAAATAAATATAAATTAGTTTGTTTATCGAGTTTAATGGGTCTTGTCTGGGCTATCGAGATTTAATCGAGTCGTGTTCGGACTACCATTTCTAGTCCATTTAGCTTATCAGGCCGTGTTCAGGTTAGTTTAAGTTTTTTTTAAATAAAAATCATTTCTAAAAATTAAAGAAAAAATAAAAAAAATAATTAAATTTTCCCAAAAAAAATTAAAAAAATAAATAAATTAGAAAAAGAGTTCATAACTTTGTTTTCAAAATTTTCAGAAAAAAGAAAAAAAAAATTGAGAAAACAGAGTTCTGTTTTCACACATATGATTAATGTTTCTTTTTTTTGGCATTAATTAGTTAAATAGATTTTAAAATTACTTTAATTTAATAAATTAGCCCTATTTTAAGTGCAGCTTACTCACGTGTTTAAGTCTTGTTAGCCCGCTTCAAACGTCTGTTTTATTGTTTTGACTTCCATGTACATTTTTGCCCCCATTGGCCCACCAAAAACCCCAGCATCTTATCTAGTGTATTTAATTACATTTATTATTGTACAATATTTTAATCCATGTAAACCTTCTCCTAAGAAGTTGACGTAGGTAGCATTGCAACGAACATCCCGACAAGACTAACGAACTTTTTTAAATTTTTGGGAATAAGGATTGAGTGAATAAGACTCTCAGCCTGAAACCAGATGTTTGAGATTCGATTCCCAATATTCCTACTCAAAATTAATATTTTTAAGTATTTTTGTACAGTAGTAACTCAATTTTTTTTATTAACCGCATTCAAAAAATTATTAAATTAATATATTATCGCTTTCGTTCTGTCACGTTCTATTCTCCCGCGCTTCTGTCTGACACAACAACAACCACAACAACAAAAACGATTGTACACAACATGAGAAATATGACCAAATAAATATTTTAATGGATTATCTACGTGATTTACCCGGAAAAAAGAGTCATCAGTTCAAAGCTTCTCTCTTTACTTGAATAAAATCCCTGGTCTTTCTATTTGTTTGTTTTTTCCTACTTTCTCTCTACCCTCTATGAAAACTACACTGATATCAGTTTCTCTTTGCCGGCCACCGCTTCACGAGATCTTGACCAGAAATCAACAATTAGGTGAGTTCTATCACAAGGCTTCCCAATTCGATAAAATTTATGTTTTCCTGTGATCTGTTTTGCGTTTTCCCAAAGAAAAGAGTCAATAAAAATGGAACTTATGAATTCATAGCAGATTAGAGCAAAGATGACGTTTTTTTTTTTAATTTCTACTGCAATCTCTTGTCTTGAAATGGTTTAGTGTATATCTGTGGAATTAATGAACAATTAATTAATTATCGAAGCTTTATTTCTCTTGTACACCCACCTGTCACTGTCTACCACAGAGAAAAAAAATTATACATGGTTTTTCAGAGATCTGTCAATTGGGATTGTTTCTACGGTTTCAAGGATAAGGAAACATTTGGTTTTTATATAATTATATAATTCGCTGTCATGAAATTTCAGTCTTTTTGTTCTCGCAGGAAAAATGTCATGAAATGCAGTTGACACTGAAGAAGAATTAATTAAAGTCATGCACAGCTGAAACCCTTTTTTTTTTTTTCTAAAGCGACTGTTTTAGAGAGAAAATCACTGTTGAGGAAACAAAGATAGGATTTTTACCAGTAACTGCCCCAGTGGGATGGCAGCTAGTGGAGAAGACTCAGTTCCAGAACTGAAAGATTTCCAGATTGGTTGTTCTTGGATTCCTACAACCCCCGCTAAGCCCAATTCGACAGCACAACAGCCGATCTGCAGAAATTGGCAAGTAAATAACCCAGGTCAGGCCAATTGGGTTGAAACAGAACGATACAGTCCTCCTAACCAGGTTACCCAGGCAAATTTATGTGAATCAGGAAGATTACCAGGAGATTATGTGCAAAAAACACAATGCCAAACAGCACCTGCATGTTATAGTCCACCAGATCTCGCTAATGTAAGCAGAGTTTCCAGCAATTGGCCAGCAGGCGATGCCGCCAATTTTTATTTTAGTGGGGACTATTTATCCGATTTCGACACTTGGCAAGCAGGTCAGGCTTCCAATTCCCATGTTTATGGGTTACGCACATCCGACAAGCTTTTCACAAAAGATGCAGACAAATGTACGAATATGTCTTTTGCAAGTCTCTTGGCCCTAGCACATGAAGGTAGACAATTCGAAAATGTACGTAGACATTCAGATTCTGTTGGTACAAGCTGCTCTTCTGCTCCCCGTTTTCACCCTCAAATTGAAGGTAGTCAGTTTACAGTGAGCTATGGAAGTTCTGGACTGCACGACCTAGACAATTTGCTTGGAGCAAAATATGACGCAAATGTTCTCACGGGTAAAGTACACCTACCTGGTTTTTATTTTGGGTGAATTCTTGTCTATGTATATCTATTAATAATGATTGCAAAAATGACAATGTGGCTTGCATATGTTTGTGTGAGTTATGAGAACCACGAGGTTAGAAACTTACATAGGAACATTAGCCATGAGTCATTGTCACAATCTGATTTGCATGTGTACAAATTTGAGACTTCGAGGTTGATAACTTACATAAGAACATCAGCCATGAGTCATTGTCCCAACCATTTAATAGCACTTGAAACTCCATTAGAAGTGTTGTTTTCAGAAATTCTAAAAGTTCCCTGCATAATTGTGAGCGTTTGAACAATGACGGAAAATGCCACTTATTAGCATCTGAACATACACAAGAAATATTAACAGTCATGATGGAAGCTTAAAGTCAGTTCAACTAAACGATTGATTAAAACAGCCAAAGAAAAATTAGTAGGAGACCAAAACATCTTGGACATCTATTTACTTTTTATGTCTCAATGTATCCTAATAATGGCATAGTGGGTTTTCCTTGCTAGAATCTCAAAAATGGTCCTTGCAACTTCATATGCATATTTCTCTATCTTCCTTGCAATAATATAAATCTGCTTTTACATCCAACAGATGGAAGTTCAATCCCTTCTAGGCCATTTTTTGATCTTAATTCGCTACCCAGAACGATTACAGATGCAGCCTTGAGCAAGAAAACATCATTCCAGTTTGAACCTATAACGCCAGAGAAGACCAATAAAGCTGAATACGTGCAGGAATCTCCTATGAAAGATTTAAGCACAAATGAAGTAACTACAAGAAAAGATGCAAAAGAGAACAAAATCACCGGAGATGGGGTAACGGAAGATCATGAGAAGAGAGAAAAGTCTCATATGATTATCGATCAATTGTGTGCAGCAACGTCCACACAATTGCAGGAGAATCACAAGCCTGACAAGGGAGGCACAGAGGAAACTGATTTGAGCAAAACCCCTCAGCAAAAGGCAAGGAGGAGAAAACATAGGCCCAAAGTCATAATTGAAGGTCAAAATAAAAGTACTCCTAAATCAAGTGCAAAAAAGCCTTCTGTTTCCCAGGAAACCACAAAAGTCAAGAGGACGTATGTTCGAAGAAAAGGAGTTACCAATCCCTTGGGAGAGGAAACCGATGGAACTGATTTAAACAAAAAGGATTCTATTTCTACGAATACTCCTACAGGAAAGAGGAAGTACGTAAGAAGAAAAGGAATCAACAAACCTGAAGGTAACATGGATAAGGAAACCACCGAAACAACAGAAGTAAACACCCCACGGCGTACCCGGAGTTCCTGTAGAAGATCTTTGAATTTTGACTTGGATGGCCAAGTGAGAGATGAAAGTTCCTCATACTGTCCACCTTCAAATTGCGACAGGCAATCGCAAGCAGAGAACCTCAATACACAATATCAAGTACGGGAAGATAGCTTGTCAAGGCCTAAACAGAATTCCCCAAACTCCTCGCCTTCTGCAAATATGGATCCACTAAAGGACAACATGCCTGGAGATCAAATTGTATGTACAAGAGGAAAATGCCAAATAGTATTCTCTGATGTAACACACGATAAAGAGACAAATACTGCTCAAGTGAGAATGAATCCCGATGGTCAAAGGACACCAAGGAGTCCGAGTGATTCCATCTGCAGCAGCACATACTCGGCCCTGGAAAGACAAGTGAGAGGCTTGAAAAGACAAAACATGGGTACAGCTGGTGAATCAGAACTCTGCAACAGAAACGAGATTGTAAATTACAATCCCTTGCAGGCATGCCTTTCTATTTTTTCACAAACTACTCCTGGATTGCATTTTCCAACAATTTATAAGAAAACGAGGACTGAGAAGGGACACAATATGGTAAAATCCAGCTCACATTACACAGCATCTACCTCAGACAATCATGTGAAACTTGAAATACAGAGTCCCAGAGATTCTTGCAGAAATATGTTCACATCAGTAACTAATCAGGGATCTTCTGGTGCTCAATGTCAAGTTACTAGTCTGCTAACAACTAATCGTGCAACTGATGGTACTCTGAATGGGCGGAAAGTTTTCGAAAGTCTGTTAGCTTTGGGACCTACAGAGAGGATTAGAAAAAGGAGATCCAAAGGCCCTACTCGACTACGGGAAATAGCTTCATTGCTGAAAGTTTGTAGAGTACCGCCAGCATCTACAGGCAGAGCAGCAACAACATCCAGTATGAAACAAAATATTGAAATTCTACATGAACCACCCGCATGCATGGAAGCCCTTGTAGCTGATACCCGCTCAACAATGACAACAAAGAAGCGTTCAAAGAGAAGCATGCTTATCAATTCAACAGTGCAAAATTTGTACAATCATCAAAAGTCTGCCACGATAACAATGGGTACTGCTAAACCTACATGATGCTACTATCAACGAAACCAACCCTTAGTATATTGATATATTTTTTACTTGGTTGCAATGTTTAATGCAGGACCACCACTGGCTCTAACATGGAAAAGCGCGTCTCCTGTTGACTTAATCATTGAGCAACTTAACCAACTAGATCTAAATGCAGAGGGTAACCAATCATCAGCAGAAAAGCAGAATGCATTTATGGCATATCACCGACATTATCAATTGCAACATGCCCTTGTTCCATTTCAAAGAGGTGGAGCTGTTATCCCTTTCGATGGTTCATTTAATCAAGTTAGAAGAAGGCGGCCACGGCCTAAAGTTGACCTGGATGATGAGACAACTAGAGTCTGGAGACTTTTGTTAGAAAATATAAACAGTGAAGGCATTGATGGAACAGATGAAGAAAAGACAAAATGGTGGGACGAAGAACGTAGAGTATTCAATGGAAGAGCAGACTCATTTATTGCACGCATGCATCTCGTACAAGGTACATGCAAAGTAATCAAATTGCTGCACTACACATGTAATTAATTTTCAGCTGGTACTGCTTGTCTTTGACCCATAAAACATAGATAATGGCGCATGATAGCTAAGATGGATTGGGCAGGAAATTAGAAATATAAGTATTGTCGGTAATAATGTAAAACCAATTCAAGAATAGCCCAATATCATGTTTACATGCTTTGGTACATGTTTGAATCAGGAATAACAATAATAGTGCAACCACAAACAGGACTAGATAAAATTAAGGTAGAAAGTCACTCTAATAATGTTGCTCATTGTAATCTATTCCTGTTATAACAAGCCATATTTTTATCTTGGCTTCTATTGTGATCTCACAGAAGGATAACTGAAAAAGCAAAATAAAGAAACGAAGTGGAGCACCCAAAAAGTTGAAACACACAGAATCTGTGTTGTTCAAATAGTATACTCTATATTTCAACTAATAGCAGAAAAAAAAGATTATGGCAGAACATATAATTTAGTAGTAATGGGCAGCACAGAATTGAACATAAATTTGATTATTAAGAAACTGCTGCATACATCTGTATTTACATGTGAAAGAGTGCCTTAAGACTAGTAAGTCTTCCATTCTCACTTAGGTTTTCCAACCAAGACCTGGGCAAATAAATTGACATATCCCGCCATTTAGCATGTATCAGAAAAACATTAGTCTTCAGTTGCGTCAAGAACATGTCTAGCCTAATTTCCACTTGTCCTATTATTCAAACTTTCTAAACTTAAATATGTTGTAATTTTCTCCACAGGGGACAGACGCTTTTCTCCATGGAAGGGATCGGTAGTTGACTCCGTGGTTGGTGTTTTCCTCACTCAGAATGTTTCAGATCATCTTTCCAGGTTGGTTGAACTTCATTATCTTTTAACTTACCGATATGTTTACGCTTTGCTTAGCTTCTGAGTCCCAAGAAAAATAACTTTAATATACTCATCGACTCTTGCAGCTCTGCCTTCATGTCAATGGCTGCACGATTCCCCATCAAGTCAAAGACCCAACCTGCAGAATTACATGACGAGAAACTGGATACCCAAAAGTTTTGTGAGTTGGATCCTGATGGGACTTTTGGATTGAATGATGACGTCTTAAATGAGTCGGTTTGTGGTGAGGATACTAAACTTCTTCAGGACTTTGAAGATGACAGCATTAGAGAAGTGAACAGTGTCAATACCTCTGGAAACAGTTTTGGTGGATTTTTCCCAAAGGACAAGTTAGGAGGCCAATCACCCAATACATCTAAACATGGTCCAGTTATGTCCCGTGAAACTGCTGCAAACAAGTCAATTAGTTTGATTGAGGATGGAAGAGATACAGAAGACACACTTTCTTCTCAGACTCCACAGATTTCTTCTCAGAACTCTGTCGATTCTCCAATTGCACAAACCGCCGAAAGAAGTGATTCTTGCTTACTGAGCACCTCAGAAGAAGAACCAACGGCTGGGGTTAAACAAGAAAGGTTCACCAGCTCTACTTCTTTTGTAAAGCTTCTCCAGATGGCTGGCACTGTATTACATGATCGGCAAGTCCAATCAGAAAGCTCGGCCCTTGGCTTGCAGAATGAGGGCCATTTGGACAATCCTGTATTCCCTGCTGAAACTACTGAATCATGTAGTAAGTCTACTTTGTGTCACTTACCCAATTCGGGACCACAGGCAACAGTGTCTGACTTGTCTAAACAAAACAGCAAGTCCTTCAATAGTTCCAGTGATAAAGAACTTTGTTCAGCTGAAATAAGTGAATTGTCTTCAGAATCTGCATCCGGGACCACATTTCAGAAGGTCACAGCTGTTAGTTTCGAAGCTGGACCAAAATTTTCCGGTCCAAATGCTACCACAAATAACAGTGACCAAATTGAGATAAATCAAAGGATAGTTGAAAATCAAACAGGCCAAGTACCAGCGCAGAGTTTGTTTCAAGAGAACTACAAAATGCAGGAGGTATTGGAAAATCCACTCTATCCACAAAATTTGATGGATGTTACAGGTAGTAGCAGCAACATTGGTAATCCCAAAAATTCAGAGCACAAGGAAGTCAACTCAAATAAGAATGACCCGAAAAACCATACTGGCAAGATGGTTGGTAGACCTAAAGCAAAGGAAGGAAGAACTGGAAAAGAGAAGGAGAACAAAGTTGATTGGGATCACTTGAGAAAACAGACACATGCAGGTGGCAGAGAAAGAGCAAGAACAGCCAATACAATGGACTCAGTGGACTGGGATGCTGTAAGATGTGCAGATGTTAACGAGATTGCACAGACTATCAAAGAAAGGGAATGAGCAATGTGTTAGCAGAGAGAATCAAGGTTTTCCATTAGATATTTGCAGCATAAAAATTTGGAGCCTTTCTATTAACTTCTAAACTGAACATCAATTAATTATCAGAAATCTAGAAAGCTCTCATCACCAACTAATGATCAATTGAAACTTTTCTGCAGGACTTCCTCAACCGCCTTGTTAGAGAACATGGAAGCATTGATCTGGAATGGCTTAGGGATGTCCCACCAGACAAAGCAAAGTAAGTTTGACGCTTTCACGACTAATGTCTATAAATTCGAAAAAATATAGCATTTAATGTTCCTTTCATTTTCCAGAGAGTATCTATTGAGCTTTAGGGGTTTGGGTTTGAAGAGTGTAGAATGTGTGCGGCTTTTGACGCTTCATCACCTTGCCTTTCCAGTAAGTTTAAGCTCTCCTATAATGCCATACTTAAATGGAATAGAAATTTACTAACATAGTTGTATCGGCAATATGCAAAAAGGTTGACACCAATGTTGGCCGTATAGCAGTACGATTAGGGTGGGTACCTCTTCAGCCATTGCCCGAGTCACTTCAGCTACATCTACTAGAACTGTGAGTGTCGCAACACCTATCATATTTTCCCATGACGATGTTGCACCAGCTGGAGAATAACTTGTGCTGCTTCCTTGTGTAGGTACCCTGTATTGGAGTCTATTCAAAAATATCTGTGGCCTAGGCTCTGCAAGCTTGATCAAAGAACACTGTAATTATTTCTTTACCAGCACAAAAAATTTATACTGAATTTACACTATAAGTCAAGAGTACCCATTAATGATTTATCACGCTCTCTCATTACAGATATGAGCTACATTACCAAATGATCACTTTTGGAAAGGTATGTCTTAATTGTTAAAAAAAATATTGGATATCCCAAGACCAGTAAATTTTGTAAAACATAAGACACAATTAACATGGCTTTGTCAGGTATTTTGCACAAAGAGCAAACCAAACTGCAATGCATGTCCAATGAGGGGCGAATGCAGACATTTTGCAAGTGCATTTGCAAGGTTTGTACATCATTTAATACTTATTGCAATTGGACAACTAAATTTTATTGTTCATGGTATTTTGGTATAATATTTGTCTATTACACAATATAGTGCTAACAGAGAACTATGGGCCATTTGTTGCTGTAATTTTGAGGGAAAGGGAATATTAACTATCTACTACAGAGATCTTAATTCCAAAACATCAAGTACAATGGACTTAAATCTACATTTGACTATAAAGAAATGGATGGGAAATAGAACACCAACTGATCAAAGTCATAAAAATAAATCCCTTGCAAGTTATGGAACAATCTTCTTGATATGAGTAGGCCAGATTCTAAATGATGGGATCTAATAAATGTACATGCAGTGCAAGACTTGCCCTCCCAGCACCAGAGGAGAAAAGCATCGTGAGCGCAACAGGAAATAGAATACCTGATGAAAACCCAATGAGAAGTATGCATACCTTGCAGTTGCCTTCACCTGAAGCTAATCAAATGAATGTTAAATCTGGAGCTAGCAATTCTCAACCCATAATTGAAGAGCCAACTACACCGGAGCCTATTATTGAAGTGCCAGCTACACCAGAACCAGGTTATACACAAGTTCCAGAATGCGACATTGAGAGTGCTTTCGATGAAGATCCTGATGAGATTCCTACTATCCAACTCAATATGGAAGAGTTCACTCACAATTTGCAGAAGATCATCCAGCAAAATACAGAACTACAGGAGGGCGATATGTCAAAGGCCTTAGTAGCTTTAACTTCAGAAGCTGCTTCAATCCCTGTGCCTAAACTTAAAAATGTGAGCCGACTCAGAACAGAGCATCAAGTGTAAGTAAACAATCCTAATTTCATAAGATTGGCAAGTCACACACCAGAACCACTAAAGGAGTTTAATAACAAAAATGTGTTGGGGGCGTACTCATCATATTTAACTAAACTGGTAAGCTGCATGTAGTATTTCCTTGAACTCAGTAAATTATAGTACAAATAGGTTAATTGCGTGGAGTGTGATGACATGTTTGATGGTTCTTACCATCATTAATAAATTTCTCTTTGCAGATATGAGCTTCCAGATTCACACCCTCTACTAGAAGGGGTTAGTATTACCCTATCAGAATACAGACACACCATACGCCAAAAGGTATATTCCAGACTAACTATAATTTCTTATTTTGCAGCTGGACAAACGAGAACCTGATGATCCTTGCCCGTACCTACTTGCTATATGGACCCCAGGTATAAAGACTATGTGCCTAGTACTAGCCAAAAAAGTGGTAAAAGAATTTGGCAGGGTCAAAATGGTGAATGTCAATCTTGTATATTAAACAAATTTTAAAGAAAAAGTAAATTGAATAATGATCTAACTCAGAGTTAGTTTAAGAATAATCAGTTCTACCTAATGTACATACCAGGTGAAACAATGAATTCTATTGAACCACCAGAAAGACGGTGCAGCTCCCAAGGGTTCGAGAAGCTGTGCACAGATGAAACCTGTTCATCATGCAACAGCATACGAGAAGCAAACTCTCAAACTGTTAGGGGGACGCTTCTGGTATAATACTAGCAATAACATTGGTGGTTAAAGGAAAAGAATTGTGTTCGTTAGCAAATTTACATTCTCTAATTCTTTATAATTATAGCCATGCTTGTGTAAAGAGACTGCGGGACCCCTTAATCAAATCTGACATGACCACTCTTAACAGATACCATGCAGGACAGCGATGAGAGGAAGCTTTCCACTAAATGGCACATACTTTCAAGTAAATGAGGTAACAATACAACCTACTATTTTGTTCAGATATAATAAAAGGCGCAAAACGGTTACAATTAATATGGTTATGTATGTAAAATTTGTTCATCTGCAGGTATTTTCTGACCACGAAAGTAGCCTATCCCCATTGGATGTTCCAAGACAATGGCTATGGAACTTGCCAAGGAGGACAGTGTACTTTGGGACATCAATACCAACTATTTTTAAAGGTAAAAGGGCAAGAAACAATTGAATAACTAAACATGGAAATTCTTGTAAGGACATATTAATAATACACCATTTCTATCTGTTTGCTAGGCCTGTCCACAGAAGGGATTCAATACTGCTTTTGGAGAGGTAAGTCTGGTTTAGCCTGTTTAGCTGCTTCTAGCACCTTATTCGTCAAGAACAGACACGAAAACCTTAAAGCATTAGTAGTCATGGTCGGTTTACATCTATATAGAATGTAGCTTCTGTACTTCACTAGTCTGGCATCGTAGATAAAGAAAGATTATAAATAAGCAGTACGAATCAACATATGAAACCCCACTGACAAATCCTTACCCCAAAACCTTCTTACAAGGGATCCATAAAATCAATGAATATTATGTAATCTGTAATGCATGGAAAGCGGGTAGAAAATGGGAACCAGCAAGGCTTTGCTCCTCATTCCAACAGTTGACATTTCCCCATATTCACCCCTAAGATGCCATTTCAGGAGAATACTTTCTCAGTGATGGCTGAGAACTGAACACTCATATTTAAGGATGGTAATGTCGAATTCAAATGTGTCTACTTCTGTTTCTTTCTTTTATTCTTCCATATTCTTTTCGTTCCTCCTTTAAGAAAACATGTAATTTATTTATCTAATTCACAAATATTGTTGGATAATGATTGACCATCAATCCTTTTAGCAAACAAAGGAGCAACTCAAAATTTCCATAAGGAGCAGACCCAAATTTTATGATGTGTACATAGACACGCAGCCTTACCTATATATATTAAATTTTTTCACTTCTTTTTTCTCTTTTCCTCGTTTCCTAGAAAAAGTATCAATATACCATAAACAAACTACTATGCTTAAACAGGTATTCAATTTTCAGAGTGGCAAAAAAATCTATAATAAAAGTTCATTATTTGTTCCGTTTCACCTTTTTTACCCTAATCCATTTCTTCTCTCAAACCCTGGTGCCTCTTTTTTTCAACTGAGATGGTGATCTAAGTTTTACACATAGACGTATGTGACAAATAATACACATACAAACTATAAGCAAGTGCAAAAGTTAAACCTCTTTAGACCTCACTGCTAGCTAATAATTACGCTTGGGTGTCCTGCAAAGTTCATCTTAGTCTTCTTAGATATAAGGTAACATAGCAAGCAGAAATTACTGAAGCAAGGAGAAACTGAACATGATAATTTTATTTGAAGCTGATAAATACCAAACATCATGTTGAAACTAATAACACTATGAAGATCTTGTTTTTTTGCAAATGTATACCCGTGTTAGTTTGTATCAAATATTGTTTCAATTATTTACTGCATCTCAACAGCCTCCAAAAGCTTGTTCACCCAGTTTACACTATTAGTTCATCTCATAATTAGCTATCATTTTTTTCAGGTTTTGTCTGTGTCAGAGGCTTTGACAGGAAAACAAGAGCACCCCGCCCCTCATCGCCAGATTGCACTTTCCCGCAAGCAGATTGGTCAAAGGGAAAGGAAGACAGATTACACATAGACTGCAGTTAGCTTAACCATGGTAGAATACTGAGGATGTAGAAGCAGCAGGAAAATGACAGCTCATTTGCTTGTATCGCATGAACTAGGATCAAGGCTGTATTTTTATTGAAATGATTATGTTTCACCAGCAAAGATGATAAATTGATACTGTGCAGGGATTCAGGTATGGGTAGTTTTTTTCTAATTTGTTTCCTATTCACGAAAAAGCCATTAATATCTGCCACTACATGGGGTAATGGTATACACTGATACGAGATGCGTTGTATTGTCAATGTTCATGGTAACGTAGAATATTAAGCTATTGCCCAAAAGCATGTAGCACTGATTTAATCCTTAATAGAACTAAGAGTGTCAAGAATGATTTCTATCCTGGGAAGATAACCTGTACAAAGTATCAATGAAGTACATAGTTAACTCAGTATAATGAACATTTGATTTGTTTTAAAATTTCAAGGAAATTATCCTCTATAAACATATATATAAATCAGGAAACACCATACCTTTTTCTGTTTGTTTTACCGAGAAAACCATAATATAGTTTATATTTAAAAGCGGGGGAGGGGTTTATGCATAGTTGTTACATTGTGATAAGATCATGTCCATAGAAATAAATAATGCTTGCTAAAAGAATTCACGGACAATGAGAAAGGCAGTATCATGATAACAACAAAAATGCTGAGAAATTTGCATTGAAGATTGTCCAAGAAATCAAGGTTACTGAGGTAAAAAATTAGTGCATCGTAGCGCAGAAAGTGCATTCACAAACCCTCTAGAAGCAAAAGTTAGGACAAATTTCACCTTTCAAATAAAAGCAAGCACCAAATTAAGTTTTATTTCACCAAGTCAGCAAGTTAGATTTATGGAACCTTCTTTTCACGTACCCAAGTAGACCGGCAATTAAGGCTCTTTACTCAAGGTCCATAAGCAAAAATGGTGTGCCTAAGGAAGTTCATCATATTGTGTTTCCTATAGCAGCATTCTAGCAAGAGCAAACAGAGAAATGCTCATTCCCGACAACATCGTTCACCATATATAGTCATGTGGCATAGAATTTGACAAGACATGCTCAAGAAGTGCATTCAACCCTTACATAATTTGATGCTCTGGGCCAGTTCAATTTACTGAATGTCGTGAATGGCACCAAGCAAGACCATATTATCTTCAAGCAGAATGTCAAAAAAGGTCGTGTTCAGCAATTGCAACCTGCACTTGCTCTTAGTCTATGAACTCGTGAAACCACAAGATACCTAGGTTCTCCTTGTGAAAAATATAGATTTATACTATAACTATCTGTACCTTAAGTTTTTTAAGTTTTTAATTAAGTTTAGGACCGTGACTGCCTTCTAAATCAAGCTCATCCAAGAAGCAGCTAACCTAGGGTGATCAATCTATCAGAAAGGAGAAAGGATACAAAGCTAAACTATGTGCACTACTCATGTACCCTTGTAAAAACTTCAAAACTGTCCAGGTGAAGACATATAACGGTGACCTTCTACAGATCTTCTATCAGAGTTAGTGCAAATAAAACTAGGAAAAAAGATAAGCGCATTATTAAACATTCCATCACATAAAATTCAACTGCAATGACAAACCAAAATATATATGTACCATAGCACTTCAACATAAAGTTGCAAACATGCATTTCTGCATCTATCGCTCAATCATCTGACTATCTGAGGGAAATTACAAAACCGACAACCGTACTCCTGTGGATGTTTAATTTTGCATAAGACATGCCAAATTCAACAAAACACTAATTCAATAAAAGCAAAAAATAATCCAAAGTTTATAAGCAGAAAAACATACTCATTGTGTACAGAATACTATCTGTATTTCGAGTAAAAGTCATCCAAATGCATCTGATCCACAATATCAATCCAGATTAAGATCGTGCTACACTTAGAGTCAACCAACGAAATTTCGCTTAATCGAATCACATGAATAATTTTAAATGAGTGAAAAATACATGGGGAAAAAAAGTCTATCTACGCGTACCGTTTGAAAGCGCATAACTCAGCGCTGTGCTTTCCGAGAGATAACTCATCGAATATATAATTGCGCTTAAAACCGACCTGCGGCGATAAAGCTTTTCGGAGAATGCCTCTCCCGCGTGTTTGGTGTGGTCTACTGGTATAGTGGTATTGGTTGGGTGAAGGTCCTGAAGGAGATTCGAGAAAATTTTGCCGCCTTGCCGCCTTTAGAGTTCCCTCCCTTTTTGTTTTCCGCGTTTGAAATGACGCGCGCTAAATGGCGAGTGATTGGTTGGGCGTGAAACGGCCACACATCTTTTAAAAAATTAATAAACCCAATTGTCTTACGTGATTTTCTTAAAAAATAATTTCAATTCCCGGTTGTGTTAAGTAAAAAAAAAAAAAAGTAAAACTAAATGTGTGAGCCGATTTAACGGTTTTAATAAACAAAAATATTATAAAATTGATAAAAATATTAATTCTCTTTTAGAATATTAGGAAAATTGCCAAGAAATGTAAAATGTTGAAGAATTAATTTGTTTTGAAACGAGATGATTTTGCAAATAAAATGTATATTTGTAATATCAAAGAAAGAAAATTAAAATACGTTTTATTATCTTTTAATTCAACCACATTCAAAAAAATAATACATTTTAATGCTTTGTTACTTTGTATTCTAAACATAATGTATATTTGTAATATCAAAGAAAGAAAATTAAAATACGTTTTATTTGGAATTTAAAAATTTTATGATTACCAATTTTATTTAAGTATATTGAATGTCTAATTATTCAACTAAAGATGGAAATAAATCTTTTATTTTACCCCTAAAATTATATAAGGGTGGTATGCTTTTGTTCTAAAACCAAAACAAAATAAAGGTTGTGCGGTTTTTATTTAATATTATAAATTTTGGCTTTAATCAAAAATCACTATATTGTTATAATAAGAAGGCTCATGAGCCACACGAGGTGGGACTTTAATATTAGAATATTCACAAGATTAGCTCATAAGCCACATAAGATGGACTTTAGCATTAGAATATTCACAAGATTACAAAGGAGATCACAAGTGTAATAGTAGAATTTCGTGTATAAATATGTGAAAATGAAATGAGATAAAATAAGACTTTCATTGCAAAAACACAATCTTGCTTATTTTGGTTCCTTGTTTTTCTTACTTTATACTTTATATTAATATCATATCATATATATAAGTATACGTATAAAATATCAGATATAAAATAGAGATCATTTACAACATATATAACAATATGGTGTGGTGGTTCAAGCAATGTTTAAAAATCTATGACTCGTATTTTCGTCTTAATTTTTAGCGTCAAAGACTCAAAGTCGGCTCGTATAAAATAAATTTATGACTTTTGAGTTTTCTGGCCCACTGGGCTAGAATACGGCTACACATTTTTCAATGTCTTCGTCGAATTTTATAGTCCATTGCTAGTTTCCAGTGTATCCGATTTGTTAAATAAATTTTGTACTAGTTGAGCATCGTGTATAGGGTGAATTTACCTGGCCCTCCAAGTCCAACTACGAAATATACATTTTGCTTCTTCAAATTAAGAAAATTATTTTATTTATATTTATATTGGAGTAATTATTGTTTTACTTAATATATTAACTAGCGAACTTTAAATAATAGACGTTAAGTTTGACCTTGATTATTATATGAATATATTTCTTCCTCCAAATTAATATTTTTCTTGATTATGAAAAATAACCGTTAAATCAATGTAATGAATGACATTAAAACATTGGTAACAAAAATACAAGCAAGTCATCAATGTACAACTTTCCAATTTTACAAAATGTGTATTTTTGATAGAAAGCTCACACTGATATAGGGGGGTTTGATCTACCTAAAGTGAGTTGTGTCCACGCCCTGATTTTACCAAGTGTTCTTATGACATATGCATGTATTTTGTTTCAAAAAAGAAAATTAAAATGGGGCACATTGCGTCACAACTTAAGTTGGACCGACACTACCCACTTGGGTAGCATCTACTTACCCTTGATATAGCCACTTGATCCTTGTTGTAAAGAGACATCTTCCTCCAGAACCATAAATGTATCGAGTAAAAATAATTATCCACGTCCATTTCAAATAAAAGTATATTTTTGTAATGGGTCTTATGAAATTCTCTAAAAAAATTAACTATTTAATATCTTAATAAAAGCTTAATTTATTAAATTGAGTTGTGGATATTATTTCTATAACAACCGAAATGGACACGTGATGGAACTTTGTGCTGGAATTCATTTCTGATTGTGTGACTAAGGATATTTCTCCTTTGTACCGTTTCCCATTTTTTATTGAGTTGAATTTGTGTTGTTTTTATTTAGAGTCTTTTTAGGTACGTTTTTCTTGCCAAAGGTTTTCACCTTATTGGGTTTTGCTTTTGTTTTCGGTAGGTTTTACTGAGACCCATGTTTTAGCTAGTTGTTGGGCATGTGAACAACACCAATACTTTTTTTTACAAAATTGCAATTTATATTAAAAAGTTAAGTTAAATAAAACTACGGGGATGATTGCATTTTTCTAGGGTTGACAATGGGGCGGATTAGGATCGGGTATCTAAAGTCTCATACCACCCCATCCTTAGAACAGGGCAGGGCGGCTTCCATGGGGTTTGGGGCGGGTCGACCCCTCCTGACCCAAATTAAATAAACTTAAATAGAAATAAATTAAAAAAAAATAAGTTATTTTTAATATATTTATAAAATATTATTTACGAAAAAGTTGTTATTTTCAATTTATATTATATATGCAAAATATATATTAAAAAATAGACGGGGCGGAGCGAAAGTTATGCCCAAACCTGCTCCCACCACAGATCAAGGGTGGTCCAACACAAACGGGAGCGAGTACCCGCGAGTCGGTACAAAATTGTCATCCCTACATTTTCCGCACAATATTTTTTGTATTACTTCAAGTGTCATTAAAATATTTTGAAACACCCTATCCAATCCTATGGCAAAATATTCCATGGATGTGGTGACATACCTTCATCCGGTTGCTTGTCCTCATTTTTTAACAAAATATATTTTGAAGCGGTGTATTTTACCATTGAAGACTGAATAAAAATGAATTGTTTTTTGAAAATATTTATCTAAAGCATCCAAAATAATAATAAACACTGTTTTTGGCCGCCAACATCCTTTCAACCAACATTGACTATCTTATCCATTCGAATCACAAAATCAAATAAAACAACTATAAAACAGCTTTTTCATTATTTTACATACATAATCATCAAACTAATCCAATTAAAAGATATATCGAATCGGTTGAATTATGAATTGTACATATATATTGTTGAGTGGGAGAAGAGTACAATATTTGGTATAAAACATTTCACTTTGTTTTTACAAAATAAAATTTTGATATTAAAGTACATTTCTTGTAGCGTTTTAAATGGTTTAATGCACATACATGCAAAAGTGAGAGGGTAAAGTGTGACATACCAAAAACATTCTATCAGAAAAACGAAAAATGAAAACAATGATGTTTGGATATATTTTAGTGGTAATAGGTCAAAATAACAACTTCTATAATGAAAAAATAAAAATTAGCCATATTTTGAAAACAAATACTTTTTAGCCATTTTGACATAACAAAAGACATTTATATCCTTCTAGCATGTTTGTTTGATATTTGGTCTATTTATCTCTCTTTCACTTATGTCTATATATCCTCTTACTCTTTCTTTCAAGCCTTTTGAAAAATTCGAATCTGTATTTTTCATTTTTGTATATGCAACATGAGTGTTAAATTATAGATATCGAAAAGAGGATTAATTTGATATATCATATATGCAAAACGGTTTGAAATGAAAAATTACGTGAATTCAAAGTTTTTTGGAGAAAAACAAAATAACTAGGTTATAACAAGTAAGAGTAACTCGATGTCAAGTTAAAGTAACTCGATGTCAAATTATGATAACTCGATGCCAAGTTAAAATAACTTGATGCCAAATTACGGTAACTCGATACCAAGTTATAGGGGTGAGTGAGCAAGAACGACCGTTCGGTGCCAAACCGAATCGAAAACCAAAAACCGAATACTCATTTTTCTCGATAACCAAAACCAAACCAATATTAGAAAAACCCGAACCGAACCAAATCGAAATAATTCGGTTTGGTTTGGTTCGGTTCTTCGGTTTGGGCTTCACTTTGGGCTGTTATTTTTTTTTATAAAAATGCCTATATTTGATAATTTTTAGACTTTCAAATTCAGTCCATAACATAATAACAACAGAAATAAACACTAATTAGCTTCATAATCATCATTCAATGTTTCAGTTAGCTCAATGTTCATCACTTACAAATCACAAGTTCAAATTAATAGTTTCATAAAACAAGTCAACTTCATTACACATTTTAATAAATAAAAAGGAAAGTAAAATTCAAAAACATCCCAAAATATCAAATTTGCTTCATCACCAATGAACAATGATGACACATTTCAAACTGGTCCAAATATTATCACCAGCAGATACCTACAAAACAAAGTTGCTTCATCATATCAACAACTATCAAGGCATAAATTGAAACAAGATCATTATGAAAAAGACATAAATTGGAAAATGCAAAAAAAAAAAAAAAATCACAAACTTACCAGTTACCACTTACCAATGAGCTGGAAATCAAGGCTCTGTTAGTCTATTGTGTTCTCATTGACATCACTTATCCCAACACCTTGCAAAGCTTCAAATTTACAAAAAGAAACAAGAAATATCATTAAATATGTACGTCCAAGTAAACTATAAATTCAAGCTAAACCATATATTAGTATACCTTCTTCCATCTTTTTAAGATCTTCTAGGCTTTCCTCAAGTGTCCTGGATTGTTTTTGTTTTCTCAACCAATCTTGTGCACAAATTAGAGCTTCTACAATTTTAGGAGTTAAAGAACTCTTATATTCATCAAGAACTCTACCACCTGTGCTAAAGGCGGACTCCGATGCTACCGTAGAAATAGGCATTGCTAATACATCTCGAGCAAGATGTGAAAGGATGGGAAACCTATTTTGGTTGAGTTTCCACCACATCAACATATCAAATTCACCTTTCTCAACTACAAGAACTTTTTCCTTCAAGTAAACATCCAAGTCACATTTGCTTTCTACTTCTCCACTCTCTATCTTCCGCCTTGTGAATTTATCTCCCAAAATAAATCGATTTCTTTTGTAAAGGTTCGAGGATGAGAAGAACTTGTATCTTTTTGTCTCGATGGATCAACTTGGGGTTGGTACATTGACTTGTATGCTTCAAAAACTCATTTATAACTTCTTTTACATTCTTTGCAATTTCTAAACCCTCTTCTTTTCCATGCTCTTCACAAAGTGTGTAATCAATGAACTCAAACTTATATCGAGGTCAACAAAGATAGCCACATAAATAAGTTTATTCATTTTTTTAGATCCCCAATATTTATCATATTTTGTTTTCATCTTTTCACCCATTACCTTGACATATTTCTCAATGCTTCTAACCCATTCTTTTAACGAGTAATTAACTGAGCTAGTTTCATGATAGGATATATTAGAAGTGATATACAATGTACCTGAAATCCTCAATGTTAGCTCATAAAAGTTTGATAAAATATCAACCATCCTCCTAGCATTTTCCCAATCAAAATGTGTTGGCACCCCATCATCAAGCTCAACTCTAAAGTATGGATCTTTAATTTCAAACCTCTCAAATGCCATTTCAAAATTTTGTGCAACATTTAACATCAAATAAGTAGAGTTCCACCGTGTGGCCACATCTAAGCACAATAAACTTTTACTTTCAATATTTTCATCCTCACAACTCTCTTTGAATTTTGCCAACCTAGTTGGAGATTGTCTCACAAATCTAATTGTTTCTCGAGGATCTTCTTTATTGATGGACTAACTTCCTTTAACCCATCAACAACTATCAAATTAATAATATGGGCAATGCACTTCATATGAAGGTATTTGCCTTTTGCAAAAACACAATTCCGAGAAGTCAATTTATCCTTCAAGTAGTTAATACATGTATCATTTGAACTTGCATTATCAATAGTGATAGAAAACACCTTTGAAATTCCCCAATCACGCAAACAACCATCTTTCTGTCTTCCTAATTCCTCACCCCTATGACTCTCAATTGGGCAAAAACTGATTATCTTCTTATTTAATTTTCAGTCTTTATCAATATAGTGAGCAGTGATACACATATAGTTGATCCTTTGCAATGAAGTCCAAGTATCTGTGGTAATACAAATTCTTTGAGCAGATTTTTTGAAATAATTCATCAACTTCACCTTCTCATCTAGGTATAACTGATAACAATCCCGTGAAATAGTCCAACGAGATGGAATTTTAAATCTAGGTTGTGCAACAGACACAAAACCTTTAAATCCATCACCATCCACAAAATTGAATGGAAGCTCATCAACAATTATCATTCTAAATAATTGTGACCTGATCAATTCTTGGTCAAATTTCCAATTAATAAGACCACCCATTGTTTCAACACTTCCATCCCCTTCCACTATTGGTTGCAAACACAATTTTGATTGTTTTTTTTTTCTACAATCAGTGGATGTTGCTTACAAGACGTTAAGTGATTCCAAAGTGTAGATGTGCCATTTTTTCGAGAGTCGCATTTATATGTTTTACCACAACAATTACATTTTGCTCTTTGTGTACCTTCTTCAGTTTCTGAGATAAAGTGATCCCATATTTCAGACCTCTTTGTGCTACTCTTTCTATTCAACTTGGAAGTTGCTTCTATTTGTTGACTTTGCGTATCAGTTTGGCTTGCTCCAGGTATTGAGGGTGATTTTTCTTTAGCCATCACTTTACATTAAAGTCCTAATAATATAAGAACCAATTAATACTTCATAACATGGGTTAGAGCTTAGAGACTATGGCTTCTCTGCATATTATAGACATTAAAAAAATTACAAAAAATCTTCACAATTATAGTTTTTTTTTTAACCAATCTTCACAATTATAGTTAATAAAATACAAAGAACATAAGTTCATGAACCAAGACAACCTGGACCACTATGCACTATAATTGCAAAGTATAAATCTTATAATATAACATAATTAAAGTTTGGTTCTTAGTTCTTACCGTTTCCTGATGAGTGCCATTTTGTACATATTTTGTGGTAGTAATTCAATAGTGTTTAAATTGCTTTGTTAGAAAAATCATAGTTTTCTCGAGTATTTTTAGCATTTTATCGCGGATGTGTTTAACATTATAGGTGGAGCAATTTGAAGCCAACATTAAGTGCAAAAAGGCAAGAAAAAATCACTCAACATGACTTGGGGTGTCAAGTAACATGGCCATGTTCAAAAAGAAGGAAATAAATTGAAGAAAAATTGGAAAAAGAGTCCAAACGGCCAAACCGTACCACCAAACACGGCCATGTTGAAGGGGATCAAAAGATGAGGAAAAACCGCACAAAATAGACTCGAACACGGCCGGCGTGTTGGCCAACACAAATTTGCACAAAACGGCAAACGTGTCGTACAACACGGCCTGGCCGTGTTGGCCAACACACGGCCCGTGTCCGACGCTTTTGCAAAATTTCGGAAAAGACGGCGGCCCGTCTTATCGCCCACCACTTTCGGACACCTTTTATCTGAAATTGTTGAAAAATCACCAACCAAACCTTTTGATCACTTTTGAATACCTTTAACACCCTATCTTGCTGCATCAAGTCCCCATGTTCTCTCAATTGTCATGTGGGCACAATGATTCAACCAACTCAACCAATGGAAGTGGAGTATTGTCATGTGAATATAATGATTCAACCAACTCAACCATGAATGTGCACACAATGATTCAACCCACAACCATAGAAGTGGAGCAATTGTTAGCATTATTAATGTGTTCTTTCACAAAGATGGTGCCTATAAAAGCCAAGAGTTTGAGTTGGGAAAGAAATTCATGTAGTATTCATTCATAGAGATTCATTGTATATTATAAGTTTCAAAGCAAAATATATTGAGAGGATAAAAGAGAGATAGAGTGAGAATCAATGAGCTTTTGGAGGAGTAATCTTGTAGCACTTGGGGAGTAATCTTGTAGCAATATTGGAGAAGAAGGCTTGAGCAACATCATCAAGTCAATTGAGATTTTGAGAAAGATAAGTACACCATGTCTACAATATTTACATTTTTTTGTGTAATTTACTCTTTTATCAAAAACATGTGTAGCTAAAATTCTTAGTGTTTGAATGTAATGAATTATAGAATGGATTTGTGATTAATGTGTGTATATTTTTAATAGAATCCTCATGTCTTGTGTGATTCACTTATATCATGCTCATTTCATTCAAGTTAATATTTCCAAAGATATTAATTTGATATCTATTCCTCATCGGGTAATCGAGAGATTTATGGTGAGAAAGAACCTATATAAGTGAAAAGAATTGCATGCAATCCTAGATATAGAGACGACATAAATCTTCCTCGGATTAGGGTCAAACCTAATATGGGAATTCATAAATCGTTATAATGCAATTTTGGGGTTTTAACTAGAAAGAGATTTGAGTTAATCAACTTGAGATTAGGAATTTTTTTCGCCTTGAGAAAGAGTTTAAGTTAAATTGGGAATTTCTACGGTCCACATAACATGAGATTTTATTAAAAGAGGTTGGTTTTTGTAGGGCTTATGGTTGTATTTTTATCTTGTTGAATCACAAAAACATTCTGAGGATTTACATTCAAATACATTTCTAGCTCTTGATTTCTAATTCTACAATTTACTTTTATTTGATTTATTGTAATTATTTTAAATTCTCTATTTTTCATTTTCCATTTTAACAAACAAAACTCGAAAATTGCTAGATTAGATAACAAAAAGACGGTAATTATTAGTACTTACAATCCTCGTGGGAATGACACTTTCGACAATAATCTATACTACAAAACGATAGGTGCACTTGCCTACGGTTTTCTAGAGTAGCTTTTGAGCCATCATTTCCCTTTTCATCAACTTGGAGTTGTGGCACTAAATTGGTGGTCCACTGGTTTTGCGTGATGGGCGTCGTCGCATCGCCGATGCCAGTGATGAAAACGAGCTTGAGAGTGAATACCTATTGAGCGGCTCCAACAAGTAATAAGGGTTAGAGAGTTTATTAGGGTAAAATGGAAAAATAAAGTTAAATAATAACAATATAAAACAGATATAAAAATTTAAAAATATAAGGCAACTTTATGTTCGGGTTCGGTGGAAACCGAATTTCCTATAGCGAAAACCGAACCGCATTGAAAAGTATTTCGGTTTGGATTCAACAACCAACTTGACCGATTCCCAAAAAACCGAACCGAACCAAACCAAATTCACCTGGTTCGGCTCGGTTTCGGTTTTGGTTCGGTTTTTTGCTCACCCCTACCAAGTTATGATAACTCTATGCCAAGCTATGGTAACTCGATGCCGTAACTCAATGCCAAGTTATGGTAACTCAATGCCAAGAACGGTGCCAAATCATAGAATTCGATGCCAAGTTACATGGATGTGTGTCTTGGTGCGATTAAATTGACTCAATGGCAAATTAGGTTTTGTCGTAGTCAAATGGCTAAAAACATGTGTTTCAAAAAAAACGATTGTTTTGCATGTTTTTTGTGCGTTTTGTGTGATGATTTATGCATATTTTTTGGCTTATTTTATTTTGCATATTGCATGATTTAGTGTTATGTTGTGTTATGATATTGATTTTCTAGGTTTTGGTGGAAAAAACAAGTTTGGAGCAAAAAACATTAAAAAATCATTTCGCGCAACTGCGACAGTCGTCGTATTTTGGACATAACGTTTGCATCCGAAGTTCAATTGATATGATTCATACACCATTGAAAAGCTAAGACAAATTTCTACAATGTTTATTTCTACTACTAAATGCAAATTAAGATACTTGGATGGGTTTAAATCGTGTGAAAGTGGAAATAATGTGTTGAAACTTCAAAAATGATATGTTTTAGTATTTTGGCCAAACTCTCTCTGGAAAATTTATAAGAAGACATGAAGGCCAAATTCAAAGTCTGGAGGGTGCGCGGGAGCGCGGACGCGCACGACGGCTTACAGAACACGAAATTTTTGACTTTTTTTGCGTTTTTTGGTTCTTCCACCTTGTATAAAACTCTATGCTTATAAATAAGACTTGGGGAACCCACTTTTTCGAACATCTTTACTTCTTAGCACTTTTAGACTCTAATTTTATCTCTTTTCTCATGTTTTCAACATTGAGATTGTTTGGGTTCTTTCAATTGAAGTTATTCTGCGGCTTGATCAAAACGTAATATTTTTTCATCTCTTGTATATGATTTCAATTGTTGTGTGGTTATTATTGTTGCATGGCTGACGATGTTTATGATTGTTTTATTTCCTTCAATTGAGATTATGATCCTACGCCAAGCTCATTGATTTATTTTCCTGAATAAATTATTTTATTTGATAATTGATTGTCTGATCAACTTTTGATTATTTTGAGGGAATAATTGAGATCGAGAGAAGATATTAATCCTCGACTAAATTTATTCAGGGGATTAAATATGAATAAAAAACGTATTGTCTAACTTGGCTTAATGAAAATAGCAAATTATGTAGGGATATCGGGATAACCCTGAGTCGGAAATACATGAATTATCGAGATCTGGCCTAGTTTTTACTGTTTGTTATATTTGTTAATCGTATGATCAATTAGTTGATATTCTCCGCTTGCAAATTTGATGGGATGATTATGAAATCCTATGCATCATCCATATCGGTTTTCACCAAGTTTAATTGTGTTTCGTTTAATTGGTCTTTTTATTTGTCTTCCTTTAGTTAATTAAAATTACAAATCTTGTTAGAGTATTTAGGATTTATTTTCTATTATTTATTTCATAATAATTATTGCATAAGTCTTCCTTGAGATTAAATAACTTGCCGATTGATCCAAGTTGCTCCTAAAATGCTCCGCTCCTGAAATGAACTTGTTTTCCAAAGCAACTCCTGGCCCTTGAACCTCCAAAATGTTGGAAGGAATGCCCGCCTCCCGTCTTGATTTTATAACCAACAAAACCTAGGACCTAGGATTTTATAAGGCTTTCCCGAACTAGGATTTCAGTAAAATCTGAAGGTCTGTTACGATTTGCATATTTAATCGGATCTTCAAAACCCTAATTTGCCTTCGAGAACTTCGGCCCGAGCACACATGTGCACCCAGGCTATCCCATAAGTCGCTTCTTGTTTGTCCGTTCATGATGAATTTCACGATCTAAGATCACCCTGTGTGACTTACCCGCGCACGTCGGACTAAGTCGAGGAGCAGCTAGCTCAATGGGACTCTTGCTTTTCTCATCTACGAGCTAACATATCGAGTGCATCGCTTTTGCCGAGGGCAGCTACCGGCTCCGGCCCGATAAATAGGCGTATCTCATCCCAAATAAGCGAGACTTGTGAAGATGTTGTGTGATCCATGCATCGACTAACAGCAATACGT